>CM055116.1:1151023399-1151334596 GCA_029206835.1 Rana muscosa
ATTTAACAACAAAGTCCCCCAAAGCAGACAACAGTTCAGGACCTATGGCGGTCAGGGGTGACTTTGTCGTTTTCATTTCGCTACTGCCTCCCATTTTGGAGAAGAGTGACGGAGATAACTGTGGGGAGGTCCCTGGGGACTCTTTCTTCACAGCCCCAGTATGCACTAAGCGATACGTTCATTTATGTCTTTTACAGTTTGCCCTTTGAACTCCTCTGGGACTCCTCTTGTCCACTCTATTAGCGCATATGTCCCCGAGGCATTTGACTTCACATCTACCGGCCATGCTTTCCATTTTGGAGATATTAACATTATCAATTGCTTTATCTCTTCTTTCTCCCGGATCTCTCCTGGGAGTTCAATAGCTACCGCCCGGAGTGGATCCACGCCCTCCTCTGCGCACCATTCTATTACTGCCTGCGAGTCCATGCCGGTATTTCAGGCCGCCTTGATCGCAGCGTGCAATATACACAGGTCTCGGACCGAGCCTCCACATGTAGCGATACCCTCAGCTTAAGAGGGCTGCTTGTTTGTTTGGGCCCCTGTAATGCACTGCTACCAACCCCTAGCAATCGGCTCTGACTTCTCTCGTGACACAGTTAGAAAATAGGGAAAGTAGTGGTATGTCTGTACTATCTCTATACACATATATTACACAGTACAACCCCCTTTGTATACCAGCACAATAATGGACACTCACAATCAAGTTACTTAACTATAACGGTTTACTTTAAGCAACAATATAAAAGAGTAATTTGAGTACAATATCTTATGCAGATCTCTGCAATAAAGGTGTACACATTATATGCATATGACATTCAATTAGGCAATAAAAACGATATTAACCCCGCTGCTGCTATCCTTCCTCGTGAGCAAAGAAATGGCGCCCAGCAATGTCCTAACTACCCAGTCAGGCCTGACTATAACTGTGGGTATAGTTTGGTGAGGAATCTTCGCTAGCAACTGTCTGTGGTGCACATAGAGAAACAAATTGTAATCCAATAAGGGGGTCTGTGAATAACCGCTGACTTAGCAAACTGGAGAGGCTGGCAAACTCAGTTCAGGACAACAGTCTCTCCAAAGTATAACTATGTTCAATAGAAGGCCTAGGTAAAGTTATTGATTTAAGGTTCCGAGCAGGCGCTCTCTCACCCTAACTGCACCGACTCCTGTCCGGTTCCTCCGCTACTGTGAGTGGCGTCACAGTGGTCCGCGATGCACCGAGTCTTTGGTCCTTCAGAAGATGATGGCACCTCGGGTGGATCGGATGCTCTGCAGACTCCCCAGCAGAACGGAAGCTCTCTGGAACAGGAACGCGAGACCCAGGCTTCAGGCCTAGCGCGCGCAGCAGGTGAGTGCAGGGGATCCTCTTGCAAGGAGGGCGGCGTTCCAAGAGAGCGAAACGAGCCCCGCCCTTCTCTTTTAAAGTCCACCCCAGCAGTCCTTGGGCGGGGAATGGCATCCTGGGTTCCGCAAAGCATCCCGGGAAATGTAGTCCTGCGGGCAAAACGACACCCCGCTACACACTCCCCCCACTTGAAATCTTTGGTCCCTCAAAGACAGTATCAACAGTAGGAAAACACAAACTCATTAAGGGCAGCTAGAGAAGTTGGCAGAGGAAACTCCCACCAGAATGGGGAAGGGAGATTGTCCTGCCCACTGGTTACATTAAAGGGGTTGACCTGTCTAACTGTGCCAGAGAGAGAACTGGGGTTGCCTTCCAGCAAATGCACAGCAGAAGGATCAAGTGTTGGCAAAGTCCTTCTAGCAGTGGTTACTGTATCCTCAGAACTTTTCCCCATCTGGGTGTAGGTTAACTTCCGAGGAGGACGAATAACTCTTTTGGCCCTTTGTTCTCTTGGGGTGACTGTTACATCCCTCGCTTCATCTTCCTCTAAAGTTGGCACACTGGGCTCCAATACTTCTGGTACATCCAAATCAGGTATAGGCAGATGTGAGGAGTAATCTTGATGATCAGCAGGTGACCATTTGGCATCTTCCCACTCCTCAACCAGAGGACTAGACGGAACAAACTCAGTGGCTTCCACGTTCAATGTACTGTCCACCGTGCCTTCAGATGGTGGAAGATCTATAGACATGGGTTCTGGGGTCTGAGAAGGCCACAACCATCCAAGCTCTTCTTCCAAACTCTGATCCGAGGCATCCATTTCTCTAAACTGAGAAACCTGAGACAGAGTGTTTGGCCTAGGTGTCTCCAAACTTGAGGATGGTTCAGGGGAATCTTCTACAGAAGGTATCCGGACCGCTTCCGAAAGTGGGAGTAAATGGTTTCTGTGCCATGTCTTCAGTGGCCCTACCTTCCCTTCTGGTTTTAGCTGATACACCGGCAAATCTGGAAACTTCCTACAGATCACATAGGGTTCAGGTCTCCATCTGTCTGCTAACTTATGCTTCCCTGGAACTCCTAGGTTGCGCAGCAGCACTTGGTCCCCTGGCTGGAGGTCCTGGATTCAAACCTTGAGGTCAAAATTCCTCTTGTTCCGGACTCCTCTTTGTTCTGAGGCCACTTGAGCCTGTTCAAAAGCCAACTTCAAACTCCTCCTCAGTCTGTCAACGTAGCCCTTGTGTGAGGTGGCTGAAGTGCGATCTGTGGATATGCCGAATGCCAGATCCACAGGCAGTCTTGCTTCCCTGCCAAACATAAGGCGGTATGGAGAGTACCCTGTGGCATCACTAGTGGTACTGTTGTAGGCGTGCACGATGGCCGCTATATGCTTGCTCCAGTGCTGCTTCTGTTCACTACTTAGCGTCCCCAACATATTTAATAGAGTCCCGTTGAACCTCTCTGGCTGAGCGTCACCCTGAGGGTGATAAGGGGTGGTGCGGGTCTTCTTGATACCCAAAGAGTCCAACAGTTTCTTGATCAATCAACTCTCAAAGTCCCTCCCTTGGTCAGAGTGCAAGCGTTGTGGCAGTCTATAGTGCACAAAGTACTTCTTTACTAAGATTTTAGCTACAGTGGAAGCCTTCTGGTCTTTGGCTGGAAAAGCTTGGGCATAACGGGTGAAATGGTCGGTTATCACCAGAACATTTCCTTGTCCACTTAGGTCAGGTTTGAGACAGAGAAAGTCAATGCACACCAAGTCCAAGGGTCCTTGACTCTGCATATGGCCCATTGGGGCAGCTTGACGTGGCAATGTCTTCCTCTGGATACAGCGTGCACAGGAGTGGCAGTATTCTTCCACTTCAGCCCGCATACAAGGCCAATAGAACCTATCCCTTACAAGTTGGAATGTTTGTTCAGCCCCCAAGTGGCCATGATCATCATGTAAGGCAGCTAAGACGGTTCTTCTGTACTTTTCCGGCAGAAATAGCTGCCACTTATCTTCCAGATCATCAGAGGGGCCCCTTCGGTAGACCACCCCTTGATGGACCTGCAACTTGTCCCATTCCTTGTGGACCAACCGGGCCACCTTTGAAGGGTTCTTCAGAAGTCTTTCTGGATCCTGGTCTTCCAAGGTCTCCAGTGCTAATCTTCCCCAAGGGTCTTCCAGCTGGTCTTTCCTCAAATCCTTCTTGGACAATTTGGGTAATTCATCCTCTCCCACTAGGGTCACATTGCAGTAACACTTAGGCACCCCCACGGCAGAAACACCGATCTCTTCAGCCCTTGCCCCACCACTAGCTTGAAGTTGTACTCCTTGACACAGGGCCCGTACCCCATCTGGGGTTACCTGGGTCCAATCTTCTGGACGGTTTCCTGCTCCTGCTCCGCATCACGGTTTCCTGCTCCCGGCCTATACTTCAGGCTGAAGTTGAACGCGGCTAGGGCGGCCAACCAACGATGACCAGTGGCATCCAGCTTGGCCGTAGTGAGGAGATAGGTGAGTGGATTATTGTCAGTCCTTACTGTGAAGTCAGCTCCATACAGGTAATCTCTGAGTTTATCCATGACTGCCCACTTTAGGGCCAGGAACTCCAACTTGTGGGTGGGATAGTTCTTTTCAGTGGGTGACAAACTTCTGCTAACATAGGCAACTGGGCGCAACTGCCCCTCATATTCTTGATATAGCACCCCTCCTAGGCCATCATGGCTGGCATCTACATGCAGTTCATAAGGCTTCTTTGGATCAGCATAGGCCAGGACTGGTGCAGTGGTAAGACTCTTCTTTAACATCTGGAATGCTTCTTTGCACTCTCCTGTCCACTGGTCTTCCACGGACTCTCCAGACTTCCTGGGACCAGTATCATCCTCTTCTCCTTCCGTCTTCAGCAGCTCATTTAGGGGTCTGGCAATTTTTGCAAATCCTTCCACAAATCTACGGTAGTAGGAACAGAAACCTAAGAAGGACCTGAGCTCAGTCACTGTAGTTGGTCTGGGCCAGGAGGTGACTGCCTCCAGTTTATCAGGGTCCGTAGAGACTCCTTCACCAGATACTATGTGCCCTAGATAGTGGACCGAGGACTGATAGAACTGGCATTTTTCTCTGGAAAGTTTAAGTCCTTCCTCGCTGAGTCGTTTCAGGACTTTCTCCAATCTTGCTTCATGTTCCTCCAGAGTCTTCCCGAAGACAATGATGTCGTCTAGGTATACCAGGACTTCAATCAGATTCATGTCCACAACGGTCTTCTCCATCTACCTCTGGAAGGTAGCAGGGGCTCCTGACAGACCTTGGGGCATCCTATTAAACTCATAGAACCCCACTGGGGTGATGAAGGCCGTCTTCTCCTTATCGTCAGGGTGCATGGGGATTTGATAATACCCACTCTTCAGGTCCATGACACTGAACCACTTGGCCCCAGACAGGCTCTGCAAAGCATCTTCTATCCTGGGGGTAGTATACTGGTCAAGAATGGTCCTCCGGTTAAGAGTCCTATAGTCGATGCAGAGTCTCAGCGACCCGTTTTTCTTCCTTACAACCACAATGGGGGAGGCATATGGACTTCTGGACTCTTTAATGACCCCTGTCCTCTTTAGCTCTGCCAACTGTTCCCGCAAATCTTCCAGATCAGCCAGGGGAACTCTTCGGACCCTCTCCCGAAAGGGCTTGTCTTCTTGAAGACGGATTTTATGGGTGGCACTTCTCGCACACCCTACATCAAACTCATCCACAGAGAATATTTTCCTCCACCGAGTCAGCTGAGCCTTGGCTCTCTCCTTCCATTTCTGTGGCAAGGCTGTATCTTCAAGGCAGAGCTCTTCCAAGGTGGCTTCTCCATCTTTTGACTTCAATTCAAACAGGGTCACTGGGGTGGCAGGGTTCACCTTGCCCAATAGCACCCGGGCTGTGATCTTAACAGGAGAATTTGTGACATTTCTGACACTTACTGGAATCTGTCCCTTTGGTTTCTTCAGTGCCCTCAACGGGACAACTTCAGGGAGTACGTCCAATCCTTGGTGAGTATTGGAGGGGTCTGGTTCCACGACCACAAAGGGACCTGGCTGCTCCCAGGAGAGTTTTACTGTAGCCTGAAGACAGGTCACCTCACCAGGCTGTAGTATCTTCTCTCTTCTAGACAGTCTCCAGACTCTTCCCACCCCCTCTTCCGGCGCCTTTTGCTCTAGGATCATCTTCTGGTAGACCTGTTGCAGCATTGGGTGAATCTTCTGTCTGCGAGGACTCAGTTCTTGCACTAACGAGGTCAGCAGTCTCCGGACCAAGTCAGTGTTGGTCCCTATCAACATGGACATCGTATTGGCTCCTGGTGGGCGAGAGTAAACCACCGCCAAAGTGTCAAAAGCTTCGGCCTTCCCGGTCACCGAGGGGTCAAAGGCCAGCCTGATCGAAACATAGCCATCATAGGGGAAACTGCGAGTGCCAATCCCCCCTATCTTCAGGTCTTCCAGCTTCTGCAAAGGTATGCGACTTAAATGCTTCTGATAAAAGTCTCGGTATAAGAGAGTCACTTGGGCTCCTGTGTCTAAGAGTGCCTTTGCGAAGACTCCCTCCACTTGAACGGAGACTAGAGGGGAGGGTCCAACTAATTTATCAGGGAACTTCTTTGGAGGTATTTTCTCCTTTGGATTTTTTGACTTTTCCAATGTTTTTTATCTCTTTTTCCATTTATCCCTAGATCTCAACCCTTTTTGAACCTGGTATGCATTGATCTTTTTCTGGTTGTCAAATTGCAACTCCCGACAGACAGTATCATAGTTTTTAGGAGGGGCATTGTTGCCCTTCTTTTTTTTCTCTGCTTGTCTCTGAACCTTCTTGGAGCTTTCTGTAGGTAGCAGGCGCCCGGTTGACTCCTTCACCGGGGCCCTCGGAAGTTTTCCGCCAGCTGGTATTGAGTGCCTCTGTTCTTCCTTGGACTGGGGCACCTTATATCAGGGTGGCCAACTCCTCCACAATTTAAGCAGATAATTTCCTCCCTGATCTTTGAGAGGCAGGAATAGGGACATTCCGATCCGTTTCCCTCTGGATCTCTTCCTTCTCCTTGACTCCAGAGTTCTTGGCCAATAAAGAGGTCAATAAGTCCAGTACTTGGGCCGTTTGAGACTTCAAAGTTTCTACCTCTGGGTCACGTTCTGTAACTACTGTCGTTCTGACTCCTACCAAAACAGGTGGGGAGGTTTTCTCAAACCCCTCTTGATCCTTCATCAAGGCCTCTTCGTCCCTTATGATCCGCACAAGGTCTGTGTAGTTCAGGGCCATGACTCCGTCAGAGGTCTTCAGGTGGAGCCAAACTGGATCCGACCGTAAGGCTCCACTAAGGATCTGTTTCATCCTGGTAGCATCTATGACCTGTGGCTGCATTCCTTTTCTCAGTACAATCTGGCACAGCATTCTATTCAGTCTCCGGACATACTTGGACAACTTTTCCTTTGGCTGTTGGAAGGTATGTTCAAATTTATACATCAAGTCTGACACCTTCTCCAGCTGGCCAAACTCTTCCTGCAACATAGACAAATAATCCATTGCTGTACACACAGTATTGCGGCACCTAAGATTTTTCACCGCCTCAGCAGCAGGGCCTTTCAAGCTCTTACTGATGCGCTGCTTCTTCTGCGCTTCTGGGACTTCCCAACCTTCTTCTGCCTGCATTGCATGCTCGATCCAAGTATCGAAATCTTCCTCCCCGGCTGGCACAGGTTGTGTTCCTGAAAACACCCGGAGCTTCCGGTACCCAGCTTCCACATGCACTGTGTTGTTTTTTTGGCATTTAACAACAAAGTCCCTGTCAGGGCCCGGACTGGTGGCTAGTGAGGACACAGGAGGTGGATCCTCTGTGCCAGAGAGGCGAAGGCATGGGTCGCACTGGAGGACCGGTTCTAAGCAGCTACCGGTTTTCACCAGAGCCCGCCGCAAGGCGGGATGGACTTGCTGCGGCGGTAGCAACCAGGTCGTGTCCCCCAGTATCGGTTCGACTTCTCTGGCAGCTGAGATAGGCCCGGTACACTGGGACTAGGCAGAGGCAAGGTCAGACGTAGCGGAAAGTCAGGGCAGGTGGCAATGGTTCGTAGTCAGGGGCAACGGCAGAAGATCAGATACACTGGCAAGACAACTACAAAACGCTTTCTCAGGGCAGTAAGGCAACAAGATCCGGCAAGGACAGGAAGGGGGAGTGGGTTTTTAAGTGTTTTGGGTGTGACACAGTAATTGGACCAGGCACCAATCAATGGTGCACTGGCCCTTTAAATTTAAGAAGACCGGCGCGCGCGCGCCCTAGAGAGCAGCGGGACCGCGCGCGCCGGGACGAAGCAGGAGGAGGAGGCCGGTGAGCAGGATGGGATGCGATCCGCGGGCGGACAGGTGCCGCCACATGGATCGCATCCCCGCCAGCATCAGAGCAGCGCTCACGGTCAGAGGAGCCGACCGGAGCGCTGCAGGGGGACAGACGCCGCGGGCGCTCTGGGATGGATAGGACACCGGAGCGCTCGGCGTTACAGTACCCCCCCCTTAGGTCTCCCCCTCTTCTTGGAACCCAAGAATCTACGGATGAGCTCTTTATCTAAAATGTTGGCCTCAGGTTCCCAGGACCTTTCCTCAGGACCACAGTTCTCCCAATCAACTAAAAAACATTTTTTACCTCGGATGACCTTGGAGGCGAGGATCTCTTTCACCGAGAAGACATCAGAAGAACCAGAGACAGGAGCGGGAGCAGTGACCTTAGGGGAAAATTGGTTAAGAATGAGGGGTTTAAGAAGAGACACATGAAAAGAGTTGGGAATACGAAGAGAAGGAGGAAGGTGGAGCTTGTAAGAAACAGAATTGATTTGGTTTTTGATTTTAAATGGCCCGAGGTAACGAGGGCCCAGCTTGTAGCTAGGTACCCGAAACCGAACATATTTGGAGGAGAGCCACACTTTGTCACCATGGGCATAGACAGGAGGGATTCTTCTTTTTTTATCTGCATGTCTCTTCATGCGGGCAGAGGCCTGTGAGAGCGACTTTTGAGTCTCTTTCCAGATAGAGGCAAAGTCCTGAGTTAATTCATCCACGGCCGGAACTCCAGAAGACGTGGGAATGGGGAGGGGGGGCAATGGGTGACGGCCGTAGACCACAAAGAAAGGCAACTTGGAGGAAGATTCAGAGTTCTTGAAATTGTATGAGAATTCTGCCCAGGGCAATAGGTCGACCCAATCGTCTTGACGGGCGGAGACAAAATGTCGTAGGTAGTCGCCAAGGACCTGGTGAACTCTCTCCACCTGTCCATTGGACTGCGGGTGATAAGCGGAAGAAAAATTCAACTTAATCTTTAGTTGAGTACAGAGAGCTCTCCAAAATTTTGAGATGAATTGAACGCCTCTATCCGAGACAATATGTGAGGGCAGCCCATGGAGGCGGAAAATTTGAAGAAAAAAATGCTTCGCCAACTGAGGTGCCGTAGGCAGACCAGGGAGCGGGACAAAATGAGCCATTTTAGAAAAGCGGTCAACGACCACCCAGATGACAGTGTTACTACGAGACAAAGGGAGGTCCGTAATGAAATCCATGGCGATGTGGGACCATGGTTGTTCAGGCACAGGTAGGGGAAGGAGAAGACCTGCAGGCTTCTGGCGAGGAGTCTTGTCACGTGCACAGATAGTGCAGGCCCGTACAAAGTCAGTCACATCTTTCTCCTGGGTAGGCCACCAATAGTGTCTGGCAATCAATTGTATGGATTTTTTGATCCCAGCGTGACCGGCTAGATGGGAGGAATGGCCCCACTTGAGTATCTGAAGCCGAAGGAGTGGAGGAACGAAAGTCTTTCCTGGAGGAATTGGCACGAGAGAAGCGGGAGCAGAGGAAATCAGACACTCAGGGGGTATGATGTGTTGAGGAGGAGTCTCGGTTTCAGAGGTATCGGAGAAACGGGACAAGGCATCAGCCCTGACATTTTTGTCTGCGGGCCGAAAATGGATCTGGAAGTTGAAGCGGGCAAAGAACAATGACCACCTGGCCTGGCGAGGATTTAGGCGCTGAGCGGACTGAAGGTAGGACAAATTTTTATGGTCAGTGTAGATGGAGATAGGGTGAAGGGATCCTTCCAGGAGATGTCTCCACTCTTCTAATGCCAACTTGATGGCCAACAGTTCACGGTCACCTATGGAATAGTTTTTTTCCGAAGGGGAGAAAGTTTTAGAGAAAAAACCACAAGTGACGTTTTTCCCTTTAGCGTTTTTTTGAAGAAGCACAGCTCCGGCTCCTACTGAGGAGGCGTCAACTTCAAGGAAGAACGGCTTTAGAGGATCTGGCCGAGACAGGACAGGTGCAGAGGAGAAGGCGGTCTTAAGGCGAGTAAAGGCTTTCTCCGCTTGAGGCGGCCAGGACCTAGGATTCGCGTCTTTTTTGGTGAGTGCCCCTATAGGAGCAACGATGGTGGAGAAGTGGGGTATGAACTGACGATAGTAGTTGGCGAAACCAAGGAAGCGTTGGATAGCACGAAGTCCAGAGGGGCGTGGCCAACCCAAGACTGCAGAGAGTTTGTCAGGGTCCATTTGAAGACCTTGTCCAGAGACCAGATAACCTAGGAAAGGAAGACTGCTGCGCTCAAAAAGGCATTTTTCAAATTTAGCGTAAAGATGATTTACGCGGAGGCGCTGGAGCACTTGACGGACATGGAGCCGATGTTCCCTAAGGTTGGCAGAGAAGATTAGGATGTCGTCAAGATAGACAACCACACAGGTATACAGTAGGTCCCGGAAGATTTCGTTGACAAAATCTTGAAAGACTGCAGGGGCGTTGCAAAGTCCGAACGGCATGACGAGATATTCAAAGTGACCGGCTCTGGTGTTAAATGCGGTTTTCCATTCATCTCCTTTACGGATTCTGATGAGGTTATAAGCGCCCCTGAGGTCCAATTTAGAAAAAACTTTTTCTCCGCGCAGACGGTCAAAGAGCTCCGAGATGAGAGGCAGAGGGTAGCGGTTTTTAATAGTGATTTTATTGAGACCACGATAGTCTATGCAAGGGCGTAGAGATCCGTCCTTCTTGGCCACGAAGAAGAACCCCGCTCCGGCTGGAGAAGATGATTTCCTAATAAAACCTCTCTTGAGGTTCTTCTGAATGTATTCAGTCATGGCCTTGGTTTCAGGAGAGGAGAGAGGGTAAATTCTGCCACGGGGTGGTGTAGTACCTGGGAGCAAGTCAATGGGGCAGTCGTAGGGTCTATGTGGTGGTAAGACCTCCGCCTGTTTTTTGCAAAAGACATCAGAAAAGTCCTGATAGGCCTTTGGAAGGCCAGGCAAAGGAGTAGTGATGGGGACTTGACAGGTTGGTACAGACTTAAGGCAATGCTTGTGACAGGAGTCACCCCAGGATTTGATGTCCCCAGTGGTCCAGTCGAGGGTAGGAGTGTGACGCTGGAGCCAGGGTAGGCCAAGAAGGATGTCAGAAGTACAGTTCGGCAAAACAAAGAATTCAATTTTTTCTTGGTGAAGAATAGGGATGAGCTCGGTGTTCGAGTCGAACATACGTTCGACTCGAACATCGGCTGTTCGATTGTTCGCCGAACAACGAACGATTTGGGCCGTTCGCGCCTAATTCGTGGCCCACAATGCACTACGCCATCGCAGTGTCATCCAGGCGCTGTGATTGGCCAAGCATGCACTGTGACCACGCATGCTTGGCCAATCACAGCGCCGGCAGCGAGGAGAGCAATGATTGGCCACAGGCAGGATGCCTGTGGCCAATTATTGCTGAGGGTGTTTAGTACACGCCCCACACTATAAAAGGCCGCCAGCACGGCGGCCTAGTGTAGTGTGTTCCGGAGCAGGGAAAGAGAAGCATAGGCAGGGACAGTGACATTTTTTTTTTCTTGCTTAACCTGGATTCCTTTAGTTTAGGGAAAGAGAAGGATAGGTAGGGAGAGTGTCAGTCTGTTTTACTGTGCTAAACCTTGTTTGTAGGGACAGGGAAGGACAGTGAGGGAAATTCTCATTGTGCTATACTGTGCCAAAGCATTCCTCATCAACCATCTTTAAAAAAAAAAAAATATAGGGACAGAAAACTATAGGTAGGGAGAGTGTCAGTGTGTTTTACTGTGCTAAACCTTGTTTGTAGGGACAGGGAAGGACAGTGAGGGAAATTCTCATTGTGCTATACTGTGCTAAAGCATTCCTCATCAACCATCTTTAAAAAAAAAAAAATTTTATAGGGACAGAAAACTATAGGTAGGGAGAGTGTCAGTGTGTTTTACTGTGCTAAACCTTGTTTGTAGGGACAGGGAAGGACAGTGAGGGAAATTCTCATTGTGCTATACTGTGCTAAAGCATTCCTCATCAACCATCTTTAAAAAAACATTTTTTATAGGGACAGAAAACTATAGGTAGGGAGAGTGTCAGTGTGTTTTACTGTGCTAAACCTTGTTTGTAGGGACAGGGAAGGACAGTGAGGGAAATTCTCATTGTGCTATACTGTGCTAAAGCATTCCTCATCAACCATCTTTAAAAAAAAAAAAATTATAGGGACAGAAAACTATAGGTAGGGAGAGTGTCAGTGTGTTTTACTGTGCTAAACCTTGTTTGTAGGGACAGGGAAGGACAGTGAGGGAAATTCTCATTGTGCTATACTGTGCTAAAGCATTCCTCATCAACCATCTTTAAAAAAAAAAAAATTATAGGGACAGAAAACTATAGGTAGGGAGAGTGTCAGTGTGTTTTACTGTGCTAAACCTTGTTTGTAGGGACAGGGAAGGACAGTGAGGGAAATTCTCATTGTGCTATACTGTGCTAAAGCATTCCTCATCAACCATCTTTAAAAAAAATTTTTTTATAGGGACAGAAAACTATAGGTAGGGAGAGTGTCAGTGTGTTTTACTGTGCTAAACCTTGTTTGTAGGGACAGGGAAGGACAGTGAGGGAAATTCTCATTGTGCTATACTGTGCTAAAGCATTCCTCATCAACCATCTTTAAAAAAAAAAATTTATAGGGACAGAAAACTATAGGTAGGGAGAGTGTCAGTGTGTTTTACTGTGCTAAACCTTGTTTGTAGGGACAGGGAAGGACAGTGAGGGAAATTCTCATTGTGCTATACTGTGCTAAAGCATTCCTCATCAACCATCTTTAAAAAAAAAAAATTTTATAGGGACAGAAAACTATAGGTAGGGAGAGTGTCAGTGTGTTTTACTGTGCTAAACCTTGTTTGTAGGTACAGGGAAGGACAGTGAGGGAAATTCTCATTGTGCTATACTGTGCTAAAGCATTCCTCATCAACCATCTTTAAAAAAACATTTTTTATAGGGTTAGAAAACTATAGGTAGGGAGAGTGTCAGTGTGTTTTACTGTGCTAAACCTTGTTTGTAGGGACAGGGAAGGACAGTGAGGGAAATTCTCATTGTGCTATACTGTGCTAAAGCATTCCTCATCAACCATCTTTAAAAAAAAAAAAAATGATAGGGACAGAAAACTATAGGTAGGGAGAGTGTCAGTGTGTTTTACTGTGCTAAACCTTGTTTGTAGGGACAGGGAAGGACAGTGAGGGAAATTCTCATTGTGCTATACTGTGCTAAAGCATTCCTCATCAACCATCTTTAAAAAAAAAAATTTTTATAGGGACAGAAAACTATAGGTAGGGAGAGTGTCAGTGTGTTTTACTGTGCTAAACCTTGTTTGTAGGGACAGGGAAGGACAGTGAGGGAAATTCTCATTGTGCTATACTGTGCTAAAGCATTCCTCATCAACCATCTTTAAAAAAACATTTTTTATAGGGACAGAAAACTACAGGTAGGGAGAGTGTCAGTGTGTTTTACTGTGCTAAACCTTTTTTAAAAAGGCATTTTTCAAATTTAGCGTAAAGATGATTTACGCGGAGGCGCTGGAGCACTTGACGGACATGGAGCCGATGTTCCCTAAGGTTGGCAGAGAAGATTAGGATGTCGTCAAGATAGACAACCACACAGGTATACAGTAGGTCCCGGAAGATTTCGTTGACAAAATCTTGAAAGACTGCAGGGGCGTTGCAAAGTCCGAACGGCATGACGAGATATTCAAAGTGACCGGCTCTGGTGTTAAATGCGGTTTTCCATTCATCTCCTTTACGGATTCTGATGAGGTTATAAGCGCCCCTGAGGTCCAATTTAGAAAAAACTTTTTCTCCGCGCAGACGGTCAAAGAGCTCCGAGATGAGAGGCAGAGGGTAGCGGTTTTTAATAGTGATTTTATTGAGACCACGATAGTCTATGCAAAAAAAATCTTTAAAAAAAAAAAATTATAGGGACAGAAAACTATAGGTAGGGAGAGTGTCAGTGTGTTTTACTGTGCTAAACCTTGTTTGTAGGGACAGGGAAGGACAGTGAGGGAAATTGTCATTGTGCTATACTGTGCTAAAGCATTCCTCATCAACCATCTTTAAAAAAAAAAAATTTTATAGGGACAGAAAACTATAGGTAGGGAGAGTGTCAGTGTGTTTTACTGTGCTAAACCTTGTTTGTAGGGACAGGGAAGGACAGTGAGGGAAATTCTCATTGTGCTATACTGTGCTAAAGCATTCCTCATCAACCATCTTTGAAAAAAAAATTTTTTATAGGGACAGAAAACTATAGGTAGGGAGAGTGTCAGTGTGTTTTACTGTGCTAAACCTTGTTTGTAGGGACAGGGAAGGACAGTGAGGGAAATTCTCATTGTGCTATACTGTGCTAAAGCATTCCTCATCAACCATCTTTAAAAAAAAATTTTTTTATAGGGACAGAAAACTATAGGTAGGGAGAGTGTCAGTGTGTTTTACTGTGCTAAACCTTGTTTGTAGGGACAGGGAAGGACAGTGAGGGAAATTCTCATTGTGCTATACTGTGCTAAAGCATTCCTCATCAACCATCTTTAAAAAAACATTTTTTATAGGGTTAGAAAACTATAGGTAGGGAGAGTGTCAGTGTGTTTTACTGTGCTAAACCTTGTTTGTAGGGACAGGGAAGGACAGTGAGGGAAATTCTCATTGTGCTATACTGTGCTAAAGCATTCCTCATCAACCATCTTTAAAAAAAAAAAAAATTATAGGGACAGAAAACTATAGGTAGGGAGAGTGTCAGTGTGTTTTACTGTGCTAAACCTTGTTTGTAGGGACAGGGAAGGACAGTGAGGGAAATTCTCATTGTGCTATACTGTGCTAAAGCATTCCTCATCAACCATCTTAAAAAAAAAAAAATTATAGGGACAGAAAACTATAGGTAGGGAGAGTGTCAGTGTGTTTTACTGTGCTAAACCTTGTTTGTAGGGACAGGGAAGGACAGTGAGGGAAATTCTCATTGTGCTATACTGTGCTAAAGCATTCCTCATCAACCATATTTTAAAAAAAAATTTTTTATAGGGACAGAAAACTATAGGTAGGGAGAGTGTCAGTGTGTTTTACTGTGCTAAACCTTGTTTGTAGGGACAGGGAAGGACAGTGAGGGAAATTCTCATTGTGCTATACTGTGCTAAAGCATTCCTCATCAACCATCTTTTAAAAAAAAATTTTTTATAGGGACAGAAAACTATAGGTAGGGAGAGTGTCAGTGTGTTTTACTGTGCTAAACCTTGTTTGTAGGGACAGGGAAGGACAGTGAGGGAAATTCTCATTGTGCTATACTGTGCTAAAGCATTCCTCATCAACCATCTTTAAAAAAACATTTTTTATAGGGACAGAAAACTACAGGTAGGGAGAGTGTCAGTGTGTTTTACTGTGCTAAACCTTTTTTAAAAAGGCATTTTTCAAATTTAGCGTAAAGATGATTTACGCGGAGGTGCTGGAGCACTTGACGGACATGGAGCCGATGTTCCCTAAGGTTGGCAGAGAAGATTAGGATGTCGTCAAGATAGACAACCACACAGGTATACAGTAGGTCCCGGAAGATTTCGTTGACAAAATCTTGAAAGACTGCAGGGGCGTTGCAAAGTCCGAACGGCATGACGAGATATTCAAAGTGACCGGCTCTGGTGTTAAATGCGGTTTTCCATTCATCTCCTTTACGGATTCTGATGAGGTTATAAGCGCCCCTGAGGTCCAATTTAGAAAAAACTTTTTCTCCGCGCAGACGGTCAAAGAGCTCCGAGATGAGAGGCAGAGGGTAGCGGTTTTTAATAGTGATTTTATTGAGACCACGATAGTCTATGCAAAAAAAATCTTTAAAAAAAAAAAATTATAGGGACAGAAAACTATAGGTAGGGAGAGTGTCAGTGTGTTTTACTGTGCTAAACCTTGTTTGTAGGGACAGGGAAGGACAGTGAGGAAAATTGTCATTGTGCTATACTGTGCTAAAGCATTCCTCATCAACCATCTTTAAAAAAAAAAATTTTTATAGGGACAGAAAACTATAGGTAGGGAGAGTGTCAGTGTGTTTTACTGTGCTAAACCTTGTTTGTAGGGACAGGGAAGGACAGTGAGGGAAATTCTCATTGTGCTATACTGTGCTAAAGCATTCCTCATCAACCATCTTTAAAAAAAAAATTTTTTATAGGGACAGAAAACTATAGGTAGGGAGAGTGTCAGTGTGTTTTACTGTGCTAAACCTTGTTTGTAGGGACAGGGAAGGACAGTGAGGGAAATTCTCAT
This sequence comes from Rana muscosa, assembly GCA_029206835.1. Classification (NCBI taxonomy): domain Eukaryota; kingdom Metazoa; phylum Chordata; class Amphibia; order Anura; family Ranidae; genus Rana; species Rana muscosa. Next base: position 1,151,039,312 of record CM055116.1, read on the forward strand.
TGTGCTATACTGTGCTAAAGCATTCCTCATCAACCATCTTTAAAAAAACATTTTTTATAGGGTTAGAAAACTATAGGTAGGGAGAGTGTCAGTGTGTTTTACTGTGCTAAACCTTGTTTGTAGGGACAGGGAAGGACAGTGAGGGAAATTCTCATTGTGCTATACTGTGCTAAAGCATTCCTCATCAACCATCTTTAAAAAAAAAAAAAATTATAGGGACAGAAAACTATAGGTAGGGAGAGTGTCAGTGTGTTTTACTGTGCTAAACCTTGTTTGTAGGGACAGGGAAGGACAGTGAGGGAAATTCTCATTGTGCTATACTGTGCTAAAGCATTCCTCATCAACCATCTTAAAAAAAAAAAAATTATAGGGACAGAAAACTATAGGTAGGGAGAGTGTCAGTGTGTTTTACTGTGCTAAACCTTGTTTGTAGGGACAGGGAAGGACAGTGAGGGAAATTCTCATTGTGCTATACTGTGCTAAAGCATTCCTCATCAACCATATTTTAAAAAAAAATTTTTTATAGGGACAGAAAACTATAGGTAGGGAGAGTGTCAGTGTGTTTTACTGTGCTAAACCTTGTTTGTAGGGACAGGGAAGGACAGTGAGGGAAATTCTCATTGTGCTATACTGTGCTAAAGCATTCCTCATCAACCATCTTTTAAAAAAAAATTTTTTATAGGGACAGAAAACTATAGGTAGGGAGAGTGTCAGTGTGTTTTACTGTGCTAAACCTTGTTTGTAGGGACAGGGAAGGACAGTGAGGGAAATTCTCATTGTGCTATACTGTGCTAAAGCATTCCTCATCAACCATCTTTTAAAAAAAAATTTTTTATAGGGACAGAAAACTATAGGTAGGGAGAGTGTCAGTGTGTTTTACTGTGCTAAACCTTGTTTGTAGGGACAGGGAAGGACAGTGAGGGACTGTGGCATCACTAGTGGTACTGTTGTAGGCGTGCATGATGGCCACTATATGCTTGCTCCAACATATTTAATAGAGTCCTGTTGAACCTCTCTGGCTGAGCGTCACCCTGAGGGTGATAAGGGGTGGTGCGGGTCTTCTTGATACCCAAAGAGTCCAACAGTTTCTTGATCAATCAACTCTCAAAGTCCCTCCCTTGGTCAGAGTGCAAGCGTTGTGGCAGTCTATAGTGCACAAAGTACTTCTCTACTAAGATTTTAGCTACAGTGGAAGCCTTCTGGTCTTTGGTTGGAAAAGCTTGGGCATAACGGGTGAAATGGTCGGTTATCACCAGAACATTTCCTTGTCCACTTAGGTCAGGTTTGAGACAGAGAAAGTCAATGCACACCAAGTCCAAGGGTCCTTGACTCTGCATATGGCCCATTGGGGCAGCTTGACGTGGCAATGTCTTCCTCTGGATACAGCGTGCGCAGGAGTGGCAGTATTCTTCCACTTCAGCCCGCATTCAAGGCCAATAGAACCTATCCCTTACAAGTTGGAATGTTTGTTCAGCCCCCAAGTGGCCATGATCATCATGTAAGGCAGCTAAGACGGTTCTTCTGTACTTTTCTGGCAGAAATAGCTGCCACTTATCTTCCAGATCATCAGAGGGGCCCCTTCGGTAGACCACCCCTTGATGGACCTGCAACTTGTCCCATTCCTTGTGGACCAACCGGGCCACCTTTGAAGGGTTCTTCAGAAGTCTTTCTGGATCCTGGTCTTCCAAGGTCTCCAGTGCTAATCTTCCCCAAGGGTCTTCCAGCTGGTCTTTCCTCAAATCCTTCTTGGACAATTTGGGTAAGTCATCCTCTCCCACTAGGGTCACATTGCAGTAACACTTAGGCACCCCCACGGCAGAAACACCGATCTCTTCAGCCCTTGCCCCACCACTAGCTTGAAGTTGTACTCCTTGACACAGGGCCCATACCCCATCTGGGGTTACCTGGGTCCAATCTTCTGGACGGTGGGTGGGTGTATGGCCTCTTCTGGACAGTGCGTCCGCATCACGGTTTCCTGCTCCCGGCCTATACTTCAGGCTGAAGTTGAACCCGGCTAGGGCGGCCAACCAACGATGACCAGTGGCATCCAGCTTGGCCGTAGTGAGGAGATAGGTGAGTGGATTATTGTCAGTCCTTACTGTGAAGTCAGCTCCATACATGTAATCTCTGAGTTTATCCACGACTGCCCACTTTAGGGCCAGGAACTCCAACTTGTGGGTGGGATAGTTCTTTTCAGTGGGTGACAAACTTCTGCTAACATAGGCAACTGGGCGCAACTGCCCCTCATATTCTTGATATAGCACCCCTCCTAGGCCATCATGGCTGCCATCTACATCTACATGCAGTTCATAAGGCTTCTTTGGATCAGCATAGGCCAGGACTGGTGCAGTGGTAAGACTCTTCTTTAACATCTGGAATGCTTCTTTGCACTCCCCTGTCCACTGGTCTTCCACAGACTCTCCAGACTTCCTGGGACCAGTATCATCCTCTTCTCCTTCCGTCTTCAGTAGCTCATTTAGGGGTCTGGCAATTTTTGCAAATCCTTCCACAAATCTACGGTAGTAGGAACAGAAACCTAAGAAGGACCTGAGCTCAGTCACTGTAGTTGGTCTGGGCCAGGAGGTGACTGCCTCCAGTTTATCAGGGTCCGTAGAGACTCCTTCACCAGATACTATGTGCCCTAGATAGTGGACCAAGGACCGATAGAACTGGCATTTTTCTCTGGAAAGTTTAAGTCCTTCCTCGCTGAGTCGTTTCAGGACTTTCTCCAATCTTGCTTCATGTTCCTCCAGAGTCTTCCCGAAGACAATGATGTCGTCTAGGTATACCAGGACTTCAATCAGATTCATGTCCCCAACGGTCTTCTCCATCAACCTCTGGAAGGTAGCAGGGGCTCCTGACAGACCTTGGGGCATCCTATTAAACTCATAGAACCCCACCGGGGTGATGAAGGCCGTCTTCTCCTTATCGTCAGGGTGCATGGGGATTTGATAATACCCACTCTTCAGGTCCATGACACTGAACCACTTGGCCCCAGACAGGCTCTGCAAAGCATCTTCTATCCTGGGGGTAGTATACTGGTCAGGAATGGTCCTCCGGTTAAGAGTCCTATAGTCGATGCAGAGTCTCAGCGACCCGTTTTTCTTCCTTACCACCACAATGGGGGAGGCATATGGACTTCTGGACTCTTTAATGACCCCTGTCCTCTTTAGCTCTGCCAACTGTTACCGCAAATCTTCCAGATCAGCCAGGGGAACTCTTCGGACCCTCTCCCGAAAGGGCTTGTCTTCTTGAAGACGGATTTTATGGGTGGCACTTCTCGCACACCCTACATCAAACTCATCCTCAGAGAATATTTTCCTCCACCGAGTCAGCTGAGCCTTGGCTCTCTCCTTCCATTTCTGTGGCAAGGCTGTATCTTCAAGGCAGAGCTCTTCCAAGGTGGCTTCTCCATCTTTTGACTTCAATTCAGACAGGGTCACTGGGGTGGCAGGGTTCACCTTGCCCAATAGCACCCGGGCTGTGATCTTACCAGGAGAATTTGTGACATTTCTGACACTTACTGGAATCTGTCCCTTTGGTTTCTTCAGTGCCCTCAACGGGACCACTTCAGGGAGTACGTCCAATCCTTGGTGAGTATTGGAGGGGTCTGGTTCCACGACCACAAAGGGACCTGGCTGCTCCCAGGAGAGTTTTACTGTAGCCTGAAGACAGGTCACCTCACCAGGCTGTAGTATCTTCTCTCTTCTAGACAGTCTCCAGACTCTTCCCACCCCCTCTTCCGGGGGCCTTTTGCTCCAGGATCATCTTCTGGTAGACCTGTTGCAGCATTGGGTGAATCTTCTGTCTGCGAGGACTCCGTTCTTGCACTAACAAGGTCAGCAGTCTCCGGACCAAGTCAGTGTTGGTCCCTATCAACATGGACATCGTATTGGCTCCTGGTGGGCGAGGGCAAACCACCGCCAAAGTGTCAAAAGCTTCGGCCTTCCCGGTCACCGAGGGGTCAAAGGCCAGCCTGATCGAAACATAGCCATCATAAGGGAAACTGCGAGTGCCAATCCCCCCTATCTTCAGGTCTTCCAGCTTCTGCAAAGTTACGTGACTTAAATGCTTCTGATAAAAGTCTCGGTATAAGAGAGTCACTTGGGCTCCTGTGTCTAAGAGTGCCTTTGCGTAGACTCCCTCCACTTGAACGGAGACTAGAGGGGAGGGTCCAACTAATTTATCAGGGAACTTCTTTTGAGGTATTTTCTCCTTTGGATTTTTTGACTTTTCCAATGTTTTTTATCTCTTTTTCCATTTATCCCTAGATCTCAACCCTTTTTGAACCTGGTATGCATTGATCTTTTTCTGGTTGTCAAATTGCAACTCCCGACAGACAGTATCATAGTTTTTTGGAGGGGCATTGTTGCCCTTCTTTTTTTTCTCTGCTTGTCTCTGAACCTTCTTCGAGCTTTCTGTAGGTAGCAGGTGCCCGGTTGACTCCTTCACCGGGGCCCTCGGAAGTTTTCTGCCAGCTGGTATTGAGTGCCTCTGTTCTTCCTTGGATTGGGGCACCTTCTATCAGGGTGGCCAACTCCTCCACAATTTAAGCAGATAATTTCCTCCCTGATCTTTGGGGAGGCTGGAATAGGGACATTCCGATCCGGTTCCCTCTGGATCTCTTCCTTCTCCTTGACTCCAGAGTTCTTGGCCAATAAAGAGGTCAATAAGTCCAGTACTTGGGCCGTTTGAGACTTCAAAGTTTCTACCTCTGGGTCACGTTCTGTAACTACTGTCGTTCTGACTCCTACCAAAACAGGTGGGGAGGTTTTCTCAAACCCCTCTTGATCCTTCATCAAGGCCTCTTCGTCCCTTATGATCCGCACAAGGTCTGTGTAGTTCAGGGCCATGACTCCGTCAGAGGTCTTCAGGTGGAGCCAAACTGGATCCGACCGTAAGGCTCCCCTAAGGATCTGTTTCATCCTGGTAGCATCTATGACCTGTGGCTGCATTCCTTTTCTCAGTACAATCTGGCACAGCATTCTATTCAGTCTCCGGACATACTTGGACAACTTTTCCTTTGGCTGTTGGAAGGTATGTTCAAATTTATACATCAAGTCTGACACCTTCTCCAGCTGGCCAAACTCTTCCTGCAACATAGACAAATAATCCATTGCTGTACACACAGTATTGCTGCACCTAAGATTTTTCACCGCCTCAGCAGCAGGGCCTTTTAAGGTCTCACTGATGCGCTGCTTCTTCTGCACTTCTGGGACTTCCCAACCTTCTTCTGCCTGCATTGCCTGCTCGATCCAAGTATCGAAATCTTCCTCCCCGGCTGGCACAGGTTGTGTTCCTGAAAACACCCGGAGCTTCCGGTACCCAGCTTCCACATGCACTGTGTTGTTTTTTTGGCATTTAACAACAAAGTCCCCCAAAGCAGACAACAGTTCAGGACCTATGGCGGTCAGGGGTGACTTTGTTGTTTTCATTTCGCTACTGCCTCCCATTTTGGAGAAGAGTGACGGAGATAACTGTGGGGAGGTCCCTGGGGACTCTTTCTTCACAGCCCCAGTATGCACTAAGCGATACCTTCTGTCATTTATGTCTTTTACAATTTGCCCTTTGAACTCCTCTGGGACTCCTCTTGTCCACTCTATTAGCGCATATGTCCCTGAGGCATTTGACTTCACATCTACTGGCCATGCTTTCCATTTTGGAGATATTAACATTATCAATTGCTTTATCTCTTCTTTCTCCCGGATCTCTCCTGGGAGTTCAATAGCTACCGCCCGGAGTGGATCCACGCCCTCCTCTGCGCACCATTCTATTACTGCCTGCGAGTCCATGCCGGTATTTCAGGCCGCCTTGATCGCAGCGTGCAATATACACGGGTCCCGGACCGAGCCTCCACGTGTAGCGATACCCTCAGCTTAAGAGGGCTGCTTGTTTGTTTGGGCCCCTGTAATGCACTGCTACCAACCCCTAGCAATCGGCTCTGACTTCTCTCGTGACACAGTTAGAAAAGAGGGAAAGTAGTGGTATGACTGTACTATCTCTATACATATATATTACACAGTACAACCCCCTTTGTATACCAGCACAATAATGGACACTCACAATCAAGTTACTTAACTATAACGGTTTACTGTAAGCAACAATATAAAAGAGTAATTTGAGTACAATATCTTATGCAGATCTCTGCAATAAAGGTGTACACATTATATGCATATGACATTCAATTAGGCAATAAAAATGATATTAACCCCGCTGCAGCTATCCTCCCTCGTGAGCAAAGAAATGACGCCCAGCATTGTCCTAACTACCCAGTCAGGCCTGACTATAACTGTGGGTATATTTTGGTGAGGAATCTTCGCTAGCAACTGTCGGTGGTGCACATAGAGAAACAAATTGTAATCCAGTAAGGGGGTCTGTGAATAACCGCTGACTTAGCAAACTGGAGTGGCTGGCAAACTCAGTTCAGGACAACAGTCTCTCCAAAGAATAACTATGTTCAATAGAAGGCCTAGGTAAAGTTATTGATTTAAGGTTTCGAGCAGGTGCTCTCTCACCCTAACCGGACCGACTCCTGTCCGGTTCCTCCGCTACAGTGAGTGGCGTCACAGTGGTCCGCAATGCACCGAGTCTTTGGTCCTTCAGAAGATGATGGCACCTCGGATGGATCGGATGCTCTGCAAACTCCCCAGCGGAACGGAAGCTCTCTAGAACAGGAACGTGAGACCCAGGTTTCAGGCCAAGCACGAGCAGCAGGTGAGTGCAGGGGATCCTCTTGCAAGGAGGGCGGCGTTCCAAGAGAGCGAAACAAGCCCCGCCCTTCTCTTTTAAAGTCCACCCCAGCAGTCCTTGGGCGGGGAATGGCACCCTGGGTGCCGCAAAGCATCCCGGGAAATGTAGTCCTGCGGGCAAAACGACACCCCGCTACACACTCCCCCAACTTGAAATCTTTGGTCCCTCAAAGACAGTATCAACAGTAGGAAAACACAAACTCATTAAGGGCAGCTAGAGAAGTTGGCAGAGGAAACTCCCACTAGAATGGGGAAGGGAGTTAGTCCTAACCACTGGTTACATTAAAGGCGTTGACCTGTCTAACTGTGCCAGAGAGAGAGCTGGGGTTGCCTTCCACCAAATGCACAGCAGAAGGATCAAGTGTTGGCAAAGTCCTTCTAGCAGTGGTTACTGTATCCTCAGAACTTTTCCCCATCTGGGTGTAGGTTAACTTCCGAGGAGCACGAATAACTCTTTTGGCCCTTTGTTCTCTTGGGGTGACTGTTACATCCCTCGCTTCATCTTCCTCTAAAGTGAGCACACTGGGCTCCAATACTTCTGGTACATCCAAATCAGGTATAGGCAGATGTGAGGAGTAATCTTGATAATCAGCAGAAGGTGACCATGTGGCATCTTCCCACTCCTCAACCAGAGGACTAGACGGAACAAACTCAGTGGCTTCCACGTTCAATGTACTGTCCACCGTGCCTTCAGATGGTGGAAGATCTATAGACATGGGTTCTGGGGTCTGAGAAGGCCACAACCATCCAAGCTCTTCTTCCAAACTCTGATCCGAGGCATCCGTTTCTCTAAACTGAGAAACCTGAGGCCGAGTGTTTGGCCTAGGTGTCTCCAAACTTGAGGATGGTTCAGGGGAATCTTCTACAGAAGGTATCCGGACCGCTTCCGAAAGTGGGAGTAAATGGTTTCTGTGCCATGTCTTCAGTGGCCCTACCTTCCCTTCTGGTTTTAGCTGATACACCGGCAAATCTGGTAACTTCCTACAGATCACATAGGGTTCAGGTCTCCATCTGTCTGCTAACTTATGCTTCCCTGGAACTCCTAGGTTGCGCAGCAGCACTCGGTCCCCTGGCTGGAGGTCCGGGATTCGAACCTTGAGGTCAAAGTTCCTCTTGTTCCGGGCTCCTCTTTGTTCTGAGGCCACTTGAGCCTGTTCAAAAGCCAACTTCAAACTCCTCCTCAGTCTGTCAACGTAGCCCTTGTGTGAGGTGGCTGAAGTGCGATCCGTGGATATGCCGAATACCAGATCCACAGGCAGTCTTGCTTCCCTGCCAAACATAAGGCGGTATGGAGAGTACCCTGTGGCATCACTAGTGGTACTGTTGTAGGCGTGCACGATGGACGCTATATGCTTGCTCCAACATATTTAATAGAGTCCTGTTGAACCTCTCTGGCTGAGCGTCACCCTGAGGGTGATAAGGGGTGGTGCAGGTCTTCTTGATACCCAAAGTGTCCAACAGTTTCTTGATCAATCAACTCTCAAAGTCCCTCCCTTGGTCAGAGTGCAAGCGTTGTGGCAGTCTATAGTGCACAAAGTACTTCTCTACTAAGATTTTAGCTACAGTGGAAGCCTTCTGGTCTTTAGCTGGAAAAGCTTGGGCATAACGGGTGAAATGGTCGGTTATCACCAGAACATTTCCTTGTCCACTTAGGTCAGGTTTGAGACAGAGAAAGTCAATGCACACCAAGTCCAATGGTCCTTGACTCTGCATATGGCCCATTGGGGCAGCTTGACGTGGCAATGTCTTCCTCTGGATACAGCGTGCACAGGAGTGGCAGTATTCTTCCACTTCAGCCCGCATACAAGGCCAATAGAACCTATCCCTTACAAGTTGGAATGTTCGTTCAGCCCCCAAGTGGCCATGATCATCATGTAAGGCAGCTAAGACGGTTCTTCTGTACTTTTCCGGCAGAAATAGCTGCCACTTATCTTCCAGATCATCAGAGGGGCCCCTTCGGTAGACCACCCCTTGATGGACCTGCAACTTGTCCCATTCCTTGTGGACCAACCGGGCCACCTTTGAAGAGTTCTTCAGAAGTCTTTCTGGATCCTGGTCTTCCAAGGTCTCCAGTGCTAATCTTCTCCAAGGGTCTTCCAGCTTGTCTTTCCTCAAATCCTTCTTGGACAATTTGGGTAAGTCATCCTCTCCCACTAGGGTCATATTGCAGTAACACTTAGGCACCCCCACGGCAGAAACACCGATCTCTTCAGCCCTTGCCCCACCACTAGCTTGAAGTTGTACTCCTTGACACAGGGCCCATACCCCATCTGGGGTTACCTGGGTCCAATCTTCTGGACGGTGGGTGGGTGTATGGCCTCTTTTGGACAGTGCGTCCGCATCACGGTTTCCTGCTCCCGGCCTATACTTCAGGCTGAAGTTGAACGCGGCTAGGGCGGCCAACCAACGATGACCAGTGGCATCCAGCTTGGCCGTAGTGAGGAGATAGGTGAGTGGATTATTGTCAGTCCTTACTGTGAAGTCAGCTCCATACAGGTAATCTCTGAGTTTATCCACGACTGCCCACTTTAGGGCCAGGAACTCCAACTTGTGGGTGGGATAGTTCTTTTCAGTGGGTGACAAACTTCTGCTAACATAGGCAACTGGGCGCAACTGCCCCTCATATTCTTGATATAGCACCCCTCCTAGGCCATCATGGCTGCCATCTACATGCAGTTCATAAGGCTTCTTTGAAACAGCATAGGCCAGGACTGGTGCAGTGGTAAGACTCTTCTTTAACATCTGGAATGCTTCTTTGCACTCTCCTGTCCACTGGTCTTCCACGGACTCTCCAGACTTCCTGGGACCAGTATCATCCTCTTCTCCTTCCGTCTTCAGCAGCTCATTTAGGGGTCTGGCAATTTTTGCAAATCCTTCCACAAATCTACGGTAGTAGGAACAGAAACCTAAGAAGGACCTGAGCTCAGTCACTGTAGTTGGTCTGGGCCAGGAGGTGACTGCCTCCAGTTTATCAGGGTCCGTAGAGACTCCTTCACCAGATACTATGTGCCCTAGATAGTGGACCGAGGACTGATAGAACTGGCATTTTTCTCTGGAAAGTTTAAGTCCTTCCTCGCTGAGTCGTTTCAGGACTTTCTCCAATCTTGCTTCATGTTCCTCCAGAGTCTTCCCGAAGACAATGATGTCGTCTAGGTATACCAGGACTTCAATCAGATTCATGTCCACAACGGTCTTCTCCATCTACCTCTGGAAGGTAGCAGGGGCTCCTGACAGACCTTGGGGCATCCTATTAAACTCATAGAACCCCACCGGGGTGATGAAGGCAGTCTTCTCCTTATCGTCAGGGTGCATGGGGATTTGATAATACCCACTCTTCAGGTCCATGACACTGAACCACTTGGCCCCAGACAGGCTCTGCAAAGCATCTTCTATCCTGAGGGTAGTATACTGGTCAAGAATGGTCCTCCGGTTAAGAGTCCTATAGTCGATGCAGAGTCTCAGCGACCCGTTTTTCTTCCTTACAACCACAATGGGTGAGGCATATGGACTTCTGGACTCTTTAATGACCCCTGTCCTCTTTAGCTCTGCCAACTGTTCCCGCAAATCTTCCAGATCAGCCAGGGGAACTCTTCGGACCCTCTCCCGAAAGGGCTTGTCTTCTTGAAGACGGATTTTATGGGTGGCACTTCTTGCACACCCTGCATCAAACTCATCCACAGAGAATATTTTCCTCCACCGAGTCAGCTGAGCCTTGGCTCTCTCCTTCCATTTCTGTGGCAAGGCTGTATCTTCAAGGCAGAGCTCTTCCAAGGTGGCTTCTCCATCTTTTGACTTCAATTCAGACAGGGTCACTGGGGTGGCAGGGTTCACCTTGCCCAATAGCACCCGGGCTGTGATCTTAACAGGAGAATTTGTGACATTTCTGACACTTACTGGAATCTGTCCCTTTGGTTTCTTCAGTGCCCTCAACGGGACAACTTCAGGGAGTACGTCCAATCCTTGGTAAGTATTGGAGGGGTCTGGTTCCACGACCACAAAGGGACCTGGCTGCTCCCAGGAGAGTTTTACTGTAGCCTGAAGACAGGTCACCTCACCAGGCTGTAGTATCTTCTCTCTTCTAGACAGTCTCCAGACTCTTCCCACCCCCTCTTCCGGGGCCTTTTGCTCCAGGATCATCTTCTGGTAGACCTGTTGCAGCATTGGGTGAATCTTCTGTCTGCGAGGACTCAGTTCTTGCACTAACGAGGTCAGCAGTCTCCGGACCAAGTCAGTGTTGGTCCCTATCAACATGGACATCGTATTGGCTCCTGGTGGGCGAGAGCAAACCACCGCCAAAGTGTCAAAAGCTTCGGCCTTCCCGGTCACCGAGGGGTCAAAGGCCAGCCTGATCAAAACATAGCCATCATAGGGGAAACTGCGAGTGCCAATCCCCCCTATCTTCAGGTCTTCCAGCTTCTGCAAAGGTATGTGACTTAAATGCTTCTGATAAAAGTCTCGGTATAAGAGAGTCACTTGGGCTCCTGTGTCTAAGAGTGCCTTTGCGTAGACTCCCTCCACTTGAACGGAGACTAGAGGGGAGGGTCCAACTAATTTATCAGGGAACTTCTTTGGAGGTATTTTCTCCTTTGGATTTTTTGACTTTTCCAATGTTTTTTATCTCTTTTTCCATTTATCCCTAGATCTCAACCCTTTTTGAACCTGGTATGCATTGATCTTTTTCTGGTTGTCAAATTGCAACTCCCGACAGACAGTATCATAGTTTTTAGGAGGGGCATTGTTGCCCTTCTTTTTTTTCTCTGCTTGTCTCTGAACCTTCTTGGAGCTTTCTGTAGGTAGCAGGCGCCCGGTTGACTCCTTCACCGGGGCCCTCTGAAGTTTTCCGCCAGCTGGTATTGAGTGCCTCTGTTCTTCCTTGGACTGGGGCACCTTATATCAGGGTGGCCAACTCCTCCACAATTTAAGCAGATAATTTCCTCCCTGATCTTTGGGAGGCTGGAATAGGGACATTCCGATCCGTTTCCCTCTGGATCTCTTCCTTCTCCTTGACTCCAGAGTTCTTGGCCAATAAAGAGGTCAATAAGTCCAGTACTTGGGCCGTTTGAGACTTCAAAGTTTCTACCTCTGGGTCACGTTCTGTAACTACTGTCGTTCTGACTCCTACCAAAACAGGTGGGGAGGTTTTCTCAAACCCCTCTTGATCCTTCATCAAGGCCTCTTCGTCCCTTATGATCCGCACAAGGTCTGTGTAGTTCAGGGCCATGACTCCGTCAGAGGTCTTCAGGTGGAGCCAAACTGGATCCGACCGTAAGGCTCCTCTAAGGATCTGTTTCATCCTGGTAGCATCTATGACCTGTGGCTGCATTCCTTTTCTCAGTACAATCTGGCACAGCATTCTATTCAGTCTCCGGACATACTTGGACAACTTTTCCTTTGGCTGTTGGAAGGTATGTTCAAATTTATACATCAAGTCTGACACCTTCTCCAGCTGGCCAAACTCTTCCTGCAACATAGACAAATAATCCATTGCTGTACACACAGTATTGCGGCACCTAAGATTTTTCACCGCCTCAGCAGCAGGGCCTTTCAAGCTCTCACTGATGCGCTGCTTCTTCTGCGCTTCTGGGACTTCCCAACCTTCTTCTGCCTGCATTGCATGCTCGATCCAAGTATCGAAATCTTCCTCCCCGGCTGGCACAGGTTGTGTTCCTGAAAACACCCGGAGCTTCCGGTACCCAGCTTCCACATGCACTGTGTTGTTTTTTTGGCATTTAACAACAAAGTCCCTGTCAGGGCCCGGACTGGTGGCTAGTGAGGACACAGGAGGTGGATCCTCTGTGCCAGAGAGGCGAAGGCATGGGTCGCACTGGAGGACCGGTTCTAAGCAGCTACCGGTTTTCACCAGAGCCCGCCGCAAGGCGGGATGGACTTGCTGCGGCGGTAGCAACCAGGTCGTGTCCCCCAGTATCGGCTCGACTTCTCTGGCAGCTGAGATAGGCCCGGTACACTGGGACTAGGCAGAGGCAAGGTCAGACGTAGCGGAAGGTCAGGGCAGGTGGCAATGGTTCGTAGTCAGGGGCAACGGCAGAAGATCAGATACACTGGCAAGACAACTACAAAACGCTTTCTCAGGGCAGTAAGGCAACAAGATCCGGCAAGGACAGGAAGGGGGAGTGGGTTTTTAAGTGTTTTGGGTGTGACACAGTAATTGGACCAGGCACCAATCAATGGTGCACTGGCCCTTTAAATTTAAGAAGACCGGCGCGCGCGCGCCCTAGAGAGCAGCGGGACCGCGCGCGCCGGGACGAAGCAGGAGGAGGAGACCGGTGAGCAGGATGGGATGCGATCCGCGGGCGGACAGGTGCCGCCGCATGGATCGCATCCCCACCAGCATCAGAGCAGCGCTCACGGTCAGAGGAGCCGACCGGAGCGCTGCAGGGGGACAGACGCCGCGGGCGCTCTGGGATGGATAGGACACCGGAGCGCTCGGCATTACAGTACCCCCCTTAGGTCTCCCCCTCTTCTTGGAACCCAAGAATCTACGGATGAGCTCTTTATCTAAAATGTTGGCCTCAGGTTCCCAGGACCTTTCCTCAGGACCACAGTTCTCCCAATCAACTAAAAAACATTTTTTACCTCAGATGACCTTGGAGGCGAGGATCTCTTTCACCGAGAAGACATCAGAAGAACCAGAGACAGGAGCGGGAGCAGTGACCTTAGGGGAAAATTGGTTAAGAATGAGGGGTTTAAGAAGAGACACATGAAAAGAGTTGGGAATACGAAGAGAAGGAGGAAGGTGGAGCTTGTAAGAAACAGAATTGATTTGGTTTTTAATTTTAAATGGCCCGAGGTAACGAGGGCCCAGCTTGTAGCTAGGTACCCGAAACCGAACATATTTGGAGGAGAGCCACACTTTGTCACCATGGGCATAGACAGGAGGGATTCTTCTTTTTTTATCTGCATGTCTCTTCATGCGGGCAGAGGCCAGTGAGAGCGACTTTTGAGTCTCTTTCCAGATAGAGGCAAAGTCCTGAGTTAATTCATCCACGGCCGGAACTCCAGAAGACGTGGGAATGGGGAGGGGGGGCAATGGGTGACGGCCGTAGACCACAAAGAAAGGTGACTTGGAGGAAGATTCAGAGTTCTTGAAATTGTATGAGAATTCTGCCCAGGGCAATAGGTCGACCCAATCGTCTTGACGGGCGGAGACAAAATGTCGTAGGTAGTCGCCAAGGACCTGGTTAACTCTCTCCACCTGTCCATTGGACTGCGGGTGATAAGCGGAAGAAAAATTCAACTTAATCTTTAGTTGAGTACAGAGAGCTCTCCAAAATTTTGAGATGAATTGAACGCCTCTATCCGAGACAATATGTGAGGGCAGCCCATGGAGGCGGAAAATTTGAAGAAAAAAATGCTTCGCCAACTGAGGTGCCGTAGGCAGACCAGGGAGCGGGACAAAATGAGCCATTTTAGAAAAGCGGTCAACGACCACCCAGATGACAGTGTTACTACGAGACAAAGGGAGGTCCGTAATGAAATCCATGGCGATGTGGGACCATGGTTGTTCAGGCACAGGTAGGGGAAGGAGAAGACCTGCAGGCTTCTGGCGAGGAGTCTTGTCACGTGCACAGATAGTGCAGGCCCGTACAAAGTCAGTCACATCTTTCTCCTGGGTAGGCCACCAATAGTGTCTGGCAATCAATTGTATGGATTTTTTGATCCCAGCGTGACCGGCTAGATGGGAGGAATGGCCCCACTTGAGTATCTGAAGCCGAAGGAGTGGAGGAACGAAAGTCTTTCCTGGAGGAATTGGCACGAGAGAAGCGGGAGCAGAGGAAATCAGACACTCAGGGGGTATGATGTGTTGAGGAGGAGTCTCGGTTTCAGAGGTATCGGAGAAACGGGACAAGGCATCAGCCCTGACATTTTTGTCTGCGGGCCGAAAATGGATCTGGAAGTTGAAGCGGGCAAAGAACAATGACCACCTGGCCTGGCGAGGATTTAGGCGCTGAGCGGACTGAAGGTAGGACAAATTTTTATGGTCAGTGTAGATGGAGATAGGGTGAAGGGATCCTTCCAGGAGATGTCTCCACTCTTCTAATGCCAACTTGATGGCCAACAGTTCACGGTCACCTATGGAATAGTTTTTTTCCGAAGGGGAGAAAGTTTTAGAGAAAAAACCACAAGTGACGTTTTTCCCTTTAGCGTTTTTTTGAAGAAGCACAGCTCCGGCTCCTACTGAGGAGGCGTCAACTTCAAGGAAGAACGGCTTTAGAGGATCTGGCCGAGACAGGACAGGTGCAGAGGAGAAGGCGGTCTTAAGGCGAGTAAAGGCTTTCTCCGCTTGAGGCGGCCAGGACCTAGGATTCGCGTCTTTTTTGGTGAGTGCCCCTATAGGAGCAACGATGGTGGAGAAGTGGGGTATGAACTGACGATAGTAGTTGGCGAAACCAAGGAAGCGTTGGATAGCACGAAGTCCAGAGGGGCGTGGCCAACCCAAGACTGCAGAGAGTTTGTCAGGGTCCATTTGAAGACCTTGTCCAGAGACCAGATAACCTAGGAAAGGAAGACTGCTGCGCTCAAAAAGGCATTTTTCAAATTTAGCGTAAAGATGATTTACGCGGAGGCGCTGGAGCACTTGACGGACATGGAGCCGATGTTCCCTAAGGTTGGCAGAGAAGATTAGGATGTCGTCAAGATAGACAACCACACAGGTATACAGTAGGTCCCGGAAGATTTCGTTGACAAAATCTTGAAAGACTGCAGGGGCGTTGCAAAGTCCGAACGGCATGACGAGATATTCAAAGTGACCGGCTCTGGTGTTAAATGCGGTTTTCCATTCATCTCCTTTACGGATTCTGATGAGGTTATAAGCGCCTCTGAGGTCCAATTTAGAAAAAACTTTTTCTCCGCGCAGACGGTCAAAGAGCTCCGAGATGAGAGGCAGAGGGTAGCGGTTTTTAATAGTGATTTTATTGAGACCACGATAGTCTATGCAAGGGCGTAGAGATCCGTCCTTCTTGGCCACGAAGAAGAACCCCGCTCCGGCTGGAGAAGATGATTTCCTAATAAAACCTCTCTTGAGGTTCTTCTGAATGTATTCAGTCATGGCCTTGGTTTCAGGAGAGGAGAGAGGGTAAATTCTGCCACGGGGTGGTGTAGTACCTGGGAGCAAGTCAATGGGGCAGTCGTAGGGTCTATGTGGTGGTAAGACCTCCGCCTGTTTTTTGCAAAAGACATCAGAAAAGTCCTGATAGGCCTTTGGAAGGCCAGGCAAAGGAGTAGTGATGGGGACTTGACAGGTTGGTACAGACTTAAGGCAATGCTTGTGACAAAAGTCACCCCAGGATTTGATGTCCCCAGTGGTCCAGTCGAGGGTAGGAGTGTGACGCTGGAGCCAGGGTAGGCCAAGAAGGATGTCAGAAGTACAGTTCGGCAAAACAAAGAATTCAATTTTTTCTTGGTGAAGAATAGGGATGAGCTCGGTGTTCGAGTCGAACATACGTTCGACTCGAACATCGGCTGTTCGATCGTTCGCCGAACAACGAACGATTTGGGCCGTTCGCGCCTAATTCGTGGCCCACAATGCACTACGCCATCGCAGTGTCATCCAGGCGCTGTGATTGGCCAAGCATGCACTGTGACCCCGCATGCTTGGCCAATCACAGCGCCGGCAGCGAGGAGAGCAATGATTGGCCACAGGCAGGATGCCTGTGGCCAATTATTGCTGAGGGTGTTTAGTACACGCCCCACACTATAAAAGGCCGCCAGCACGGCGGCCTAGTGTAGTGTGTTCCGGAGCAGGGAAAGAGAAGCATAGGTAGGGACAGTGACATTTTTTTTTTCTTGCTTAACCTGGATTCCTTTAGTTTAGGGAAAGAGAAGGATAGGTAGGGAGAGTGTCAGTCTGTTTTACTGTGCTAAACCTTGTTTGTAGGGACAGGGAAGGACAGTGAGGGAAATTCTCATTGTGCTATACTGTGCTAAAGCATTCCTCATCAACCATCTTTAAAAAAAAATTTTTATAGGGACAGAAAACTATAGGTAGGGAGAGTGTCAGTGTGTTTTACTGTGCTAAACCTTGTTTGTAGGGACAGGGAAGGACAGTGAGGGAAATTCTCATTGTGCTATACTGTGCTAAAGCATTCCTCATTAACCATCTTTAAAAAAAAAAAAATTATAGGGACAGAAAACTATAGGTAGGGAGAGTGTCAGTGTGTTTTACTGTGCTAAACCTTGTTTGTAGGGACAGGGAAGGACAGTGAGGGAAATTCTCATTGTGCTATACTGTGCTAAAGCATTCCTCATCAACCATCTTTAAAAAAAAAAATTTTTATAGGGACATAAAACTATAGGTAGGGAGAGTGTCAGTGTGTTTTACTGTGCTAAACCTTGTTTGTAGGGACAGGGAAGGACAGTGAGGGAAATTCTCATTGTGCTATACTGTGCTAAAGCATTCCTCATCAACCATCTTTAAAAAAACATTTTTTATAGGGACAGAAAACTATAGGTAGGGAGAGTGTCAGTGTGTTTTACTGTGCTAAACCTTGTTTGTAGGGACAGGGAAGGACAGTGAGGGAAATTCTCATTGTGCTATACTGTGCTAAAGCATTCCTCATCAACCATCTTTAAAAAAAAAAAATTATAGGGACAGAAAACTATAGGTAGGGAGAGTGTCAGTGTGTTTTACTGTGCTAAACCTTGTTTGTAGGGACAGGGAAGGACAGTGAGGGAAATTCTCATTGTGCTATACTGTGCTATAGCATTCCTCATTAACCATCTTTAAAAAAAAAAAAATTATAGGGACAGAAAACTATAGGTAGGGAGAGTGTCAGTGTGTTTTACTGTGCTAAACCTTGTTTGTAGGGACAGGGAAGGACAGTGAGGGAAATTCTCATTGTGCTATACTGTGCTAAAGCATTCCTCATCAACCATCTTTAAAAAAAAATTTTTTTATAAGGACAGAAAACTATAGGTAGGGAGAGTGTCAGTGTGTTTTACTGTGCTAAACCTTGTTTGTAGGGACAGGGAAGGACAGTGAGGTAAATTCTCATTGTGCTATACTGTGCTAAAGCATTCCTCATCAACCATCTTTAAAAAAAAAATTTTTTATAGGGACAGAAAACTATAGGTAGGGAGAGTGTCAGTGTGTTTTACTGTGCTAAACCTTGTTTGTAGGGACAGGGAAGGACAGTGAGGGAAATTCTCATTGTGCTATACTGTGCTAAAGCATTCCTCATCAATAGGGATGAGCTTCGTGTTCGAGTCGAACATACGTTCGACTCGAACATCGGCTGTTCGATCGTTCGACGAAGATCGAACTATTTGGGCCGTTCGCGCCAAATTCGAGTGACGCGAACGGCCCACAAT
The DNA here is from genome assembly GCA_029206835.1 of Rana muscosa. NCBI lineage: Eukaryota > Metazoa > Chordata > Amphibia > Anura > Ranidae > Rana > Rana muscosa. Next base: position 1,151,057,389 of record CM055116.1, read on the forward strand.
GCACTACGCCATCGCAGTGTCATCCAGGCGCTGTGATTGGCCAAGCATGCACTGTGACCCCGCATGCTTGGCCAATCACAGCGCCGGCAGCGAGGAGAGCAATGATTGGCCACAAGCAGGATGCCTGTGGCCAATTATTGCTGAGGGTGTTTAGTACACGCCCCACACTATAAAAGGCCGCCAGCACGGCGGCCTAGTGTAGTGTGTTCCGGAGCAGGGAAAGACAAGCATAGGCAGGGACAGTGACATTTATTTCTTTCTTGCTTAACCTGGATTCCTTTAGTTTAGGGAAAGAGAAGGATAGGTAGGGAGAGTGTCAGTGTGTTTTACTGTGCGAGTCCTTGTTTCTAGGGACAAAGAAGGAAAGTGAGGGGATTTCTCCTTGTGCTATAGTGTGCTTTAAAAAAACATTTTTTCTAGGGACAGAAAACTCTAGGTAGGGAGAGTGTCAGTTTCTTTCACTGTGCGAGTCCTTGTTTCTAGGGACAAAGAAGGAAAGTGAGGGGAATTCTCCTTGTGCTATAGTGTGCTTTAAAAAAACATTTTTTCTAGGGACAGAAAACTCTAGGTAGGGAGAGTGTCAGTTTCTTTCACTGTGCCAGTCCTTGTTTCTAGGGACAAAGAAGGAAAGTGAGGGGAATTCTCCTTGTGCTATAGTGTGCTTTAAAAAAACATTTTTTCTAGGGACAGAAAACTCTAGGTAGGGAGAGTGTCAGTTTCTTTCACTGTGCCAGTCCTTGTTTCTAGGGACAAAGAAGGAAAGTGAGGGGAATTCTCCTTGTGCTATAGTGTGCTTTAAAAAAACATTTTTTTCTAGGGACAGAAAACTCTAGGTAGGGAGAGTGTCAGTTTCTTTCACTGTGCCAGTCCTTGTTTCTAGGGACAAAGAAGGAAAGTGAGGGGAATTCTCCTCGTGCTATAGTGTGCTTTAAAAAAAAAAATTTCTAGGAACAGAAAACTCTAGGTAGGGAGAGTGTCAGTTTCTTTCACTGTGCCAGTCCTTGTTTCTAGGGACAAAGAAGGAAAGTGAGGGGAATTCTCCTTGTGCTATAGTGTGCTTTAAAAAAACATTTTTTTCTAGGGACAGAAAACTCTAGGTAGGGAGAGTGTCAGTTTCTTTCACTGTGCCAGTCCTTGTTTCTAGGGACAAAGAAGGAAAGTGAGGGGAATTCTCCTTGTGCTATAGTGTGCTTTAAAAAAACATTTTTTCTAGGGACAGAAAACTCTAGGTAGGGAGAGTGTCAGTTTCTTTCACTGTGCCAGTCCTTGTTTCTAGGGACAAAGAAGGAAAGTGAGGGGAATTCTCCTTGTGCTATAGTGTGCTTTAAAAAAACATTTTTTCTAGGGACAGAAAACTCTAGGTAGTGTGACAGCAGGAAGGTAAAGTCACCTGGTTGCATCCAGGGGGGTAGATATATTTCGCCCAGATTCAGGCTTTACGCCGACTTGTACAACTAGGTGGAGAGTTGTATAAGGCTAGTGGGCTCATGGATGACTCATACCTCTAGGGAGAGTGTGGGGCGTCGTACAGACAGGGAGTTGATGAGACCAGCTGAAGCTTGTCAGCTCATTTAGGCCTCTATAAGAACTCCCAGCTTCATTAGATGTTAGCTCATGCCTGGAACCAGACCTGTGTGGACTGTCTAGGGAGAGTGAACCCCTGTGCGGTGAGACAAAGCCTGTGTGGCTATTTGCTTGGACATTTAAAACCAGGGACTTAGGGACTAGGACAGCACTAGGCTGATCCCAGTTGTTAGTTAGGAAACCTGTATGTTTAGTCAGAGGTCAAGTTGACCAGGATTTATTTTGTTTATGTTTCTTTTGCTTTGCTGTGTTTTGTCACTGTAAATAGAAAATAAACCGCACCTTTTTGATTTTGAAAACCACAACCACCGTTTGCTGGGCCTGTTTTTGTGTGGGGAGCCCATCTCGGGGGTCACACACACCCGCTGCCGAGCTAACCCCCTCACAGTTGGTGGAGAATGCAGGCAATTTTTTTTTAAGCCAGCATGGAGGAGATACTGAAGCAGCTGGCTCTAGCAAATGCCAATCAACAGCAGACAAATGCAGGTTTGCAAAAGAGCCTTGCAGCTCAACAACAGAACTTCGCAGCCCAGCAGCAAGCTCATCAACAGAGCCTTGCAGCCCAGCAGCAAGCTCATCAACAGAGCCTTGCAGCCCAGCAGCAGACAAACGCAACTTTGCAACAGAGTCTGGAGGCTCAGCAACAAGCCCAGCAGCAATCTGAGGCCCGCTTCATAGACCTGTTACAGAAGCAAGAGCAGAGACTACAACAACAGATGGAAGCAGCAATGCAGCAACGTCCGCAGACCAGTGAGGAAAGCCGTCCCACTAATACCGCGTCCTTTGGGGTGAGTCGTTTATTGACAAAAATGACTGGAGAGGATGATCCAGAGGTATTTTTGACCACATTTGAAAGGACCGCTGAAAGAGAAAAGTGGCCTGAGGAGCAGTGGGCTGGACTGGTGGCTCCTCTGTTAACTGGTGAATCGCAGAAAGCTTACTATGACCTAGAGCCTAACCAAGCAAAAGACTATGCGATGCTAAAAGCTGAAATATTGGCAAGGCTGGGTGTCACCCAGGCTGTCCGGGCTCAGCGTGTGCATAACTGGACTTTCCAGCTTGGAAAACCCCCCAGGTCTCAAATGTATGATCTCATTCACCTGAGCAGAAAGTGGCTACAGCCAGAGACTTTGTCCGCACCAAAGATTGTGGAACGTGTTGTAATGGATCGGTTTTTGAGAGCTCTTCCTACTGCCATCCAAAAGTGGGTAAGCCATGGAGACCCAGAGATGGCCGATGGTCTTGTGGATCGTGTGGAGAAATACTTGGCTACAGAGAACCTGACGGCCTCTTCCAGAGACACTCGGACTTTCCACCCTAAGACCAGACCATCCCCAGGGGCGGATAAGAGGATTCCAAGGGGTGAGGGTGGAGAGAGTGAGAGGGTGGGAGCTCTACCCCAAGTTTGGCGAGAACAGCCTGGGAAATCAGCGGCTCAAGAGGCCGCAAGAAGGATCGTTTGCTACCGCTGCCGGCAAGCGGGACATATTGCAGCCAATTGCCCGGTTGTGGAGGAACCCATGCAGTGTGACTTTCTGACGGGCAGACGTCAGTCGCTGTGTGCGACAGTCGCATGCACTGCCATTCGAGGAACTGAGAAACATTTATGCAAAATGTGTGTTAATGGTAGAAATGTTGTGGTATTGCTGGATTCAGGTAGCCTTGTGACCCTGATAAAGGCTGAGTTAGTTAAAACAGAGGTCTCTGGGAATAGCAAGGTAGCTGTTATTTGTGTGCATGGGGACACCCGAGAGTATCCAGTGACTACAGTGTGTTTCGAGACCCCCAAAGGTACCCTCTCTCATCCAGTGGGCTTAGTATCTCAGTTACTGTATGGGAGACACCCAAGAGGGCTGTTGGATATTGCCAAGGAAACTTGGGAAAGTGAGAGTTCTCCCCACAGGAGTGTGATTGAGCATGTCGCCCAGATGCAAGACCGAATTGCACAGGTAATGCCCATCGTGAAGGAACATTTGGCCCAAGCGCAGTTAGCACAGCAGAGAGTGTACAACCGTGGAGCCAAGACCCGTACCTTTTCCCCGGGGGATAGGATACTGGTACTTGTCCCTACGGTTGAAAGTAAATTCCTTGCCAAATGGCAAGGCCCCTACGAGATAATGGAAAAAGTGAGCGAAGTGAATTACAAGGTCAGACAACCAGGAAGGCGAAAGCCCGAACAGATCTATCACGTTAATCTGTTGAAAGCCTGGAGGGATAGAGAGTCCCTAGTCGCAGACACTTGGTCACCAGCTCAAACTGGTTGCGTGATTCCGGAGGTTGGAATAGCAGCCACCTTGTCACAACCCCAACAACAGGAGGTTAAGGAGTTTGTGCTTCGCAACAAGGAGGTATTCTCTGAGCTGCCGGGACAAACATCTGGGGTAGAGCATGACATCATTACCCCGCCCGGTGAAAGGGTGAAGTTAAAACCCTATCGGATCCCAGAGGCCCGACGGGAGGCAATACGGGAGGAAGTACAGAAAATGCTGAACTTAGGGGTGATAGAGGAGTCCCAAAGTGATTGGTCTAGTCCCATTGTGTTGGTGCCTAAACCGGATGGGAGCTGGCGATTTTGTAACGATTTTCGACAGTTGAACAAAGTTACAAAATTTGACACCTACCCCATGCCACGTATAGATGAGTTGATCGACCGGCTGGGAACAGCCCGATATATGACGACTCTTGACCTCACAAAAGGGTATTGGCAAATCCCCCTGGCCAAGTCGGCCAAAGAGAAAACCGCATTTGTAACTCCAGACGGGGCGTTCCAATATAAAAGAATGCCGTTCGGGTTACAGAATGCGCCGGCCACATTCCAGCGGAAAATGGACCAGATGCTGAGGCCCCATCGGAAGTATGCTGCGGCTTACCTGGATGACATAATTGTCCATAGCACAGATTGGGCCTCACATCTGCCAAAAGTGCAAGCAGTCCTGGACTCTGTTCGGGAAGCGGGGTTTACGGCTAACCCCAAGAAGTGTACCATTGGGCAGGAGGAGGCCAAATATCTTGGGTACACCATTGGGAGGGGAGTAATAAAACCCCAACTCAACAAAGTCGAGGCCATCCAGAGTTGGCCACGTCCCAACAGCAAGAAGCAGGTACGAGCCTTTCTGGGAATCGCTGGGTATTATCGGCGATTCATTCCCCACTTTGCTTCTAAGGCTGTGCCCCTAACCAACCTGACGAAGGGGAAAGGGTCGGTCATGATTAAATGGACCCCCGAGGCTGAGGCAGCATTCCAATTCTTGAAACAAGCCTTATGTAGCCAGCCAGTGTTGTACTCACCCAACTTCTCTAAAGACTTTGTCGTACAAAGTGATGCGTCAGATGTGGGGTTAGGAGCAGTATTGTCCCAGGTCTGGAACGGGGAAGAGCACCCAGTCATTTACCTCAGCAGGAAGTTGAAGTCCCATGAGGTAAATTACGCCACCGTTGAAAAGGAGTGTTTAGCGGTGAAGTGGGCTCTAGATTCCCTTCGGTACTACCTGCTAGGTAGGCACTTTGACATGGTTACGGATCACGCTCCGTTAAAGTGGATGGCTCAAAACAAAGAAACAAATAGAAGAGTGAATAGGTGGTTCCTGGCCCTCCAGGAATTCAACTTCACAGTAAAGCATCGCCCTGGCGTTCAAATGGGGAATGTGGATGCTTTGTCTCGAGCACATGAATGCCTGATTGCTGGTGTTCCAACCCCGAGGTTAAAACAAGAGGGGGGGGTATGTGACAGCAGGAAGGTAAAGTCACCTGGTTGCATCCAGGGGGGTAGATATATTTCGCCCAGATTCAGGCTTTACGCCGACTTATACAACTAGGTGGAGAGTTGTATAAGGCTAGTGGGCTCATGGATGACTCATACCTCTAGGGAGAGTGTGGGGCGTCGTACAGACAGGGAGTTGATGAGACCAGCTGAAGCTTGTCAGCTCATTTAGGCCTCTATAAGAACTCCCAGCTTCATTAGATGTTAGCTCATGCCTGGAACCAGACCTGTGTGGACTGTCTAGGGAGAGTGAACCCCTGTGCGGTGAGACAAAGCCTGTGTGGCTATTTGCTTGGACATTTAAAACCAGGGACTTAGGGACTAGGACAGCACTAGGCTGATCCCAGTTGTTAGTTAGGAAACCTGTATGTTTAGTCAGAGGTCAAGTTGACCAGGATTTATTTTGTTTATGTTTCTTTTGCTTTGCTGTGTTTTGTCACTGTAAATAGAAAATAAACCGCACCTTTTTGATTTTGAAAACCACAACCACCGTTTGCTGGGCCTGTTTTTGTGTGGGGAGCCCATCTCGGGGGTCACACACACCCGCTGCCGAGCTAACCCCCTCACAGTAGGGAGAGTGTCAGTTTCTTTCACTGTGCCAGTCCTTGTTTCTAGGGACAAAGAAGGAAAGTGAGGGGAATTCTCCTTGTGCTATAGTGTGCTTTAAAAAAACATTTTTTTCTAGGGACAGAAAACTCTAGGTAGGGAGAGTGTCAGTTTCTTTCACTGTGCCAGTCCTTGTTTCTAGGGACAAAGAAGGAAAGTGAGGGGAATTCTCCTTGTGCTATAGTGTGCTTTAAAAAAACATTTTTTCTAGGGACAGAAAACTCTAGGTAGGGAGAGTGTCAGTTTCTTTCACTGTGCCAGTCCTTGTTTCTAGGGACAAAGAAGGAAAGTGAGGGGAATTCTCCTTGTGCTATAGTGTGCTTTAAAAAAACATTTTTTCTAGGGACAGAAAACTCTAGGTAGGGAGAGTGTCAGTTTCTTTCACTGTGCCAGTCCTTGTTTCTAGGGACAAAGAAGGAAAGTGAGGGGAATTCTCCTTGTGCTATAGTGTGCTTTAAAAAAACATTTTTTCTAGGGACAGAAAACTCTAGGTAGGGAGAGTGTCAGTTTCTTTCACTGTGCCAGTCCTTGTTTCTAGGGACAAAGAAGGAAAGTGAGGGGAATTCTCCTTGTGCTATAGTGTGCTTTAAAAAAACATTTTTTCTAGGGACAGAAAACTCTAGGTAGGGAGAGTGTCAGTTTCTTTCACTGTGCCAGTCCTTGTTTCTAGGGACAAAGAAGGAAAGTGAGGGGAATTCTCCTTGTGCTATAGTGTGCTTTAAAAAAACATTTTTTCTAGGGACAGAAAACTCTAGGTAGGGAGAGTGTCAGTTTCTTTCACTGTGCCAGTCCTTGTTTCTAGGGACAAAGAAGGAAAGTGAGGGGAATTCTCCTTGTGCTATAGTGTGCTTTAAAAAAACATTTTTTCTAGGGACAGAAAACTCTAGGTAGGGAGAGTGTCAGTTTCTTTCACTGTGCCAGTCCTTGTTTCTAGGGACAAAGAAGGAAAGTGAGGGGAATTCTCCTTGTGCTATAGTGTGCTTTAAAAAAACATTTTTTCTAGGGACAGAAAACTCTAGGTAGGGAGAGTGTCAGTTTCTTTCACTGTGCCAGTCCTTGTTTCTAGGGACAAAGAAGGAAAGTGAGGGGAATTCTCCTTGTGCTATAGTGTGCTTTAAAAAAACATTTTTTTCTAGGGACAGAAAACTCTAGGTAGGGAGAGTGTCAGTTTCTTTCACTGTGCCAGTCCTTGTTTCTAGGGACAAAGAAGGAAAGTGAGGGGAATTCTCCTTGTGCTATAGTGTGCTTTAAAAAAACATTTTTTCTAGGGACAGAAAACTCTAGGTAGGGAGAGTGTCAGTTTCTTTCACTGTGCCAGTCCTTGTTTCTAGGGACAAAGAAGGAAAGTGAGGGGAATTCTCCTTGTGCTATAGTGTGCTTTAAAAAAACATTTTTTTCTAGGGACAGAAAACTCTAGGTAGGGAGAGTGTCAGTTTCTTTCACTGTGCCAGTCCTTGTTTCTAGGGACAAAGAAGGAAAGTGAGGGGAATTCTCCTTGTGCTATAGTGTGCTTTAAAAAAACATTTTTTCTAGGGACAGAAAACTCTAGGTAGGGAGAGTGTCAGTTTCTTTCACTGTGCCAGTCCTTGTTTCTAGGGACAAAGAAGGAAAGTGAGGGGAATTCTCCTTGTGCTATAGTGTGCTTTAAAAAAACATTTTTTCTAGGGACAGAAAACTCTAGGTAGGGAGAGTGTCAGTTTCTTTCACTGTGCCAGTCCTTGTTTCTAGGGACAAAGAAGGAAAGTGAGGGGAATTCTCCTTGTGCTATAGTGTGCTTTAAAAAAACATTTTTTCTAGGGACAGAAAACTCTAGGTAGGGAGAGTGTCAGTTTCTTTCACTGTGCCAGTCCTTGTTTCTAGGGACAAAGAAGGAAAGTGAGGGGAATTCTCCTTGTGCTATAGTGTGCTTTAAAAAAAAATTTTTTTCTAGGGACAGAAAACTCTAGGTAGGGAGAGTGTCAGTTTCTTTCACTGTGCCAGTCCTTGTTTCTAGGGACAAAGAAGGAAAGTGAGGGGAATTCTCCTTGTGCTATAGTGTGCTTTAAAAAAACATTTTTTCTAGGGACAGAAAACTCTAGGTAGGGAGAGTGTCAGTTTCTTTCACTGTGCCAGTCCTTGTTTCTAGGGACAAAGAAGGAAAGTGAGGGGAATTCTCCTTGTGCTATAGTGTGCTTTAAAAAAACATTTTTTCTAGGGACAGAAAACTCTAGGTAGGGAGAGTGTCAGTTTCTTTCACTGTGCCAGTCCTTGTTTCTAGGGACAAAGAAGGAAAGTGAGGGGAATTCTCCTTGTGCTATAGTGTGCTTTAAAAAAACATTTTTTTCTAGGGACAGAAAACTCTAGGTAGGGAGAGTGTCAGTTTCTTTCACTGTGCCAGTCCTTGTTTCTAGGGACAAAGAAGGAAAGTGAGGGGAATTCTCCTTGTGCTATAGTGTGCTTTAAAAAAACATTTTTTCTAGGGACAGAAAACTCTAGGTAGGGAGAGTATCAGTTTCTTTCACTGTGCCAGTCCTTGTTTCTAGGGACAAAGAAGGAAAGTGAGGGGAATTCTCCTTGTGCTATAGTGTGCTTTAAAAAAACATTTTTTTCTAGGGACAGAAAACTCTAGGTAGGGAGAGTGTCAGTTTCTTTCACTGTGCCAGTCCTTGTTTCTAGGGACAAAGAAGGAAAGTGAGGGGAATTCTCCTTGTGCTATAGTGTGCTTTAAAAAAACATTTTTTCTAGGGACAGAAAACTCTAGGTAGGGAGAGTGTCAGTTTCTTTCACTGTGCCAGTCCTTGTTTCTAGGGACAAAGAAGGAAAGTGAGGGGAATTCTCCTTGTGCTATAGTGTGCTTTAAAAAAACATTTTTTTCTAGGGACAGAAAACTCTAGGTAGGGAGAGTGTCAGTTTCTTTCACTGTGCCAGTCCTTGTTTCTAGGGACAAAGAAGGAAAGTGAGGGGAATTCTCCTTGTGCTATAGTGTGCTTTAAAAAAACATTTTTTCTAGGGACAGAAAACTCTAGGTAGGGAGAGTGTCAGTTTCTTTCACTGTGCCAGTCCTTGTTTCTAGGGACAAAGAAGGAAAGTGAGGGGAATTCTCCTTGTGCTATAGTGTGCTTTAAAAAAACATTTTTTCTAGGGACAGAAAACTCTAGGTAGGGAGAGTGTCAGTTTCTTTCACTGTGCCAGTCCTTGTTTCTAGGGACAAAGAAGGAAAGTGAGGGGAATTCTCCTTGTGCTATAGTGTGCTTTAAAAAAACATTTTTTCTAGGGACAGAAAACTCTAGGTAGGGAGAGTGTCAGTTTCTTTCACTGTGCCAGTCCTTGTTTCTAGGGACAAAGAAGGAAAGTGAGGGGAATTCTCCTTGTGCTATAGTGTGCTTTAAAAAAACATTTTTTTCTAGGGACAGAAAACTCTAGGTAGGGAGAGTGTCAGTTTCTTTCACTGTGCCAGTCCTTGTTTCTAGGGACAAAGAAGGAAAGTGAGGGGAATTCTCCTTGTGCTATAGTGTGCTTTAAAAAAACATTTTTTCTAGGGACAGAAAACTCTAGGTAGGGAGAGTGTCAGTTTCTTTCACTGTGCCAGTCCTTGTTTCTAGGGACAAAGAAGGAAAGTGAGGGGAATTCTCCTTGTGCTATAGTGTGCTTTAAAAAAACATTTTTTCTAGGGACAGAAAACTCTAGGTAGGGAGAGTGTCAGTTTCTTTCACTGTGCCAGTCCTTGTTTCTAGGGACAAAGAAGGAAAGTGAGGGGAATTCTCCTTGTGCTATAGTGTGCTTTAAAAAAACATTTTTTTCTAGGGACAGAAAACTCTAGGTAGGGAGAGTGTCAGTTTCTTTCACTGTGCCAGTCCTTGTTTCTAGGGACAAAGAAGGAAAGTGAGGGGAATTCTCCTTGTGCTATAGTGTGCTTTAAAAAAACATTTTTTCTAGGGACAGAAAACTCTAGGTAGGGAGAGTGTCAGTTTCTTTCACTGTGCCAGTCCTTGTTTCTAGGGACAAAGAAGGAAAGTGAGGGGAATTCTCCTTGTGCTATAGTGTGCTAAAGCATTCCTCATCAACCATCTTTGAAATCCTTGTTTTTTGGACAGTCAGGGAAATTGTCGTTGTGCTATTCTGTGCAAAAGCAATAATCCTCAACCATATTTAGAAATCCTTAAGTAAAGGCACAGAGAAGGACACCTGAAGGTAGCCCTTATTGCTTTTTTCCCATCTCCCTGCAGGCCATCTATTAGAATGTCTGGAAGGCAAACAAGGAGAGGCAGACAGTCAGGAGGCAATAAAAGAGGGCAAGCAGGCTCTGTGTCTGGGGGCAACAGTGCTGGTCGTGGACGCGGTGCATTGTCATCAGCACATGGCCATGGGACACGCTTGTCCTTCTTTTCGGCAGCTGGACATGTTGAGCCACATCATGCCGAAGACTTGGTAGAGTGGATGACCAAGCCCTCCTCCTCCTCCTCATCCTCTCTCACCCAGGCTCAGGGTACTGGCAAAGCAGCTGCCAAAGCGTCCTCTTCCCTGGTATCAATGTCAGACTCATCATCAGTCACTCCTTCCCTAGACCCACCATGTCCTCCTCCTGAGGAGTCCCCCGAACTGTTTGAGCACAGTGTTGGGTACATGCTCCAGGAGGATGCCCAGCGCTTCGAAGGGTCTGATGATGAAACCCAGCTACAGGAAGGCAGTAGCGTGAGAGCAGACAGAGGGGATGCTCAAGAAGGACACCAATCTGGCAGTCATGTTCCAGCAGCTGCAGCATACTGCCAGATTGGCTCCAGTGATGAGGAGGGAGGGGATGATGAGGTCACTGACTCCATGTGGGTGCCTAATAGGAGAGAGGAGGAGGAGGAGGATGAGGAGGAGGCACATCTCCAACGAGGCAGGATGCCCTTTGGTGGCCAGCGTAAGGGCAGTACACCGACGGAATCACACCGCAGAGCTCTGCCTGTGCAGGGCGCAGCCTCTGCCCGTCATTCAAAAAGTTCCTTGGTGTGGGCCTTTTTTGAGGCTAGTGCATCAGATCGCACAGCTGCTGTTTGCAACATATGTCTCAAGCGTATATCGCGTGGCCAAAACATCAGCCGCTTGGGTACCACATGCCTGACCAGACATATGTTGACCTGCCATGCAGCTCGTTGGCAAGCCTACCTCAAAGACCCACACCAAAGAACAAAGCGGACCTCTCCTTGCACCGCATCAGCTGGGATCTCCAACCCCACTATAACTTCAGTCCTCTCTGAAACATGCACTGAGAGGAATGAAGGTGTAGAATTAGGTGTGTCACAGCCAAGTACTTGCGGCCACTCTGCTAGCAGTACACCGACGTCCGATTCTAGCAGGCAAATTTCCCTGCCCCAGCTGCTGGACCGTCGAAAGAAGTTCACTCCCAGCCATCCACATGCCCAGCGGTTGAATGCTAGCTTGGCTAAATTGCTAGCGCTTCAACTGCTGCCTTTTCAGTTGGTAGACTCGGCCCCCTTCCGTGAGTTTGTGCAATGTGCGGTTCCTCAGTGGCAGGTTCCCAAACGCCACTTTTTCTCACGGAAGGCTATTCCGGCTCTCTACCGGCATGTGGAAGGCAATGTCTTGGCCTCGCTGGACAGGGCGGTCAGCGGTAAGGTGCATATTACCGCTGACTCATGGTCCAGCAGGCATGGACAGGGACGTTACCTTTCTTTCACGGCCCATTGGGTCACTCTTTTGGCAGCTGGGAAGGATGCAGGACAAGGTGCAGTAGTGTTGGAGGTTGTTCCACGGCCACGCCTCCAAAATGCTACTACTGGTTGTGACACACCTCTCTCCTCCACCCCCTCCTCTTCTTCTTCCTCCATGGCCTCTTCCTGTGGTTTGTCCTATGAACCAGCGGTGCTCTGTAGCCGTTCACGGGGCTACGCAAGTACGCAGGCAAAAAGATGCCATGCCGTGCTTGCGCTGGTGTGTTTGGGGGACAGAAGCCACACTGGGGCAGAGGTCCTGTCTGCTCTGCAGGGCCAGGCCGAGAGGTGGTTGACGCCACGCCAGCTTAAGCCAGGAATGGTGGTTTGCGACAATGGCACCAACCTCCTCTCCGCCCTCCGACAGGGACAACTGACCCATGTGCCCTGTGTGGCTCACGTCCTTAACCTGGTGGTGCAGCGGTTCTTGGGCAGGTACCCGGGCTTACAGGATGTCCTGAGGCAGGCCAGGAAAGTCTGTGTGCATTTCCGCAGATCTTATAATGCCAGTGCTCGCCTGGCTGAGCTGCAAAAGGAGTTGAACCTGCCCAAGAACCGCCTTATATGTGACATGCCCACCAGGTGGAACTCAACGTTGGCCATGCTGCAGCGGCTGCACACGCAGCAGAGGGCCATCAATGAGTACCTGTGCGACTACGGCACCAGGACAGGGTCAGGGGAGCTTGGTTTTTTTTCTCCACGCCAGTGGGGCATGATCAGGGATGCATGCACTGTCCTGGTACCATTTGAGGAGGCCACGAGGATGGTGAGCAGTGACAGTGCATGCATCAGTGACACTGTACCTCTTGTCCACCTGTTGGAGCACACGCTGCGTGGAATAATGGACAGGGCACTTGAGGCAGAACAGAGGCAGGAAGAGGAGGACTTCCTTGCCTCTCAAGGCCCCCTTTACCCAGACAGTGTTCCTTCTGTCCCACCCATCGCACAGGAAGAGGAAGAGGAGGAGGAGGAGGAGGAGGAGGAGGATTGTGTCAGCATGGAGGTGGAGGCTGGCACTCAGCATCATCAGCAGCAGTCTTTTAGGGATGATTTACGGTCCCAAGAAACCAGTGGACTTGTACGTGGCTGGGAGGAGGTGGCTGCGGATCATGTCGTCCTTAGTGACCCAGAGGACTCCGGAACGAATGCCTCAGCAAACCTACGCTGCATGGCCTCCCTGATCCTGCAAAGTCTGCGGAAGGATCCTCGTATTCTTCGGATCAAGGAGAGGGACCATTACTGGCTGGCCACTCTCCTTGATCCACGGTACAAGGGTAAGGTTGCGGACCTTACGTTACCTTCGCAGAGGGAGCAGAGGATGAGACAACTCCAGGAGGCCTTGCAGAAAGGTCTGTGCAACGCGTTCCCAGAGACTGGGAGGTTACAAACTCCTGGTCCTGGACAACGAGTTGCTGAGGCTTCGGCCAGTCAAAGAAGGAGCGGTGGGGAAGGTGGCCGTCTGACCGATGCGTTCAGACAATTCTTTAGTCCGCAGCCCCAAAGTATGATCGGTTCCAGCAACCATCGCCAGCGTCTGATAAACATGGTGCAGGAATAAATAAACAAAAACTAAAACTCGCGCTTATGGAGACATACAAAAATAAATGACAAGTGAAAAGAAATTATTATATGCGCAGCTGCTACAGCATAAGGCACTAACACCTTGAGAGATAAAAAATTATAAAATGCAGCGCTAGCGAATATAAATGTGCTCAATACAAACGTATGTGTGAATGTCAACCATCTAAACCTTTCGGGATGATGGTACACACTATTAGTGAAAAGATTATGCACCAATGATTGGTGTCACCAGAAATGCAGTGGGTGTAATACTAAATGTTACCACTAAAAAGTGATCAACTAAGTAAAACCAGAAAATATACTGTGCAAAACATTAAATGAACTGAACAACCAGGCAAATAGCTCTAGGAGTAATTCACAGTACTACAGATGGTTTTCAACATCAAATAAATAATGTCCCATTTGCAACAGTGGTTGTAATATAGAAGGAAGGGGAAAAAAAAAAAAAAAAAAATGCTTTAAAATAAAATAAAAGTCACCCAACATCCAACTTCTAGGACCAATAATGTTCGGTGAAATTCAACAGTTGGCTCAATAGCAGCAGAGATCAGAGGACCATGTGGGGAATAAAAAGAAAAAACAAAACTTGTGAAGTACCGCTTAGGAACAGATTAACAATACGCTGTTATTGGGAAAACTCACAAGCCTTCAATGATAACCGAGCGTCAGTGTGTTCCGGGTTCACAACGGCGTGCGTTCCACAAGAACCGGAAGCAGCGTCACTGGTTCTTAGTGTTGACCGGAAATTTGTCAATGCATTTCGCCCCTCCTCCAGGGCATCATCATGGTCCTTGATGATGCCCTGGAGGAGGGGCGAAATGCATTGACAAATTTCCGGTCAACACTAAGAACCAGTGACGCTGCTTCCGGTTCTTGTGGAACGCACGCCGTTGTGAACCCGGAACACACTGACGCTCGGTTATCATTGAAGGCTTGTGAGTTTTCCCAATAACAGCGTATTGTTAATCTGTTCCTAAGCGGTACTTCACAAGTTTTGTTTTTTCTTTTTATTCCCCACATGGTCCTCTGATCTCTGCTGCTATTGAGCCAACTGTTGAATTTCACCGAACATTATTGGTCCTAGAAGTTGGATGTTGGGTGACTTTTATTTTATTTTAAAGCATTTTTTTTTTTTTTTTTTTTTTTTTTTTTTTCCCCTTCCTTCTATATTACAACCACTGTTGCAAATGGGACATTATTTATTTGATGTTGAAAACCATCTGTAGTACTGTGAATTACTCCTAGAGCTATTTGCCTGGTTGTTCAGTTCATTTAATGTTTTGCACAGTATATTTTCTGGTTTTACTTAGTTGATCACTTTTTAGTGGTAACATTTAGTATTACACCCACTGCATTTCTGGTGACACCAATCATTGGTGCATAATCTTTTCACTAATAGTGTGTACCATCATCCCGAAAGGTTTAGATGGTTGACATTCACACATACGTTTGTATGGTGCAGGAATATCTAGGGGCAAGGTCAGACTTGGACACCTTCCCCACTGAAAATCCTCTGGCTTACTGGGTCTTGAGGATGGATCACCAGAGCTTGCACAGTATGCAATTGAGCTACTGGCCTGTCCTGCATCCAGCGTTCTTTCTGCTGGAGGATTTGTCACGGATCACAGGGTGCGCCTGTCCACCGACTCGGTTGATCGACTGACTTTCATCAAGATGAACCAGTCTTGGATCACCACCAGCTACCACACACCTGATGCTGATATAACAGACTAATTGATTTTAACATGCCACATCCCTTCAAGACTGATGCTGATGCTGAGTGCCTGTGCTGTTATGTTGACTGGCTATCCTCCTCCTCCGAGTCCTCAATGATACGATTGATGATGATAGCTTGGAAGATCATTTTTGTTTATGGGTGCCGCCACCAGTGGCTAAGGCCCAATTTTTCAGCCCCTGTTTTACAGGGGCGTGTAATTACAATTTTTTTAGCAATAATTTGCCATAGGGCTCATTGCTGTGCTCCAAGTACAGTATCTGTGAGGGGTTGGAGTGTTGTGGCACCAGTGCCTAAGGCCCAATTTTTCAGCCCCTGTTTAACAGGGGCGTGTCATTACAATTTTTGAAGCAATACTTTGCAACAGGGCTCATTGCTGTGCTCCAAGTACAGTATCTGTGAGGGGTTGTAGTGTTGTGCCACCAGTGCCTAAGGCCCAATTTTTCAGCCCCTGTTCAACAGGGGCATGCAATTACAATTCTTGATCTAATAATTCACAGCAGGGCCCATTGCTGCACCCACCAAGAGTAACTCTGAGGGCTTACAGTGTTGTGGCAACGCCACCACCACCACCACCACCACGAAAGGCCCAATTTTTCAGCCCCTGTTCAAAAGGGGCATGTAATTACAATTCTTGATCTAATAATTCACAGCAGGTCCCATTCCTGCACCCACCAAGAGTAACTCTGAGGGCTTACAGTGTTGTGGCAACACCACCACCACCACGAAAGGCCCAATTTTTCAGCCCCTGTTCAACAGGAGCATGCAATTACAATTCTTGATCTAATAATTCACAGCAGGGCCCATTGCTGCACCCACCAAGAGTAACTGTCAGGGCTTACAATGTTGTGGCACCAGCACCACCATCAAAGGCCCAATTTTTACTACCACTGTTCAACAATTATATGTAATTACAATTCCTGATATAATAGTTGACAGCAGGGCGTTCCAGCACCAACCAAGAGTAACTGTGAGTGCTTACAGTGTTGTGCCAACACCAACAACTAAGGGGCCTATTTCTGCAGAGTATATACGGCAGGTCCCTACTTTCAAACATCCAACTTACAAACGACTCCTACTTGCAAACGCAAGAAGACAACAGGAAGTGAGAGGAAATCTACCACTAGGAAGGAAAATTCTCTCCTGTAAGAATAAATATGGGAGAAAGGTGTCTCCTCTGTACTGATGCTTTATCAGCAATCCTTGTTTCAAGAAAAACACCACATTTCAAAAACAGTTGTCATTGGGACGGAAAGTGAGGTGAAATGTTCTGAACAGGGGCACAGACAGCAAAACAAATGTTACAGGGGTGATAACCCTTACCTATGTTTTCCAAAAAGTTTAAAAATTGATTTTTGGGCTGGAGCTACACTTCAACAATGTACCTGTTCAAAATTACAAACAGATTCTACATAAGAACAAACCTACAGTCCCTGTCTTGTATGTAGGGATGAGCTTCGTGTTCGAGTCGAACATACGTTCGACTCGAACATTGGCTGTTCGATCGTTCGACGAAGATCGAACGATTTGGGCCGTTCGCGCCAAATTCGAGTGACGCGAACGGCCCACAATGCACTACGCCATCGCAGTGTCATCCAGGCGCTGTGATTGGCCAAGCATGCACTGTGACCCCGCATGCTTGGCCAATCACAGCGCCGGCAGCGAGGAGAGCAATGATTGGCCACAGGCAGGATGCCTGTGGCCAATTATTGCTGAGGGTGTTTAGTACACGCCCCACACTATAAAAGGCCGCCAGCACGGCGGCCTAGTGTAGTGTGTTCCGGAGCAGGGATAGAGTAGCATAGGCAGGGACAGTGACTGTTATTTCTTTCTTGCTTAACCTGGATTCCTTTAGTTTAGGGAAAGAGAAGGATAGGTAGGGAGAGTGTCAGTGTGTTTTGTGCTTCTGCTATAGTGTGCTTAAAAAAAACATTTATTCTAGGGACAGAAAACTCTAGGTAGGGACAGTGTCAGTTTCTTTCACTCTGCAAGTCCTTGTTTCCAGGGACCTGTAAGGACAGTGAGTTAATTGTCCTTGTGCTATATTGTGCTTAAAAAAAACATTTATTCTAGGGACAGAAAACTCTAGGTAGGGACAGTGTCAGTTTCTTTCACTCTGCAAGTCCTTGTTTCCAGGGACCTGTAAGGACAGTGAGTTAATTGTCCTTGTGCTATATTGTGATTAAAAAAAACATTTATTCTAGGGACAGAAAACTCTAGGTAGGGACAGTGTCAGTTTCTTTCACTCTGCAAGTCCTTGTTTCCAGGGACCTGTAAGGACAGTGAGTTAATTTTCCTTGTGCTATATTGTGATTAAAAAAAACATTTATTCTAGGGACAGAAAACTCTAGGTAGGGACAGTGTCAGTTTCTTTCACTCTGCAAGTCCTTGTTTCCAGGGACCTGTAAGGACAGTGAGTTAATTGTCCTTGTGCTATATTGTGCTTAAAAAAAACATTTATTCTAGGGACAGAAAACTCTAGGTAGGGACAGTGTCAGTTTCTTTCACTCTGCAAGTCCTTGTTTCCAGGGACCTGTAAGGACAGTGAGTTAATTGTCCTTGTGCTATATTGTGATTAAAAAAAACATTTATTCTAGGGACAGAAAACTCTAGGTAGGGACAGTGTCAGTTTCTTTCACTCTGCAAGTCCTTGTTTCCAGGGACCTGTAAGGACAGTGAGTTAATTTTCCTTGTGCTATATTGTGATTAAAAAAAACATTTATTCTAGGGACAGAAAACTCTAGGTAGGGACAGTGTCAGTTTCTTTCACTCTGCAAGTCCTTGTTTCCAGGGACCTGTAAGGACAGTGAGTTAATTGTCCTTGTGCTATATTGTGCTTAAAAAAAACATTTATTCTAGGGACAGAAAACTCTAGGTAGGGACAGTGTCAGTTTCTTTCACTCTGCAAGTCCTTGTTTCCAGGGACCTGTAAGGACAGTGAGTTAATTTTCCTTGTGCTATATTGTGATTAAAAAAAACATTTATTCTAGGGACAGAAAACTCTAGGTAGGGACAGTGTCAGTTTCTTTCACTCTGCAAGTCCTTGTTTCCAGGGACCTGTAAGGACAGTGAGTTAATTTTCCTTGTGCTATATTGTGATTAAAAAAAACATTTTTTCTAGGGACAGAAAACTCTAGGTAGGGAGAGTTTTTTTTTTTTTTCACTCTGCAAGTCCTTGTTTCCAGGGACCTGTAAGGACAGTGAGTTAATTGTCCTTGTGCTATATTGTGCTTAAAAAAAACATTTATTCTAGGGACAGAAAACTCTAGGTAGGGACAGTGTCAGTTTCTTTCACTCTGCAAGTCCTTGTTTCCAGGGACCTGGAGAGACATTGAGTGAATTGTCCTTGTGCTATATTGTGATTAAAAAAAACATTTATTCTAGGGACAGAAAACTCTAGGTAGGGACAGTGTCAGTTTCTTTCACTCTGCAAGTCCTTGTTTCCAGGGACCTGTAAGGACAGTGAGTTAATTTTCCTTGTGCTATATTGTGATTAAAAAAAACATTTTTTCTAGGGACAGAAAACTGTAGGTAGGGAGAGTGTTTTTTTTCTTTCACTCTGCAAGTCCTTGTTTCCAGGGACCTGTAAGGACAGTGAGTTAATTTTCCTTGTGCTATATTGTGATTAAAAAAAACATTTTTTCTAGGGACAGAAAACTGTAGGTAGGGAGAGTGTTTTTTTTCTTTCACTCTGCAAGTCCTTGTTTCCAGGGACCTGTAAGGACAGTGAGTTAATTGTCCTTGTGCTATATTGTGCTTAAAAAAAACATTTATTCTAGGGACAGAAAACTCTAGGTAGGGACAGTGTCAGTTTCTTTCACTCTGCAAGTCCTTGTTTCCAGGGACCTGGAGAGACATTGAGTGAATTGTCCTTGTGCTATATTGTGATTAAAAAAAACATTTATTCTAGGGACAGAAAACTCTAGGTAGGGACAGTGTCAGTTTCTTTCACTCTGCAAGTCCTTGTTTCCAGGGACCTGTAAGGACAGTGAGTTAATTTTCCTTGTGCTATATTGTGATTAAAAAAAACATTTTTTCTAGGGACAGAAAACTGTAGGTAGGGAGAGTGTTTTTTTTCTTTCACTCTGCAAGTCCTTGTTTCCAGGGACCTGTAAGGACAGTGAGTTAATTTTCCTTGTGCTATATTGTGATTAAAAAAAACATTTATTCTAGGGACAGAAAACTCTAGGTAGGGACAGTGTCAGTTTCTTTCACTCTGCAAGTCCTTGTTTCCAGGGACCTGTAAGGACAGTGAGTTAATTTTCCTTGTGCTATATTGTGATTAAAAAAAACATTTTTTCTAGGGACAGAAAACTGTAGGTAGGGAGAGTGTTTTTTTTCTTTCACTCTGCAAGTCCTTGTTTCCAGGGACCTGTAAGGACAGTGAGTTAATTGTCCTTGTGCTATATTGTGATTAAAAAAAACATTTTTTCTAGGGACAGAAAACTCTAGGTAGGGAGAGTTTTTTTTTTTTTTCACTCTGCAAGTCCTTGTTTCCAGGGACCTGTAAGGACAGTGAGTTAATTGTCCTTGTGCTATATTGTGCTTAAAAAAAACATTTATTCTAGGGACAGAAAACTCTAGGTAGGGACAGTGTCAGTTTCTTTCACTCTGCAAGTCCTTGTTTCCAGGGACCTGGAGAGACATTGAGTGAATTGTCCTTGTGCTATATTGTGATTAAAAAAACATTTATTCTAGGGACAGAAAACTCTAGGTAGGGACAGTGTCAGTTTCTTTCACTCTGCAAGTCCTTGTTTCCAGGGACCTGTAAGGACAGTGAGTTAATTTTCCTTGTGCTATATTGTGATTAAAAAAAACATTTTTTCTAGGGACAGAAAACTGTAGGTAGGGAGAGTGTTTTTTTTCTTTCACTCTGCAAGTCCTTGTTTCCAGGGACCTGTAAGGACAGTGAGTTAATTTTCCTTGTGCTATATTGTGATTAAAAAAAACATTTTTTCTAGGGACAGAAAACTGTAGGTAGGGAGAGTGTTTTTTTTCTTTCACTCTGCAAGTCCTTGTTTCCAGGGACCTGTAAGGACAGTGAGTTAATTTTCCTTGTGCTATATTGTGATTAAAAAAAACATTTTTTCTAGGGACAGAAAACTGTAGGTAGGGAGAGTGTTTTTTTTCTTTCACTCTGCAAGTCCTTGTTTCCAGGGACCTGTAAGGACAGTGAGTTAATTTTCCTTGTGCTATATTGTGATTAAAAAAAACATTTTTTCTAGGGACAGAAAACTGTAGGTAGGGAGAGTGTTTTTTTTCTTTCACTCTGCAAGTCCTTGTTTCCAGGGACCTGTAAGGACAGTGAGTTAATTGTCCTTGTGCTATATTGTGCTTAAAAAAAACATTTTTTCTAGGGACAGAAAACTCTAGGTAGGGAGAGTGTTTTTTTTTTTTCACTCTGCAAGTCCTTGTTTCCAGGGACCTGTAAGGACAGTGAGTTAATTGTCCTTGTGCTATATTGTGCTTAAAAAAAACATTTATTCTAGGGACAGAAAACTCTAGGTAGGGACAGTGTCAGTTTCTTTCACTCTGCAAGTCCTTGTTTCCAGGGACCTGTAAGGACAGTGAGTTAATTTTCCTTGTGCTATATTGTGCTTAAAAAAAACATTTATTCTAGGGACAGAAAACTCTAGGTAGGGACAGTGTCAGTTTCTTTCACTCTGCAAGTCCTTGTTTCCAGGGACCTGGAGAGACATTGAGTGAATTGTCCTTGTGCTATATTGTGATTAAAAAAAACATTTATTCTAGGGATAGAAAACTCTAGGTAGGGACAGTGTCAGTTTCTTTCACTGTGAAAGTCCTTGTTTCAAGGGACAGAGAAGGACACCTGAAGGTAGCCCTTATTGCTTTTTTCCCATCTCCCTGCAGGCCATCTATTAGAATGTCTGGAAGGCAAACAAGGAGAGGCAGACAGTCAGGAGGCAATAAAAGAGGGCAAGCAGGCTCTGTGTCTGGGGGCAACAGTGCTGGTCGTGGACGCGGTGCATTGTCATCAGCACATGGCCATGGGACACGCTTGTCCTTCTTTTCGGCAGCTGGACATGTTGAGCCACATCATGCCGAAGACTTGGTAGAGTGGATGACCAAGCCCTCCTCCTCCTCCTCATCCTCTCTCACCCAGGCTCAGGGTACTGGAAAAGCAGCTGCCAAAGCGTCGTCTTCCCTGGTATCAATGTCAGACAAATCATCAGTCACTCCTTCCCTAGACCCACCATGTCCTCCTCCTGAGGAGTCCCCCGAACTGTTTCAGCACAGTGTTGGGTACATGCTCCAGGAGGATGCCCAGCGTTTCGAAGGGTCTGATGATGAAACCCAGCTAGAGGAAGGCAGTAGCGTGAGAGCAGACAGAGGGGATGCTCAAGAAGGACACCAATCTGGCAGTCATGTTCCAGCAGCTGCAGCATACTGCCAGATTGGCTCCAGTGATGAGGAGGGAGGGGATGATGAGGTCAATGACTCCACGTGGGTGCCTAATAGGAGAGAGGAGGAGGAGGAGGATGAGGAGGAGGCACATCTCCAACGAGGCAGGATGCCCTTTGGTGGCCAGCGTAAGGGCAGTACACCGACGGAATCACACCGCAGAGCTCCGCCTGTGCAGGGCGCTGCCTCTGCCCGTCATTCAAAAAGTTCTTTGGTGTGGGCCTTTTTTGAGGCTAGTGCATCAGATCGCACAGCTGCTGTTTGCAACATATGTCTCAAGCGTATATCGCGTGGCCAAAACATCAGCCGCTTGGGTACCACATGCCTGACCAGACATATGTTGACCTGCCATGCAGCTCGTTGGCAAGCCTACCTCAAAGACCCACACCAAAGAACAAAGCGGACCTCTCCTTGCACCGCATCAGCTGGGATCTCCAACCCCACTATAACTTCAGTCCTCTCTGAAACATGCACTGAGAGGAATGAAGGTGTAGAATTAGGTGTGTCACAGCCAAGTACTTGCGCCCACTCTGCTAGCAGTACACCGACGTCCGATTCTAGCAGGCAAATTTCCCTGCCCCAGCTGCTGGACCGTCGAAAGAAGTTCACTCCCAGCCATCCACATGCCCAGCGGTTGAATGCTAGCTTGGCTAAATTGCTAGCGCTTCAACTGCTGCCTTTTCAGTTGGTAGACTCGGCCCCCTTCCGTGAGTTTGTGCAATGTGCGGTTCCTCAGTGGCAGGTTCCCAAACGCCACTTTTTCTCACGGAAGGCTATTCCGGCTCTCTACCGGCATGTGGAAGGCAATGTCTTGGCCTCGCTGGACAGGGCGGTCAGCGGTAAGGTGCATATTACCGCTGACTCATGGTCCAGCAGGCATGGACAGGGACGTTACCTTTCTTTCACGGCCCATTGGGTCACTCTTTTGGCAGCTGGGAAGGATTCAGGACAAGGTGCAGTAGTGTTGGAGGTTGTCCCACCGCCACGCCTCCAAAATGCTACTACTGGTTGTGACACACCTCTCTCCTCCACCCCCTCCTCTTCTTCTTCCTCCATGGCCTCTTCCTGTGGTTTGTCCTATGAACCAGCGGTGCTCCGTAGCCGTTCACGGGGCTACGCAAGTACGCAGGCAAAAAGATGCCATGCCGTGCTTGCGCTGGTGTGTTTGGGGGACAGAAGCCACACTGGGGCAGAGGTCCTGTCTGCTCTGCAGGGCCAGGCCGAGAGGTGGTTGACGCCACGCCAGCTTAAGCCAGGAATGGTGGTTTGCGACAATGGCACCAACCTCCTCTCCGCCCTCCGACAGGGACAACTGACCCATGTGCCCTGTGTGGCTCACGTCCTTAACCTGGTGGTGCAGCGGTTCTTGGGCAGGTACCCGGGCTTACAGGATGTCCTGAGGCAGGCCAGGAAAGTCTGTGTGCATTTCCGCAGATCTTATAATGCCAGTGCTCGCCTGGCTGAGCTGCAAAAGGAGTTGAACCTGCCCAAGAACCGCCTTATATGTGACATGCCCACCAGGTGGAACTCAACGTTGGCCATGCTGCAGCGGCTGCACACGCAGCAGAGGGCCATCAATGAGTACCTGTGCGACTACGGCACCAGGACAGGGTCAGGGGAGCTTGGTTTTTTTTCTCCACGCCAGTGGGGCATGATCAGGGATGCATGCACTGTCCTGGCACCATTTGAGGAGGCCACGAGGATGGTGAGCAGTGACAGTGCATGCATCAGTGACACTGTACCTCTTGTCCACCTGTTGGAGCACACGCTGCGTGGAATAATGGACAGGGCACTTGAGGCAGAACAGAGGCAGGAAGAGGAGGACTTCCTTGCCTCTCAAGGCCCCCTTTACCCAGACAGTGTTCCTTCTGTCCCACCCATCGCACAGGAAGAGGAGGAGGAGGAGGAGGAGGAGGAGGAGGAGGATTGTGTCAGCATGGAGGTGGAGGCTGGCACTCAGCATCATCAGCAGCAGTCTTTTAGGGATGATTTACAGTCCCAAGAAACCAGTGGACTTGTACGTGGCTGGGAGGAGGTGGCTGCGGATCATGTCGTCCTTAGTGACCCAGAGGACTCCGGAGCGAATGCCTCAGCAAACCTACGCTGCATGGCCTCCCTGATCCTGCAAAGTCTGCGGAAGGATCCTCGTATTCTTCGGATCAAGGAGAGGGACCATTACTGGCTGGCCACTCTCCTTGATCCACGGTACAAGGGTAAGGTTGCGGACCTTATGTTACCGTCGCAGAGGGAGCAGAGGATGAGACAACTCCGGGAGGCCTTGCAGAAAGGTCTGTGCAACGCGTTCCCAGAGACTGGGAGGTTGCAAACTCCTGGTCCTGGACAACGAGTTGCTGAGGCTTCGGCCAGTCAAAGAAGGAGCGGTGGGGAAGGTGGCCGTCTGACCGATGCGTTCAGACAATTCTTTAGTCCGCAGCCCCAAAGTATGATCGGTTCCAGCAACCATCGCCAGCGTCTGATAAACATGGTGCAGGAATATCTAGGGGCAAGGTCAGACTTGGACACCTTCCCCACCGAAAATCCTCTGGCTTACTGGGTCTTGAGGATGGATCACTGGCCAGAGCTTGCACAGTATGCAATTGAGCTACTGGCCTGTCCTGCATCCAGCGTTCTTTCGGAACGCACATTCAGTGCTGCTGGAGGATTTGTCACGGATCACAGGGTGCGCCTGTCCACCGACTCGGTTGATCGACTGACTTTCATCAAGATGAACCAGTCTTGGATCACCACCAGCTACCACACACCTGATGCTGATATAACAGACTAATTGATTTTAAAATGTCACATCCCTTCAAGACTGATGCTGATGCTGAGTGCCTGTGCTGTTATGTTGACTGCCTATCCTCCTCCTCCGAGTCCTCAATGATACGATTGATGATGATAGCTTGGAAGATCATTTTTGTTTATGGGTGCCGCCACCAGTGCCTAACGCCCAATTTTTCAGCCCCTGTTTAACAGTGGCGTGTAATTACAATTTTTGAAGCAATACTTTGCAACAGGGCTCATTGCTGTGCTCCAAGTACAGTATCTGTGAGGAGTTGCAGTGTTGTGCCACCAGTGCCTAAGGCCCAATTTTTCAGCCCCTGTTTAACAGGGGCGTGTCATTACAATTTTTGAAGCAATACTTTGCAACAGGGCTCATTGCTGTGCTCCAAGTACAGTATCTGTGAAGGGTTGCAGTGTTGTGCCACCAGTGCCTAAGGCCCAATTTTTCAGCCCCTGTTCAACAGGGGCATGTAATTACAATTCTTGATCTAATAATTCACAGCAGGGCCCATTGCTGCACCCACCAAGAGTAACTGTCAGGGCTTACAGTGTTGTGGCACCAGCACCACCATCAAAGGCCCAATTTTTACTACCACTGTTCAACAATTATATGTAATTAAAATTCCTGATATAATAGTTGACAGCAGGGCGTTCCAGCACCAACCAAGAGTAACTGTGAGTGCTTACAGTGTTGTGCCAACACCAACAACTAAGGGGCCTATTTCTGCAGAGTATATACGGCAGGTCCCTACTTTCAAACATCCAACTTACAAACGACTCCTACTTGCAAACGCAAGAAGACAACAGGAAGTGAGAGGAAATCTACCACTAGGAAGGAAAATTCTCTCCTGTAAGAATAAATATGGGAGAAAGGTGTCTCCTCTGTACTGATGCTTTATCAGCAATCCTTGTTTCAAGAAAAACACCACATTTCAAAAACAGTTGTCATTAGGACGGAAAGTGAGGTGAAATGTTCTGAACAGGGGCACAGACAGCAAAACAAATGTTACAGGGGTGATAACCCTTACCTATGTTTTCCAAAAAGTTTAAAAATAGATTTTTGGTCTGGAGCTACACTTCAACAATGTACCTGTTCAAAATTACAAACAGATTCTACATAAGAACAAACCTACAGTCCCTGTCTTGTATGCACCGCCTGTATACGGCTGTTCAGAGTATATAGGGCCTTTTTTATTTTATGTGCGGGGTTCCCCTTAATATCCATACAAGACCCAAAGGGGCTGGTAATGGGCTGGGGTAGGGGGGGGGGTCATGGGGTAGCTATGCCATTTTTCTTAAAGATTTTCATCCATATTACCGGGACCAGACATTACATTAAAGCCGCAAGCAGTTTTAAATGGCTTTTTTTTCCTTTAGAAGTGTCATTTTGTGCAGGGACAGTTCTAAACACGGGAAACACGTGGCACTTCACAGGCATACTTTAGACACCCCCCAGGTACGATATTTAAAGGAATATTTGACTTTTTTTTTTCACTTTATGCATCATTAAAATGACTGCTCCCGGAAAACGACCGTTTTTAAAACTTATTTTTGCATTGATACATGTCCCCTGGTGCAGAACCCGGGTTCCCAAACCCTTTTTAGGACAATAACATGCATAATAGTTGTTATAATTAGCACTTTAGAATTCGAACGTTCGCATCCATTGTATTTAATAGGGTTCTAATGTTCGTTCGAACTTTCGGTCCGTTCGCGGGTTCTGGTGCGAACCGAACCCGGGGGTGTTCGGCTCATCACTACTTGTATGCACCGCCTGTATACGGCTGTTCAGAGTATATAGGGCCTTTTTTATTTTATGTGCGGGGTTCCCCTTAATATCCATACAAGACCCAAAGGGGCTGGTAATGGGCTGGGGTGGGGGGGGGGGTCATGGGGTAGCTATGCCATTTTTCTTAAAGATTTTCATCCATATTACCGGGACCAGACATTTCATTAAAGCCGCAAGCAGTTTTAAATGGCTTTTTTTTCCTTTAGAAGTGTCATTTTGTGCAGGGACAGTTCTAAACACGGGAAACACGTGGCACTTCACAGGCATACTTTAGACACCCCCCAGGTACGATATTTAAAGGAATATTTGACTTTTTTTTTTTCACTTTATGCATCATTAAAATGACTGCTCCCGAAAAACGACCGTTTTTAAAACTTCTTTTTGCATTGATACATGTCCCCTGGTGCAGAACCCGGGTTCCCAAACCCTTTTTAGGACAATAACATGCATAATAGTTGTTATAATTAGCACTTTAGAATTCGAACGTTCGCATCCATTGTATTTAATAGGGTTCTAATGTTCGTACGAACTTTCGGTCCGTTCGCGGGTTCTGGTGCGAACCGAACCCGGGGGTGTTCGGCTCATCACTACTCATCAACCATCTTTAAAAAAAAAAAATTTTTATAGGGACAGAAAACTATAGGTAGGGAGAGTGTCAGTGTGTTTTACTGTGCTAAACCTTGTTTGTAGGGACAGGGAAGGACAGTGAGGGAAATTCTCATTGTGCTATACTGTGCTAAAGCATTCCTCATCAACCATCTTTAAAAAAACATTTTTTATAGGGACAGCAAACTATAGGTAGGGAGAGTGTCAGTGTGTTTTACTGTGCTAAACCTTGTTTGTAGGGACAGGGAAGGACAGTGAGGGAAATTCTCATTGTGCTATACTGTGCTAAAGCATTCCTCATCAACCATCTTTAAAAAAAAAATTTTTATAGGGACAGAAAACTATAGGTAGGGAGAGTGTCAGTGTGTTTTACTGTGCTAAACCTTGTTTGTAGGGACAGGGAAGGACAGTGAGGGAAATTCTCATTGTGCTATACTGTGCTAAAGCATTCCTCATCAACCATCTTTAAAAAAAAAAATTTATAGGGACAGAAAACTATAGGTAGGGAGAGTGTCAGTGTGTTTTACTGTGCTAAACCTTGTTTGTAGGGACAGGGAAGGACAGTGAGGGAAATTCTCATTGTGCTATACTGTGCTAAAGCATTCCTCATCAACCATCTTTAAAAAAAAAAATTTTTATAGGGACAGAAAACTATAGGTAGGGAGAGTGTCAGTGTGTTTTACTGTGCTAAACCTTGTTTGTAGGGACAGGGAAGGACAGTGAGGGAAATTCTCATTGTGCTATACTGTGCTAAAGCATTCCTCATCAACCATCTTTAAAAAAACATTTTTTATAGGGACAGAAAACTATAGGTAGGGAGAGTGTCAGTGTGTTTTACTGTGCTAAACCTTGTTTGTAGGGACAGGGAAGGACAGTGAGGGAAATTCTCATTGTGCTATACTGTGCTAAAGCATTCCTCATCAACCATCTTTAAAAAAAAAAAAATTATAGGGACAGAAAACTATAGGTAGGGAGAGTGTCAGTGTGTTTTACTGTGCTAAACCTTGTTTGTAGGGACAGGGAAGGACAGTGAGGGAAATGCTCATTGTGCTATACTGTGCTAAAGCATTCCTCATCAACCATCTTTAAAAAAAAAAAATTATAGGGACAGAAAACTATAGGTAGGGAGAGTGTCAGTGTGTTTTACTGTGCTAAACCTTGTTTGTAGGGACAGGGAAGGACAGTGAGGGAAATTCTCATTGTGCTATACTGTGCTAAAGCATTCCTCATCAACCATCTTTAAAAAAAAAAAAATTTATAGGGACAGAAAACTATAGGTAGGGAGAGTGTCAGTGTGTTTTACTGTGCTAAACCTTGTTTGTAGGGACAGGGAAGGACAGTGAGGGAAATTCTCATTGTGCTATACTGTGCTAAAGCATTCCTCATCAACCATCTTTAAAAAAACATTTTTTATAGGGACAGAAAACTATAGGTAGGGAGAGTGTCAGTGTGTTTTGCTGTGCTAAACCTTGTTTGTAGGGACAGGGAAGGACAGTGAGGGAAATTCTCATTGTGCTATACTGTGCTAAAGCATTCCTCATCAACCATCTTTAAAAAAAAAAAAATTTACAGGGACAGAAAACTATAGGTAGGGAGAGTGTCAGTGTGTTTTACTGTGCTAAACCTTGTTTGTAGGGACAGGGAAGGACAGTGAGGTAAATTCTCATTGTGCTATACTGTGCTAAAGCATTCCTCATCAACCATCTTTAAAAAAAAAAATTTTTATAGGGACAGAAAACTATAGGTAGGGAGAGTGTCAGTGTGTTTTACTGTGCTAAACCTTGTTTGTAGGGACAGGGAAGGACAGTGAGGGAAATTCTCATTGTGCTATACTGTGCTAAAGCATTCCTCATCAACCATCTTTAAAAAAAAAATTTTTATAGGGACAGAAAACTATAGGTAGGGAGAGTGTCAGTGTGTTTTACTGTGCTAAACCTTGTTTGTAGGGACAGGGAAGGACAGTGAGGGAAATTCTCATTGTGCTATACTGTGCTAAAGCATTCCTCATCAACCATCTTTAAAAAAACATTTTTTATAGGGACAGCAAACTATAGGTAGGGAGAGTGTCAGTGTGTTTTACTGTGCTAAACCTTGTTTGTAGGGACAGGGAAGGACAGTGAGGGAAATTCTCATTGTGCTATACTGTGCTAAAGCATTCCTCATCAACCATCTTTAAAAAAAAAAATTTATAGGGACAGAAAACTATAGGTAGGGAGAGTGTCAGTGTGTTTTACTGTGCTAAACCTTGTTTGTAGGGACAGGGAAGGACAGTGAGGGAAATTCTCATTGTGCTATACTGTGCTAAAGCATTCCTCATCAACCATCTTTAAAAAAAAAAATTTATAGGGACAGAAAACTATAGGTAGGGAGAGTGTCAGTGTGTTTTACTGTGCTAAACCTTGTTTGTAGGGACAGGGAAGGACAGTGAGGGAAATTCTCATTGTGCTATACTGTGCTAAAGCATTCCTCATCAACCATCTTTAAAAAAAAATTTTTTTATAGGGACAGAAAACTATAGGTAGGGAGAGTGTCAGTGTGTTTTACTGTGCTAAACCTTGTTTTTAGGGACAGGGAAGGACAGTGAGGGAAATTCTAATTGTGCTATACTGTGCTAAAGCATTCCTTATCAACCATCTTTAAAAAAACATTTTTTATAGGGACAGAAAACTATAGGTAGGGAGAGTGTCAGTGTGTTTTACTGTGCTAAACCTTGTTTGTAGGGACAGGGAAGGACAGTGGGGGAAATTCTCATTGTGCTATACTGTGCTAAAGCATTCCTTATCAACCATCTTTAAAAAAAAAAAATATAGGGACAGAAAACTATAGGTAGGGAGAGTGTCAGTGTGTTTTACTGTGCTAAACCTTGTTTGTAGGGACAGGGAAGGACAGTGAGGGAAATTCTCATTGTGCTATACTGTGCTAAAGCATTCCTCATCAACCATCTTTAAAAAAAATTTTTTATAGGGACAGAAAACTATAGGTAGGGAGAGTGTCAGTGTGTTTTACTGTGCTAAACCTTGTTTGTAGGGACAGGGAAGGACAGTGAGGGAAATTCTCATTGTGCTATACTGTGCTAAAGCATTCCTCATCAACCATCTTTAAAAAAAAAAATTTATAGGGACAGAAAACTATAGGTAGGGAGAGTGTCAGTGTGTTTTACTGTGCTAAACCTTGTTTGTAGGGACAGGGAAGGACAGTGAGGGAAATTCTCATTGTGCTATACTGTGCTAAAGCATTCCTCATCAACCATCTTTAAAAAAAAAAAATTTTATAGGGACAGAAAACTATAGGTAGGGAGAGTGTCAGTGTGTTTTACTGTGCTAAACCTTGTTTGTAGGGACAGGGAAGGACAGTGAGGGAAATTCTAATTGTGCTATACTGTGCTAAAGCATTCCTTATCAACCATCTTTAAAAAAACATTTTTTATAGGGACAGAAAACTATAGGTAGGGAGAGTGTCAGTGTGTTTTACTGTGCTAAACCTTGTTTGTAGGGACAGGGAAGGACAGTGGGGGAAATTCTCATTGTGCTATACTGTGCTAAAGCATTCCTTATCAACCATCTTTAAAAAAAAAAAAATATAGGGACAGAAAACTATAGGTAGGGAGAGTGTCAGTGTGTTTTACTGTGCTAAACCTTGTTTGTAGGGACAGGGAAGGACAGTGAGGGAAATTCTCATTGTGCTATACTGTGCTAAAGCATTCCTCATCAACCATCTTTGAAATCCTTGTTTTTTGGACAGTCAGGGAAATTGTCATTGTGCTATTCTGTGCGAAAGCAATCATCCTCAACCATATTTAGAAATCCTTAAGTAAAGGGACAGAGAAGGACACCTGAAGGTAGCCCTTATTGCTTTTTTCCCCATCTCCCTGCAGGCCATCCATTAGAATGTCTGGAAGGCAAACAAGGAGAGGCAGACAGTCAGGAGGCAATAAAAGAGGGCAAGCAGGCTCTGTGTCTGGGGGCAACAGTGCTGGTCGTGGACGCGGTGCATTGTCATCAGCACATGGCCATGGGACACGCTTGTCCTTCTTTTCGGCAGCTGGACATGTTGAGCCACATCATGCCGAAGACTTGGTAGAGTGGATGACCAAGCCCTCCTCCTCCTCCTCATCCTCTCTCACCCAGGCTCAGGGTACTGGCAAAGCAGCTGCCAAAGCGTCCTCTTCCCTGGTATCAATGTCAGACTCATCATCAGTCACTCCTTCCCTAGACCCACCATGTCCTCCTCCTGAGGAGTCCCCCGAACTGTTTGAGCACAGTGTTGGGTACATGCTCCAGGAGGATGCCCAGCGTTTCGAAGGGTCTGATGATGAAACCCAGCTAGAGGAAGGCAGTAGCGTGAGAGCAGACAGAGGGGATGCTCAAGAAGGACACCAATCTGGCAGTCATGTTCCAGCAGCTGCAGCATACTGCCAGATTGGCTCCAGTGATGAGGAGGGAGGGGATGATGAGGTCACTGACTCCATGTGGGTGCCTAATAGGAGAGAGGAGGAGGAGGAGGATGAGGAGGAGGCACATCTCCAACAAGGCAGGATGCCCTTTGGTGGCCAGTGTAAGGGCAGTACACCGACGGAATCACACCGCAGAGCTCCGCCTGTGCAGGGCGCTGCCTCTGCCCGTCATTCAAAAAGTTCTTTGGTGTGGGCCTTTTTTGAGGCTAGTGCATCAGATCGCACAGCTGCTGTTTGCAACATATGTCTCAAGCGTATATCGCGTGGCCAAAACATCAGCCGCTTGGGTACCACATGCCTGACCAGACATATGTTGACCTGCCATGCAGCTCGTTGGCAAGCCTACCTCAAAGCCCCACACCAAAGAACAAAGCGGACCTCTCCTTGCACCGCATCAGCTGGGATCTCCAACCCCACTATAACTTCAGTCCTCTCTGAAACATGCACTGAGAGGAATGAAGGTGTAGAATTAGGTGTGTCACAGCCAAGTACTTGCGGCCACTCTGCTAGCAGTACACCGACGTCCGATTCTAGCAGGCAAATTTCCCTGCCCCAGCTGCTGGACCGTCGAAAGAAGTTCACTCCCAGCCATCCACATGCCCAGCGGTTGAATGCTAGCTTGGCTAAATTGCTAGCGCTTCAACTGCTGCCTTTTCAGTTGGTAGACTCGGCCCCCTTCCGTGAGTTTGTGCAATGTGCGGTTCCTCAGTGGCAGGTTCCCAAACGCCACTTTTTCTCACGGAAGGCTATTCCGGCTCTCTACCGGCATGTGGAAGGCAATGTCTTGGCCTCGCTGGACAGGGCGGTCAGCGGTAAGGTGCATATTACCGCTGACTCATGGTCCAGCAGGCATGGACAGGGACGTTACCTTTCTTTCACGGCCCATTGGGTCACTCTTTTGGCAGCTGGGAAGGATGCAGGACAAGGTGCAGTAGTGTTGGAGGTTGTTCCACCGCCACGCCTCCAAAATGCTACTACTGGTTGTGACACACCTCTCTCCTCCACCCCCTCCTCTTCTTCTTCCTCCATGGCCTCTTCCTGTGCTTTGTCCTCTGAACCAGCGGTGCTCCGTAGGCGTTCAAGGGGCTACGCAAGTACGCAGGCAAAAAGATGCCATGCCGTGCTTGCGCTGGTGTTTTTGGGGGACAGAAGCCACACTGGGGCAGAGGTCCTGTCTGCTCTGCAGGGCCAGGCCGAGAGGTGGTTGACGCCACGCCAGCTTAAGCCAGGAATGGTGGTTTGCGACAATGGCACCAACCTCCTCTCCGCCCTCCGACAGGGACAACTGACCCATGTGCCCTGTGTGGCTCACGTCCTTAACCTGGTGGTGCAGCGGTTCTTGGGCAGGTACCCGGGCTTACAGGATGTCCTGAGGCAGGCCAGGAAAGTCTGTGTGCATTTCCGCAGATCTTATAATGCCAGTGCTCGCCTGGCTGAGCTGCAAAAGGAGTTGAACCTGCCCAAGAACCGCCTTATATGTGACATGCCCACCAGGTGGAACTCAACGTTGGCCATGCTGCAGCGGCTGCACACGCAGCAGAGGGCCATCAATAAGTACCTGTGCGACTACGGCACCAGGACAGGGTCAGGGGAGCTTGTTTTTTTTTCTCCATGCCAGTGGGGCATGATCAGGGATGCATGCACTGTCCTGGCACCATTTGAGGAGGCCACGAGGATGGTGAGCAGTGACAGTGCATGCATCAGTGACACTGTACCTCTTGTCCACCTGTTGGAGCACACGCTGCGTGGAATAATGGACAGGGCACTTGAGGCAGAACAGAGGCAGGAAGAGGAGGACTTCCTTGCCTCTCAAGGCCCCCTTTACCCAGACAGTGTTCCTTCTGTCCCACCCATCGCACAGGAAGAGGACGAGGAGGAGGAGGAGGAGGATTGTGTCAGCATGGAGGTGGAGCCTGGCACTCAGCAGCATCAACAGCAGCAGTCTTTTAGGGATGATTTACAGTCCCAAGAAACCCGTGGACTTGTACGTGGCTGGGAGGAGGTGGCTGCGGATCATGTCGTCCTTAGTGACCCAGAGGACTCCGGACCGAATGCCTCAGCAAACCTACGCTGCATGGCCTCCCTGATCCTGCAAAGTCTGCGGAAGGATCCTCGTATTCTTCGGATCAAGGAGAGGGACCATTACTGGCTGGCCACTCTCCTTGATCCACGGTACAAGGGTAAGGTTGCGGACCTTATGTTACCGTCGCAGAGGGAGCAGAGGATGAGACAACTCCGGGAGGCCTTGCAGAAAGGTCTGTGCAACGCGTTCCCAGAGACTGGGAGGTTACAAACTCCTGGTCCTGGACAACGAGTTGCTGAGGCTTCGGCCAGTCAAAGAAGGAGCGGTGGGGAAGGTGGCCGTCTGACCGATGCGTTCAGACAATTCTTTAGTCCGCAGCCCCAAAGTATGATCGGTTCCAGCAACCATCGCCAGCGTCTGATAAACATGGTGCAGGAATATCTAGGGGCAAGGTCAGACTTGGACACCTTCCCCACCGAAAATCCTCTGGCTTACTGGGTCTTGAGGATGGATCACTGACCAGAGCTTGCACAGTATGCAATTGAGCTACTGGCCTGTCCTGCATCCAGCGTTCTTTCGGAACGCACATTCAGTGCTGCTGGAGGATTTGTCACGGATCACAGGGTGCGCCTGTCCACCGACTCGGTTGATCGACTGACTTTCATCAAGATGAACCAGTCTTGGATCACCACCAGCTACCACACACCTGATGCTGATATAACAGACTAATTGATTTTAACATGTCACATCCCTTCAAGACTGATGCTGATGCTGAGTGCCTGTGCTGTTATGTTGACTGGCTATCCTCCTCCTCCGAGTCCTCAATGATACGATTGATGATGATAGCTTGGAAGATCATTTTTGTTTATGGGTGCCGCCACCAGTGCCTAACGCCCAATTTTTCAGCCCCTGTTTAACAGGGGCGTGTAATTACAATTTTTGAAGCAATACTTTGCAACAGGGCTCATTGCTGTGCTCCAAGTACAGTATCTGTGAGGGGTTGCAGTGTTGTGCCACCAGTGCCTAAGGCCCAATTTTTCAGCCCCTGTTTAACAGGGGCGTGTCATTACAATTTTTGAAGCAATACTTTGCAACAGGGCTCATTGCTGTGCTCCAAGTACAGTATCTGTGAGGGGTTGCAGTGTTGTGCCACCAGTGCCTAAGGCCCAATTTTTCAGCCCCTGTTCAACAGGGGCATGTAATTACAATTCTTGATCTAATAATTCACAGCAGGGCCCATTGCTGCACCCACCAAGAGTAACTCTGAGGGCTTACAGTGTTGTGGCAACGCCACCACCACCACCACCACGAAAGGCCCAATTTTTCAGCCCCTGTTCAAAAGGGGCATGTAATTACAATTCTTGATCTAATAATTCACAGCAGGGCCCATTCCTGCACCCACCAAGAGTAACTCTAAGGGCTTACAGTGTTGTGGCAACACCACCACCACCACCACCACCACGAAAGGCCCAATTTTTCAGCCCCTGTTCAACAGGGGCATGCAATTACAATTCTTGATCTAATAATTCACAGCAGGGCCCATTGCTGCACCCACCAAGAGTAACTGTCAGGGCTTACAGTGTTGTGGCACCAGCACCACCATCAAAGGCCCAATTTTTACTACCACTGTTCAACAATTATATGTAATTACAATTCCTGATATAATAGTTGACAGCAGGGCGTTCCAGCACCAACCAAGAGTAACTGTGAGTGCTTACAGTGTTGTGCCAACACCAACAACTAAGGGGCCTATTTCTGCAGAGTATATACGGCAGGTCCCTACTTTCAAACATCCAACTTACAAACGACTCCTACTTGCAAACGCAAGAAGACAACAGGAAGTGAGAGGAAATCTACCCCTAGGATGGAAAATTCTCTCCTGTAAGAATTAATATGGGAGAAAGGTGTCTCCTCTGTACTGATGCTTTATCACCAATCCTTGTTTCAAGAAAAACACCACATTTCAAAAACAGTTGTCATTGGGACGGAAAGTGAGGTGAAATGTTCTGAACAGGGGCACAGACAGCAAAACAAATGTTACAGGGGTGATTACCCTTACCTATGTTTTCCAAAAAGTTTAAAAATAGATTTTTGGGCTGGAGCTACACTTAAACAATGTACCTGTTCAAAATTACAAACAGATTCTACATAAGAACAAACCTACAGTCCCTGTCTTGTATGCACCGCCTGTATACGGCTGTTCAGAGTATATAGGGCCTTTTTTATTTTATGTGCGGGGTTCCCCTTAATATCCATACAAGACCCAAAGGGGCTGGTAATGGGCTGGGGTAGGGGGGGGGTCATGGGGTAGCTATGCCATTTTTCTTAAAGATTTTCATCCATATTACCGGGACCAGACATTACATTAAAGCCGCAAGCAGTTTTAAATGTTTTTTTTTTCCTTTAGAAGTGTCATTTTGTGCAGGGACAGTTCTAAACACGGGAAACACGTGGCACTTCACAGGCATACTTTAGACACCCCCCAGGTACGATATTTAAAGGAATATTTGACTTTTTTTTTCACTTTATGCATCATTAAAATGACTGCTCCCGAAAAACGACCGTTTTTAAAACTTTTTTTTGCATTGATACATGTCCCCTGGTGCAGAACCCGGGTTCCCAGACCCTTTTTAGGACAATAACATGCATAATAGTCGTTATAATTAGCACTTTAGAATTCAAACGTTCGCATCCATTGTATTTAATAGGGTTCTAATGTTCGTACGAACTTTCGGTCCGTTCGCGGGTTCTGGTGCGAACCGAACCCCGGGGTGTTCGGCTCATCACTAGTGAAGAACACCAACGGACATGAGCAGGGGTTCGGTGCGGTAACGCACGGTACAATCCAAATTCTCTCCATTTACAGAGGAAATGAAGAAGGGTTTGATGAGACGGGTAACAGGAATGTTGAACCTGTTGATGAAAGAGGCTTCAATAAAGTTTTCTGCAGAACCAGAGTCCAGGAAAGCCACCGCAGGGAAGAGGGAGCCAGCAGAAGGAGAAATCCGCACAGGAATAGTCAGACGTGGAGAGGAAGAATTCACACCTAGTAATGCCTCTCCCACGTTCACTAGGTGCGGGCGTTTCCCTGACGCGGAGGACGAATAGGACAGTCTTTTAGGAAGTGATCAGAGCTCGCACAATAAAGGCATAAGTTCTCGTTCCTACGGCGAGACCTCTCTTGTAGGGTCAGGCAAGACCGGTCCACTTGCATTGCCTCCTCGGCGGGAGGCACGGTAACAGGATGCATTGGATTCAGAGAGAGAGGAGCCAGGCGCGGATAACGCCTGGTGCGAACGAGATCTTTCTCCTGGCGAAGCTCTTGGCGTCTTTCGACGTAACGCATATCAATGCGGGTAGCTAAATGGATGAGTTCCGTCAAGGAAGAGGGTATCTCTCGTGCGGCCAGACAATCCTTGATGTGGCCGGATCTACTGTCAGGGCCCGGACTGGTGGCTAGTGAGGACACAGGAGGTGGATCCTCTGTGCCAGAGAGGCGAAGGCACGGGTCGCACTGGAGGACCGGTTCTAAGCAGCTACCGGTTTTCACCAGAGCCCGCCACAAGGCAGGATGGACTTGCTGCGGCGGTAGCAACCAGGTCGTGTCCCCCAGTAGCGGCTCGACTTCTCTGGCAGCTGAAATAGGCATGGTACACTGGGACTAGGCAGAGGCAAGGTCAGACGTAGCGGAAGGTCAGGGCAGGCGGCAATAGTTCGTTGTCAGGGGCAACGGCAGAAGATCAGATACACTGGCAAGACAACTACAAAACGCTTTCTCAGGGCAGTAAGGCAACAAGATCCGGCAAGGACAGGAAGGGGGAGTGGGTTTTTAAGTGTTTTGGGTGTGACACAGTAATTGGACCAGGCACCAATCAATGGTGCACTGGCCCTTTAAATTTAAGAAGACCGGCGCGCGCGCGCCCAAGAGAGCAGCGGGACCGCGCGCGCTGGGACGTAGCAGGAGGAGGAGGCCGGTGAGCAGGATGGGATGCGATCCGCGGGCGGACAAGTGCCACCGCATGGATCGCATCCCCGCCAGCATCAGAGCAGCGCTCACGGTCAGAGGAGCCGACCGGAACGCTGCATGGGGACAGATGCCACGGGCGCTCTGGGATGGATGGGACACCCGGAGCGCTCGGCGTTACAGTCCCCCAAAGCAGACAACAGTTCAGGACCTATGGCGGTCAGGGGTGACTGTTGTTTTCATTTCGCTACTGCCTCCCATTTTGGAGAAGAGTGACGGAGATAACTGTGGAGAGGTCCCTGGGGACTCTTTCTTCACAGCCCCAGTATGCACTAAGCGATACGTTCTGTCATTTATGTCTTTTACACTTTGCCCTTTGAACTCCTCTGGGACTCCTCTTGTCCACTCTATTAGCGCATATGTCCCTGAGGCATTTGACTTCACATCTACCGGCCATGCTTTCCATTTTGGAGATATTAACATTATCAATTGCTTTATCTCTTCTTTCTCCCGGATCTCTCCTGGGAGTTCAATAGCTACCGCCCGGAGTGGATCCACGCCCTCCTCTGCGCACCATTCTATTACTGCCTGCGAGTCCATGCCGGTATTTCAGGCCGCCTTGATCGCAGCGTGCAATATACACGGGTCCTGGACCGAGCCTCCACATGTAGCGATACCCTCAGCTTAAGAGGGCTGCTTGTTTGTTTGGGCCCCTGTAATGCACTGCTACCAACCCCTAGCAATCGGCTCTGACTTCTCTCGTGACACAGTTAGAAAAGAGGGAAAGTAGTGGTATGGCTGTACTATCTCTATACATATATATTACACAGTACAACCCCCTTTGTATACCAGCACAATAATGGACACTCACAATCAAGTTACTTAACTATAACGATTTACTGTAAGCAACAATATAAAAGAGTAATTTGAGTACAATATCTTATGCAGATCCCTGCAATAAAGGTGTACACATTATATGCATATGACATTCAATTAGGCAATAAAAATGATATTAACCCCGCTGCAGCTATCCTCCCTCGTGAGCAAAGAAATGGCGCCCAGCAATGTCCTAACTACCCAGTCAGGCCTGACTATAACTGTGGGTATATTTTGGTGAGGAATCTTCGCTAGCAACTGTCGGTGGTGCACATAGAGAAACAAATTGTAATCCAATAAGGGGGTCTGTGAATAACCGCTGACTTAGCAAACTGGAGAGGCTGGCAAACTCAGTTCAGGACAACAGTCTCTCCAAAGCATAACTATGTTCAATAGAAGGCCTAGGTAAAGTTATTGATTTAAGGTTCCGAGCAGGTGCTCTCTCACCCTAACCGGACCGACTCCTGTCCGGTTCCTCCGCTACTCTGAGTGGCGTCACAGTGGTCCGCGATGCACCGAGTCTTTGGTCCTTCAGAAGATGATGGCACCTTGGATGGATCGGATGCTCTGCAGACTCCCCAGCGGAACGGAAGCTCTCTGGAACAGGAACGTGAGACCTAGGTTTCAGGCCTAGCACAAGCAGCAGGTGAGTTTTAAAGTCCACCCCAGCAGTCCTTGGGCGGGGAATGGCACCCTGGCTGCCGCAAAGCATCCCGGGAAATGTAGTCCTGCGGGCAAAACGACACCCCGCTACACACTCCCCCCACTTGAAATCTTTGGTCCCTCAAAGACAGTATCAACAGTAGGAAAACACAAACTCATTAAGGGCAGCTAGAGAAGTTGGCAGAGGAAACTCCCACTAGAATGGGGAAGGGAGTTTGTCCTAACCACTGGTTACATTAAAGGGGTTGACCTGTCTAACTGTGCCAGAGAGAGAGCTGGGGTTGCCTTCCACCAAATGCACAGCAGAAGGATCAAGTGTTGGCAAAGTCCTTCTAGCAGTGGTTACTGTATCCTCAGAACTTTTCCCCATCTGGGTGTAGGTTAACTTCCGAGGAGGACGAATAACTCTTTTGGCCCTTTGTTCTCTTGGGGTGACTGTTACATCCCTCGCTTCATCTTCCTCTAAAGTGAGCACACTGGGCTCCAATACTTCTGGTACATCCAAATCAGGTATAGGCAGATGTGAGGAGTAATCTTGATGATCAGCAGAAGGTGACCATGTGGCATCTTCCCACTCTTCAACCAGAGGACTAGACGGAACAAACTCAGTGGCTTCCACATTCAATGTACTGTCCACCGTGCCTTCAGATGGTGGAAGATCTATAGACATGGGTTCTGGGGTCTGAGAAGGCCACAACCATCCAAGCTCTTCTTCCAAACTCTGATCCGAGGCATCCGTTTCTCTAAACTGAGAAACCTAAGACCGAGTGTTTGGCCTAGGTGTCTCCAAACTTGAGGAT
This sequence comes from Rana muscosa, assembly GCA_029206835.1. Classification (NCBI taxonomy): domain Eukaryota; kingdom Metazoa; phylum Chordata; class Amphibia; order Anura; family Ranidae; genus Rana; species Rana muscosa. The sequence goes on from CM055116.1 coordinate 1,151,096,732, forward strand.
GGTTCAGGGGAATCTTCTACAGAAGGTATCCGGACCGCTTCCGAAAGTGGGAGTAAATGGTTTCTGTGCCATGTCTTCAGTGGCCCTACCTTCCCTTCTGGTTTTAGCTGATACACCGGCAAATCTGGTAACTTCCTACAGATCACATAGGGTTCAGGTCTCCATCTGTCTGCTAACTTATGCTTCCCTGGAACTCCTAGGTTGCGCAGCAGCACTCGGTTCCCTGGCTGGAGGTCCGGGATTCGAACCTTGAGGTCAAAGTTCCTCTTGTTCCGGGCTCCTCTTTGTTCTGAGGCCACTTGAGCCTGTTCAAAAGCCAACTTCAAACTCCTCCTCAGTCTGTCAACGTAGCCCTTGTGTGAGGTGGCTGAAGTGCGATCCGTGGATATGCCGAATGCCAGATCCACAGGCAGTCTTGCTTCCCTGCCAAACATAAGGCGGTATGGAGAGTACCCTGTGGCATCACTAGTGGTACTGTTGTAGGCGTGCATGATGGCCACTATATGCTTGCTCCAACATATTTAATAGAGTCCTGTTGAACCTCTCTGGCTGAGCGTCACCCTGAGGGTGATAAGGGGTGGTGCGGGTCTTCTTGATACCCAAAGAGTCCAACAGTTTCTTGATCAATCAACTCTCAAAGTCCCTCCCTTGGTCAGAGTGCAAGCGTTGTGGCAGTCTATAGTGCACAAAGTACTTCTCTACTAAGATTTTAGCTACAGTGGAAGCCTTCTGGTCTTTGGCTGGAAAAGCTTGGGCATAACGGGTGAAATGGTCGGTTATCACCAGAACATTTCCTTGTCCACTTAGGTCAGGTTTGAGACAGAGAAAGTCAATGCACACCAAGTCCAAGGGTCCTTGACTCTGCATATGGCCCATTGGGGCAGCTTGACGTGGCAATGTCTTCCTCTGGATACAGCGTGCGCAGGAGTGGCAGTATTCTTCCACTTCAGCCCTCATTCAAGGCCAATAGAACCTATTAGGCTTGTGCAATTCGTTTCGTAACGAATCAAAATTCGTCCGAATTTAGCAACTTTCAGACATTCGGAAGCATTCGAATTTCCGAACAGAGCAATTACGAATAAAACCGAATCCGAAATAAATTATACCGCAAAATAGCGAATGCCCGAAGGTCTTCGGCATAATTCGTTATGAAAAAAGTTACGAATGTACGAATCCATTCGAAGCACAATAACACTCACTCTGCTCTCTGCTTCTCCCTCACCATGCTGAACTCCCTCTCAAAATGGTGTACAGGGGCGGAGGCTATAGCCGCATGAAAAAACGAAAGTAAAATACGAGATTTCAAATCCATTCGAAGCACAATAACACTCACTCTGCTCTGCTCTCTGCTTCTCCCTCACCGTGCTGAACCCTCTCAAAATGGTGTACAGGGGCGGAGCCTATAGCCGCATGTAAAAAACGAAAGTAAAATACGAGATTTCGAATCATTACAAATAACCGCTATGTATTTAGAAAAGTACAAATCCATTCGAAGCACATTAGGCATAATAGGCAGCGTCGTTGTGAGAGAGACACGGAAAATTACGAATCAACGAACCCAAAAAAAGTTACGAAAGTAGGAGTTGTGTCCAGAATCAACGAAAAACAACGTACTCTACCGAAAGTACGAATTATAAAGCAACAAAAAATTCAACGAAAAATGTCGCTTGCAAAAATACGAATGAGTCCGAACACGAAAAATCCCGTCTAGCAAAATTACGAATGATTACGAATCAACAGGACCGGAAAGAAACGAACCGAAACGGAACTAATTTTTCCGTTGTGCACAAGTCTAGAACCTATCCCTTACAAGTTGGAATGTTTGTTCAGCCCCCAAGTGGCCATGATCATCATGTAAGGCAGCTAAGACGGTTCTTCTGTACTTTTCTGGCAGAAATAGCTGCCACTTATCTTCCAGATCATCAGAGGGGCCCCTTCGGTAGACCACCCCTTGATGGACCTGCAACTTGTCCCATTCCTTGTGGACCAACCGGGCCACCTTTGAAGGGTTCTTCAGAAGTCTTTCTGGATCCTGGTCTTCCAAGGTCTCCAGTGCTAATCTTCCCCAAGGGTCTTCCAGCTGGTCTTTCCTCAAATCCTTCTTGGACAATTTGGGTAAGTCATCCTCTCCCACTAGGGTCACATTGCAGTAACACTTAGGCACCCCCACGGCAGAAACAACAATCTATTCAGCCCTTGCCCCACCACTAGCTTGAAGTTGTACTCCTTGACACAGGGCCCATACCCCATCTGGGGTTACCTGGGTCCAATCTTCTGGACGGTGGGTGGGTGTATGGCCTCTTCTGGACAGTGCGTCCGCATCACGGTTTCCTGCTCCCGGCCTATACTTCAGGCTGAAGTTGAACCCGGCTAGGGCGGCCAACCAACGATGACCAGTGGCATCCAGCTTGGCCGTAGTGAGGAGATAGGTGAGTGGATTATTGTCAGTCCTTACTGTGAAGTCAGCTCCATACAGGTAATCTCTGAGTTTATCCACGACTGCCCACTTTAGGGCCAGGAACTCCAACTTGTGGGTGGGATAGTTCTTTTCAGTGGGTGACAAACTTCTGCTAACATAGGCAACTGGGCGCAACTGCCCCTCATATTCTTGATATAGCACCCCTCCTAGGCCATCATGGCTGCCATCTACATCTACATGCAGTTCATAAGGCTTCTTTGGATCAGCATAGGCCAGGACTGGTGCAGTGGTAAGACTCTTCTTTAACATCTGGAATGCTTCTTTGCACTCCCCTGTCCACTGGTCTTCCACAGACTCTCCAGACTTCCTGGGACCAGTATCATCCTCTTCTCCTTCCGTCTTCAGTAGCTCATTTAGGGGTCTGGCAATTTTTGCAAATCCTTCCACAAATCTACGGTAGTAGGAACAGAAACCTAAGAAGGACCTGAGCTCAGTCACTGTAGTTGGTCTGGGCCAGGAGGTGACTGCCTCCAGTTTATCAGGGTCCGTAGAGACTCCTTCACCAGATACTATGTGCCCTAGATAGTGGACCAAGGACCGATAGAACTGGCATTTTTCTCTGGAAAGTTTAAGTCCTTCCTCGCTGAGTCGTTTCAGGACTTTCTCCAATCTTGCTTCATGTTCCTCCAGAGTCTTCCCGAAGACAATGATGTCGTCTAGGTATACCAGGACTTCAATCAGATTCATGTCCCCAACGGTCTTCTCCATCAACCTCTGGAAGGTAGCAGGGGCTCCTGACAGACCTTGGGGCATCCTATTAAACTCATAGAACCCCACCGGGATGATGAAGGCCGTCTTCTCCTTATCGTCAGGGTGCATGGGGATTTGATAATACCCACTCTTCAGGTCCATGACACTGAACCACTTGGCCCCAGACAGGCTCTGCAAAGCATCTTCTATCCTGGGGGTAGTATACTGGTCAGGAATGGTCCTCCGGTTAAGAGTCCTATAGTCGATGCAGAGTCTCAGCGACCCGTTTTTCTTCCTTACCACCACAATGGGGGAGGCATATGGACTTCTGGACTCTTTAATGACCCCTGTCCTCTTTAGCTCTGCCAACTGTTACCGCAAATCTTCCAGATCAGCCAGGGGAACTCTTCGGACCCTCTCCCGAAAGGGCTTGTCTTCTTGAAGATGGATTTTATGGGTGGCACTTCTCGCACACCCTACATCAAACTCATCCTCAGAGAATATTTTCCTCCACCGAGTCAGCTGAGCCTTGGCTCTCTCCTTCCATTTCTGTGGCAAGGCTGTATCTTCAAGGCAGAGCTCTTCCAAGGTGGCTTCTCCATCTTTTGACTTCAATTCAGACAGGGTCACTGGGGTGGCAGGGTTCACCTTGCCAAATAGCACCCGGGCTGTGATCTTACCAGGAGAATTTGTGACATTTCTGACACTTACTGGAATCTGTCCCTTTGGTTTCTTCAGTGCCCTCAACGGGACCACTTCAGGGAGTACGTCCAATCCTTGGTGAGTATTGGAGGGGTCTGGTTCCACGACCACAAAGGGACCTGGCTGCTCCCAGGAGAGTTTTACTGTAGCCTGAAGACAGGTCACCTCACCAGGCTGTAGTATCTTCTCTCTTCTAGACAGTCTCCAGACTCTTCCCACCCCCTCTTCCGGGGGCCTTTTGCTCCAGGATCATCTTCTGGTAGACCTGTTGCAGCATTGGGTGAATCTTCTGTCTGCGAGGACTCCGTTCTTGCACTAACAAGGTCAGCAGTCTCCGGACCAAGTCAGTGTTGGTCCCTATCAACATGGACATCGTATTGGCTCCTGGTGGGCGAGGGCAAACCACCGCCAAAGTGTCAAAAGCTTTGGCCTTCCCGGTCACCGAGGGGTCAAAGGCCAGCCTGATCGAAACATAGCCATCATAAGGGAAACTGCGAGTGCCAATCCCCCCTATCTTCAGGTCTTCCAGCTTCTGCAAAGTTACGTGACTTAAATGCTTCTGATAAAAGTCTCGGTATAAGAGAGTCACTTGGGCTCCTGTGTCTAAGAGTGCCTTTGCGTAGACTCCCTCCACTTGAACGGAGACTAGAGGGGAGGGTCCAACTAATTTATCAGGGAACTTCTTTTGAGGTATTTTCTCCTTTGGATTTTTTGACTTTTCCAATGTTTTTTATCTCTTTTTCCATTTATCCCTAGATCTCAACCCTTTTTGAACCTGGTATGCATTGATCTTTTTCTGGTTGTCAAATTGCAACTCCCGACAGACAGTATCATAGTTTTTTGGAGGGGCATTGTTGCCCTTCTTTTTTTTCTCTGCTTGTCTCTGAACCTTCTTCGAGCTTTCTGTAGGTAGCAGGTGCCCGGTTGACTCCTTCACCGGGGCCCTCGGAAGTTTTCTGCCAGCTGGTATTGAGTGCCTCTGTTCTTCCTTGGACTGGGGCACCTTCTATCAGGGTGGCCAACTCCTCCACAATTTAAGCAGATAATTTCCTCCCTGATCTTTGGGGAGGCTGGAATAGGGACATTCCGATCCGGTTCCCTCTGGATCTCTTCCTTCTCCTTGACTCCAGAGTTCTTGGCCAATAAAGAGGTCAATAAGTCCAGTACTTGGGCCGTTTGAGACTTCAAAGTTTCTACCTCTGGGTCACGTTCTGTAACTACTGTCGTTCTGACTCCTACCAAAACAGGTGGGGAGGTTTTCTCAAACCCCTCTTGATCCTTCATCAAGGCCTCTTCGTCCCTTATGATCCGCACAAGGTCTGTGTAGTTCAGGGCCATGACTCCGTCAGAGGTCTTCAGGTGGAGCCAAACTGGATCCGACCGTAAGGCTCCCCTAAGGATCTGTTTCATCCTGGTAGCATCTATGACCTGTGGCTGCATTCCTTTTCTCAGTACAATCTGGCACAGCATTCTATTCAGTCTCCGGACATACTTGGACAACTTTTCCTTTGGCTGTTGGAAGGTATGTTCAAATTTATACATCAAGTCTGACACCTTCTCCAGCTGGCCAAACTCTTCCTGCAACATAGACAAATAATCCATTGCTGTACACACAGTATTGCTGCACCTAAGATTTTTCACCGCCTCAGCAGCAGGGCCTTTTAAGGTCTCACTGATGCGCTGCTTCTTCTGCACTTCTGGGACTTCCCAACCTTCTTCTGCCTGCATTGCCTGCTCGATCCAAGTATCGAAATCTTCCTCCCCGGCTGGCACAGGTTGTGTTCCTGAAAACACCCGGAGCTTCCGGTACCCAGCTTCCACATGCACTGTGTTGTTTTTTTGGCATTTAACAACAAAGTCCCCCAAAGCAGACAACAGTTCAGGACCTATGGCGGTCAGGGGTGACTTTGTTGTTTTCATTTCGCTACTGCCTCCCATTTTGGAGAAGAGTGACGGAGATAACTGTGGGGAGGTCCCTGGGGACTCTTTCTTCACAGCCCCAGTATGCACTAAGCGATACCTTCTGTCATTTATGTCTTTTACACTTTGCCCTTTGAACTCCTCTGGGACTCCTCTTGTCCACTCTATTAGCGCATATGTCCCTGAGGCATTTGACTTCACATCTACTGGCCATGCTTTCCATTTTGGAGATATTAACGTTATCAATTGCTTTATCTCTTCTTTCTCCCGGATCTCTCCTGGGAGTTCAATAGCTACCGCCCGGAGTGGATCCACGCCCTCCTCTGCGCACCATTCTATTACTGCCTGCGAGTCCATGCCGGTATTTCAGGCCGCCTTGATCGCAGCGTGCAATATACACGGGTCCCGGACCGAGCCTCCACGTGTAGCGATACCCTCAGCTTAAGAGGGCTGCTTGTTTGTTTGGGCCCCTGTAATGCACTGCTACCAACCCCTAGCAATCGGCTCTGACTTCTCTCGTGACACAGTTAGAAAAGAGGGAAAGTAGTGGTATGACTGTACTATCTCTATACATATATATTACACAGTACAACCCCCTTTGTATACCAGCACAATAATGGACACTCACAATCAAGTTACTTAACTATAACGGTTTACTGTAAGCAACAATATAAAAGAGTAATTTGAGTACAATATCTTATGCAGATCTCTGCAATAAAGGTGTACACATTATATGCATATGACATTCAATTAGGCAATAAAAATGATATTAACCCCGCTGCAGCTATCCTCCCTCGTGAGCAAAGAAATGGCGCCCAGCATTGTCCTAACTACCCAGTCAGGCCTGACTATAACTGTGGGTATATTTTGGTGAGGAATCTTCGCTAGCAACTGTCGGTGGTGCACATAGAGAAACAAATTGTAATCCAGTAAGGGGGTCTGTGAATAACCGCTGACTTAGCAAACTGGAGTGGCTGGCAAACTCAGTTCAGGACAACAGTCTCTCCAAAGAATAACTATGTTCAATAGAAGGCCTAGGTAAAGTTATTGATTTAAGGTTCCGAGCAGGTGCTCTCTCACCCTAACCGGACCGACTCCTGTCCGGTTCCTCCGCTACAGTGAGTGGCGTCACAGTGGTCCGCAATGCACCGAGTCTTTGGTCCTTCAGAAGATGATGGCACCTCGGATGGATCGGATGCTCTGCAAACTCCCCAGCGGAACGGAAGCTCTCTAGAACGGGAACGTAAGACCCAGGTTTCAGGCCAAGCACGAGCAGCAGGTGAGTGCAGGGGATCCTCTTGCAAGGAGGGTGGCGTTCCAAGAGAGCGAAACAAGCCCCGCCCTTCTCTTTTAAAGTCCACCCCAGCAGTCCTTGGGCGGGGAATGGCACCCTGGGTGCCGCAAAGCATCCCGGGAAATGTAGTCCTGCGGGCAAAACGACACCCCGCTACACACTCCCCCAACTTGAAATCTTTGGTCCCTCAAAGACAGTATCAACAGTAGGAAAACACAAACTCATTAAGGGCAGCTAGAGAAGTTGGCAGAGGAAACTCCCACTAGAATGGGGAAGGGAGTTAGTCCTGCCCACTGGTTACATTAAAGGGGTTGACCTGTCTAACTGTGCCAGAGAGAGAGCTGGGGTTGCCTTCCACCAAATGCACAGCAGAAGGATCAAGTGTTGGCAAAGTCCTTCTAGCAGTGGTTACTGTATCCTCAGAACTTTTCCCCATCTGGGTGTAGGTTAACTTCCGAGGAGCACGAATAACTCTTTTGGCCCTTTGTTCTCTTGGGGTGACTGTTACATCCCTCGCTTCATCTTCCTCTAAAGTGAGCACACTGGGCTCCAATACTTCTGGTTGGTACATCCAAATCAGGTATAGGCAGATGTGAGAAGTAATCTTGATAATCAGCAGAAGGTGACCATGTGGCATCTTCCCACTCCTCAACCAGAGGACTAGACGGAACAAACTCAGTGGCTTCCACGTTCAATGTACTGTCCACCGTGCCTTCAGATGGTGGAAGATCTATAGACATGGGTTCTGGGGTCTGAGAAGGCCACAACCATCCAAGCTCTTCTTCCAAACTCTGATCCGAGGCATCCGTTTCTCTAAACTGAGAAACCTGAGGCCGAGTGTTTGGCCTAGGTGTCTCCAAACTTGAGGATGGTTCAGGGGAATCTTCTACAGAAGGTATCCGGACCGCTTCCGAAAGTGGGAGTAAATGGTTTCTGTGCCATGTCTTCAGTGGCCCTACCTTCCCTTCTGGTTTTAGCTGATACACCGGCAAATCTGGTAACTTCCTACAGATCACATAGGGTTCAGGTCTCCATCTGTCTGCTAACTTATGCTTCCCTGGAACTCCTAGGTTGCGCAGCAGCACTCGGTCCCCTGGCTGGAGGTCCGGGATTCGAACCTTGAGGTCAAAGTTCCTCTTGTTCCGGGCTCCTCTTTGTTCTGAGGCCACTTGAGCCTGTTCAAAAGCCAACTTCAAACTCCTCCTCAGTCTGTCAACATAGCCCTTGTGTGAGGTGGCTGAAGTGCGATCCGTGGATATGCCGAATACCAGATCCACAGGCAGTCTTGCTTCCCTGCCAAACATAAGGCGGTATGGAGAGTACCCTGTGGCATCACTAGTGGTACTGTTGTAGGCGTGCACGATGGACGCTATATGCTTGCTCCAACATATTTAATAGAGTCCTGTTGAACCTCTCTGGCTGAGCGTCACCCTGAGGGTGATAAGGGGTGGTGCAGGTCTTCTTGATACCCAAAGTGTCCAACAGTTTCTTGATCAATCAACTCTCAAAGTCCCTCCCTTGGTCAGAGTGCAAGCGTTGTGGCAGTCTATAGTGCACAAAGTACTTCTCTACTAAGATTTTAGCTACAGTGGAAGCCTTCTGGTCTTTAGCTGGAAAAGCTTGGGCATAACGGGTGAAATGGTCGGTTATCACCAGAACATTTCCTTGTCCACTTAGGTCAGGTTTGAGACAGAGAAAGTCAATGCACACCAAGTCCAAGGGTCCTTGACTCTGCATATGGCCCATTGGGGCAGCTTGACGTGGCAATGTCTTCCTCTGGATACAGCGTGCACAGGAGTGGCAGTATTCTTCCACTTCAGCCCGCATACAAGGCCAATAGAACCTATCCCTTACAAGTTGGAATGTTCGTTCAGCCCCAAAGTGGCCATGATCATCATGTAAGGCAGCTAAGACGGTTCTTCTGTACTTTTCCGGCAGAAATAGCTGCCACTTATCTTCCAGATCATAAGAGGGGCCCCTTCGGTAGACCACCCCTTGATGGACCTGCAACTTGTCCCATTCCTTGTGGACCAACCGGGCCACCTTTGAAGAGTTCTTCAGAAGTCTTTCTGGATCCTGGTCTTCCAAGGTCTCCAGTGCTAATCTTCTCCAAGGGTCTTCCAGCTTGTCTTTCCTCAAATCCTTCTTGGACAATTTGGGTAAGTCATCCTCTCCCACTAGGGTCATATTGCAGTAACACTTAGGCACCCCCACGGCAGAAACACCGATCTCTTCAGCCCTTGCCCCACCACTAGCTTGAAGTTGTACTCCTTGACACAGGGCCCATACCCCATCTGGGGTTACCTGGGTCCAATCTTCTGGACGGTGGGTGGGTGTATGGCCTCTTCTGGACAGTGCGTCCGCATCACGGTTTCCTGCTCCCGGCCTATACTTCAGGCTGAAGTTGAACCCGGCTAGGGCGGCCAACCAACGATGACCAGTGGCATCCAGCTTGGCCGTAGTGAGGAGATAGGTGAGTGGATTATTGTCAGTCCTTACTGTGAAGTCAGCTCCATACAGGTAATCTCTGAGTTTATCCACGACTGCCCACTTTAGGGCCAGGAACTCCAACTTGTGGGTGGAGTAGTTCTTTTCAGTGGGTGACAAACTTCTGCTAACATAGGCAACTGGGCGCAACTGCCCCTCATATTCTTGATATAGCACCCCTCCTAGGCCATCATGGCTGTCATCTACATGCAGTTCATAAGGCTTCTTTGGATCAGCATAGGCCAGGACTGGTGCAGTGGTAAGACTCTTCTTTAACATCTGGAATGCTTCTTTGCACTCCCCTGTCCACTGGTCTTCCACAGACTCTCCAGACTTCCTGGGACCAGTATCATCCTCTTCTCCTTCCGTCTTCAGTAGCTCATTTAGGGGTCTGGCAATTTTTGCAAATCCTTCCACAAATCTACGGTAGTAGGAACAGAAACCTAAGAAGGACCTGAGCTCAGTCACTGTAGTTGGTCTGGGCCAGGAGGTGACTGCCTCCAGTTTATCAGGGTCCGTAGAGACTCCTTCACCAGATACTATGTGCCCTACATAGTGGACCGAGGACTGATAGAACTGGCATTTTTCTCTGGAAAGTTTAAGTCCTTCCTCGCTGAGTCGTTTCAGGACTTTCTCCAATCTTGCTTCATGTTCCTCCAGAGTCTTCCCGAAGACAATGATGTCGTCTAGGTATACCAGGACTTCAATCAGATTCATGTCCCCAACGGTCTTCTCCATCAACCTCTGGAAGGTAGCAGGGGCTCCTGACAGACCTTGGGGCATCCTATTAAACTCATAGAACCCCACCGGGTGATGAAGGCCGTCTTCTCCTTATCGTCAGGGTGCATGGGGATTTGATAATACCCACTCTTCAGGTCCATGACACTGAACCACTTGGCCCCAGACAGGCTCTGCAAAGCATCTTCTATCCTGGGGGTAGTATACTGGTCAGGAATGGTCCTCCGGTTAAGAGTCCTATAGTCGATGCAGAGTCTCAGCGACCCGTTTTTCTTCCTTACCACCACAATGGGGGAGGCATATGTACTTCTGGACTCTTTAACGACCCCTGTCCTCTTTAGCTCTGCCAACTGTTCCCGCAAATCTTCCAGATCAGCCAGGGGAACTCTTCGGACCCTCTCCCGAAAGGGCTTGTCTTCTTGAAGACGGATTTCATGGGTGGCACTTCTCGCACACCCTACATCAAACTCATCCTCAGAGAATATTTTCCTCCACCGAGTCAGCTGAGCCTTGGCTCTCTCCTTCCATTTCTGTGGCAAGGCTGTATCTTCAAGGCAGAGCTCTTCCAAGGTGGCTTCTCCATCTTTTGACTTCAATTCAGACAGGGTCACTGGGGTGGCAGGGTTCACCTTGCCCAATAGCACCCGGGCTGTGATCTTAACAGGAGAATTTGTGACATTTCTGACACTTACTGGAATCTGAAGGAGGGGGGGGAAAGGAATTAGGGACTGTTAGGAGCCAAAGCCTGGTAAGGCAATGTATGTCCATCCCTAGGGACTTTTGTGGAATCGTGTTCTGGTAGGATCACGCATTTCCATCCCAATAAATTGCTATAGGGGGAGAATGGAAAAATGGGACTTTAATTGAAGCACCAATTAGCAAAAGAATAAAGTTGGCTGAACCATAGGAATTTATTAAAATTATCATATTGCACATATAAACAGTAGTTACAACAAGGATACATGTTAAACATTGTAACAGTAGTGGACGTTATAGTGTAACAAGGCCACTACTGGAAGGGTACACAGTAAAATGGTTATAACAATAATACAAAATTTGATGACATTGTGTGTCAAAAGAAAAAAGCACGGATAATTCCATAGGGTCACCACAATTAGGAAGGGTAGGATTGATGTTAAGGGATAATGCCTGCGGGACCTATGGCCTGGTTAAACCTGTATAGAGTGTAACTCGGTATTGGTCCTTGAGACAAAGTAATTGAAAGGCGCGGCATCAGGTAGCTCTACGCGTTTCGTGACTGCCATGTCACTCATCAGGAGCATGCGCGTATTGTCTCTGGTAAAGTAAAAAATATTTTGGGTAAATGCAAGGGTAAAGTATCAATGGTGGTAAGATGTAGAACCCCCCAGCATGGAGGTGCATACTTACAAAATTAGTAATCGATACCTGCAAACCAGGTGGGGCATGGCAGGTGTCTGGAAATAGCCCCTAACGGGAGACGAGGCGGACGGACCGGGAAGGGGGGTCCACACGGGGTACCACCGGACAGGTATGGCAAACGGGGCGACCCTGTGGGAAAGTGATGAATTAAGGTGTGTGTCCCAGAGGGACAGCAAGGATGGGGAAGTGAGGGGAAAGGTGAGTGCAAGTGGGGTAGGATAAGTGTAAAGGGAGGATTAAAATCTAAACGTAAGGTGTGTAAGGCAAAGGGGGTGAGGTTAAGGTGAATAAAGTGAACCCCACTGGGATACAGTGAATAGGAGTGAGGGGAAGGGAGGGGGAGGGAGTGAGGAATGGAGAAGTGAACGGGGGAAACTAAGAGGACTGGGTTGCAAGGTGGCCGCACAATGGCGGGGTACCTACCAGAGGAACAAAGTGCTGTGAGTACAGTGAAGATGGTAGACAGGACGCCAGAGTGCCACTTCCGCCGGATGGAGCCCATATAGGTGCCGGCCCGGTACCGCCCACCTACGTCACGTTGTGTGATGAAGGGGAGGGGGAGAAGCGCCGTCAGTCGGAGAGTATCTTCCGGCCGACCGGCGCCTCGATTCTCCCCTAAGAAATCACTGAGTGACAGGGCCAGCGTGTGGACATGACGGCGTTCATGAGAACGCCGCACGTCCCACGTGGGTAGCGTGACGTAGACGCACAGTGCTGGAACATCCGTCCCCCCGAGCCTCGATAGAGGCGAGGGGGGGGGAAAGCAAGGTGCGTCACGGCTCTCTAAACAGGAGAAAGACCAAACACTGGGCAGCCACATCTAATACACCAGGTCAGCAGTGGTGGAAACAATTGGTAAAACTATAAGGAAATACATATGGATGATTAGTAATTACTAAATTAAACCTATTAAGACCATGAAGAACGTGGAGGCTAAACATAGGATGATTAATTGCAGGTTGTGTTTGGAAAAATATCCTGGTGAAGCATAAATAGGTGCCTCCATCCCTAGTAATATTGATGAATGAGGGGGGGAAAGGAATTAGGGACTGTTAGGAGCCAAAGCCTTGTAAGGCAATGTATGTCCATCCCTAGGGACTTTTGTGGAATCTGTCCCTTTGGTTTCTTCAGTGCCCTCAACGGGACCACTTCAGGGAGTACGTCCAATCCTTGGTGAGTATTGGAGGGGTCTGGTTCCACGACCACAAAGGGACCTGGCTGCTCCCAGGAGAGTTTTACTGTAGCCTGAAGACAGGTCACCTCACCAGGCTGTAGTATCTCCTCTCTTCTAGACAGTCTCCAGACTCTTCCCACCCCCTCTTCCGGGGCCTTTTGCTCCAGGATCATCTTCTGGTAGACCTGTTGCAGCATTGGGTGAATCTTCTGTCTGCGAGGACTCCGTTCTTGCACTAACGAGGTCAGCAGTCTCCGAACCAAGTCAGTGTTGGTCCCTATCAACATGGACATCGTATTGGCTCCTGGTGGGCGAGGGCAAACCACCGCCAAAGTGTCAAAAGCTTCGGCCTTCCCGGTCACCGAGGGGTCAAAGGCCAGCCTGATCGAAACATAGCCATCATAGGGGAAACTGCGAGTGCCAATCCCCCCTATCTTCAGGTCTTCCAGCTTCTGCAAAGGTACATGACTTAAATGCTTCTGATAAAAGTCTCGGTATAAGAGAGTCACTTGGGCTCCTGTGTCTAAGAGTGCCTTTGCGTAGACTCCCTCCACTTGAACGGAGACTAGAGGGGAGGGTCCAACTAATTTATCAGGGAACTTCTTTGGAGGTATTTTCTCCTTTGGATTTTTTGACTTTTCCAATGTTTTTTATCTCTTTTTCCATTTATACCTAGATCTCAACCCTTTTTGAACCTGGTATGCATTGATCTTTTTCTGGTTGTCAAATTGCAACTCCCGACAGACAGTATCATAGTTTTTAGGAGGGGCATTGTTGCCCTTCTTTTTTTTCTCTGCTTGTCTCTGAACCTTCTTGGAGCTTTCTGTAGGTAGCAGGCGCCCGGTTGACTCCTTCACCGGGGCCCTCTGAAGTTTTCCGCCGGCTGGTATTGAGTGCCTCTGTTCTTCCTTGGACTGGGGCACCTTCTATCAGGGTGGCCAACTCCTCCACAATTTAAGCAGATAATTTCCTCCCTGATCTTTGGGGAGGCTGGAATAGGGACATTCCGATCTGGTTCCCTCCGGATCTCTTCCTTCTCCTTGACTCCAGAGTTCTTGGCCAATAAAGAGGTCAATAAGTTCAGTACTTGGGCCGTTTGAGACTTCAAAGTTTCTACCTCTGGGTCACGTTCTGTAACTACTGTCGTTCTGACTCCTACCAAAACAGGTGGGGCGGTTTTCTCAAACCCCTCTTGATCCTTCATCAAGGCCTCTTCGTCCCTTATGATCCGCACAAGGTCTGTGTAGTTCAGGGCCATGACTCCGTCAGAGGTCTTCAGGTGGAGCCAAACTGGATCCGACCGTAAGGCTCCCCTAAGGATCTGTTTCATCCTGGTAGCATCTATGACCTGTGGCTGCATTCCTTTTCTCAGTACAATCTGGCACAGCATTCTATTCAGTCTCCGGACATACTCGGACAACTTTTCCTTTGGCTGTTGGAAGGTATGTTCAAATTTATACATCAAGTCTGACACCTTCTCCAGCTGGCCAAACTCTTCCTGCAACATAGACAAACAATCCATTGCTGTACACACAGTATTGCTGCACCTAAGATTTTTCACCGCCTCAGCAGCAGGGCCTTTCAAGCTCTCACTGATGCGCTGCTTCTTCTGCGCTTCTGGGACTTCCCAACCTTCTTCTGCCTGCATTGCCTGCTCGATCCAAGTATCGAAATCTTCCTCCCCGGCTGGCACAGGTTGTGTTCCTGAAAACACCCGGAGCTTCCGGTACCCAGCTTCCACATGCACTGTGTTGTTTTTTTGGCATTTAACAACAAAGTCCCCCAAAGCAGTCAACAGTTCAGGACCTATGGCGGTCAGGGGTGACTTTGTTGTTTTCATTTCGCTACTGCCTCCCATTTTGGAGAAGAGGGACGGAGATAACTGTGGGGAGGTCCCTGGGGACTCTTTCTTCACAGCCCCAGTATGCACTAAGCGATACGTTCTGTCATTTCTGTCTTTTACACTTTGCCCTTTGAACTCCTCTGGGACTCCTCTTGTCCACTCTATTAGCGCATATGTCCCCGAGGCATTTGACTTCACATCTACCGGCCATGCTTTCCATTTTGGAGATATTAACATTATCAATTGCTTTATCTCTTCTTTCTCCCGGATCTCTCCCGGGAGTTCAATAGCTACCGCCCGGAGTGGATCCACGCCCTCCTCTGCGCACCATTCTATTACTGCCTGCGAGTCCATGCTGGTATTTCAGGCCGCCTTAAGAGGGCTGCTTGTTTGTTTGGGCCCCGGTAATGCACTGCTACCAACCCCTAGCAATCGGCTCTGACTTCTCTCGTGACACAGTTAGAAAAGAGGGAAAGTAGTGGTATGACTGTACTATCTCTATACATATATATTACACAGTACAACCCCCTTTGTATACCAGCACAATAATGGACACTCACAATCAAGTTACTTAACTATAACGATTTACTGTAAGCAACAATATAAAAGAGTAATTTGAGTACAATATCTTATGCAGATCCCTGCAATAAAGGTGTACACATTATATGCATATGACATTCAATTAGGCAATAAAAATGATATTAACCCCGCTGCAGCTATCCTCCCTCGTGAGCAAAGAAATGGCGCCCAGCAATGTCCTAACTACCCAGTCAGGCCTGACTATAACTGTGGGTATATTTTGGTGAGGAATCTTCGCTAGCAACTGTCGGTGGTGCACATAGAGAAACAAATTGTAATCCAATAAGGGGGTCTGTGAATAACCGCTGACTTAGCAAACTCAGTGGAGAGGCTGGCAAACTCAGTTCAGGACAACAGTCTCTCCAAAGTATAACTATGTTCAATAGAAGGCCTAGGTAAAGTTATTGATTTAAGGTTCCGAGCAGGTGCTCTCTCACCCTAACCGGACAAACTCCTGTCCGGTTCCTCCGCTACTGTGAGTGGCGTCACAGTGGTCCGCGATGCACCGAGTCTTTGGTCCTTCAGAAGATGATGGCACCTCGGATGGATCGGATGCTCTGCAGACTCCCCAGCGGAACGGAAGCTCTCTGGAACAGGAACGCGAGACCCAGGTTTCAGGCCTAGCGCGAGCAGCAGGTGAGTGCAGGGGATCCTCTTGCAAGGAGGGCGGCGTTCCAAGAGAGCGAAACGAGCCCCGCCCTTCTCTTTTAAAGTCCACCCCAGCAGTCCTTGCGCGGGGAATGGCACCCTGGGTGCCGCAAAGCATCCCGGCAAATGTAGTCATGCGGGCAAAACGACACCCCGCTACAATACATTTTAGGATGTACCACTCTTTCTCTTTTTTCACTGTGTCTCTGACTTTGTGGTGTCTCGTAGCAGTGACACCTATGCCGAAATCACGAGATAGGGTCTCCTCCAGCCCCTCCCACTTCACATTCCTTACCAGTCAGCTGACCTCTAGTCTCTGCCCCCCAGCCATGCCGTGAACTGAATGGACGGCTGCAAAGAGGCTGAGTCGGCTCGCGGGCTTCCGCAACAGCCCAACTGGGCAGCCGCAAAAAGGTTGGGAGAGAGGTGCAGGCTTCAGGAACAGCCCAGGATTCGGTGACCCCTGGCAAATCATCATTCGACCCCCAGGTTGAGAACCACTGCTCTAGGGGGACGAACCAGGGGTCGGGAGGATTAAGGAGGGCCATGGTTTATTGGGCTTCGGGAGGCCAATTTTCCCTCACATGGGAGGGGGCGCGGGGGAGAGGGGGGGAGAGGGTGGCAGGGGGTGGAGGAGGAGGGAGGTGGGGGGGAAAGGGAGGAGGAGGTATTGGGTGGGGGGGAGGGGAGGGGGAACGGATAGAAATAGGGTGGGAAGGGAGACCTCCAGGAGAATTCACGATCGGGTCAGCAGAGCTGAAAATAAGCAAAAATGTCTAAATTAAATATAATTTCATACAATGTGCGAGGATTAAATGCTCCTAATAAATGTGCTAATATAGTGAAAGAACTAAGCTCCCTGAAGGCGGGTGCAAACCGTAGAATAATTTCTCAGATTTATCCTCTATGGTATTATGGAGACTCGCCCATAAGTCGAGCAAAGGGAGTGGCCATAGGGTTTGCCAGGGGGATTAAGTTCACTCTTGAGGAAAGAAAGGTGGACCCGGAAGGGCGCTACTTGTTTCTGAGAGGCAGGGGTGGACTGGCCATCGGGACTACTGGGAGTTTCCCAGTGGGCCGATGGCTCAGTGGGACGTTTTTAAGAACATATTTTTTTTTTGTGGGCTGTTTTTTATGCAGTTCGGCGGCAGCGGGAGCGTGGCAGCAAACAGCGGTGGGGATTCGGGGAAGGTGGCCAGCGAGGAAGGAAGTTGGATGTAAAAGCCGAGGAGGGAGAAGAGCTCCACCCCCTCCCTGACCACCGAAGAGGCAAACAGGAGCGAGCGCGGCCACCCCGGCGCTCCCAGAACCTTGATTCCTTCACCTCCTCTCTGCTCCAGGAACCATTTGGCCTGGGCCAGAGGGCAGGCTGACTGGGAGCCCGGAGGAAGAGAACATGCGCCGCTGTAAGGAGCAAAGCAGCGAGAGCACCCTCCGGATCAAGAGGGAGACTCGGCGCTGCTGCTGCTGGCCATCAGGTACCCGGCATCCTACACAAACATGCCAGAACACTGAGACAGCGGGGAGGTGAGCAGAGGAGGGACTGTAGAAAGGGACAGTGCTATGTGGTCTGTCTCAGCCCTCCCCTCTGTCTCTCTGCCCCCTCTGTCTCTCAGTCCCGTGCCTCTCAGTCCCCCCTCTTTCAGACCCCCCTCTGTCTCTCAGACCCCTCCTCTGTCTCTCAGACCCCCTCTGTATCTCAGACCCCCCTCTGTCTCTCAGACCCCCCCTCTGTCTCTCAGACCCCCCCTCTGTCTCTCAGATCCCCCCTCTGTCTCTCAGACCACCCATCTATCTCTCAGACCACCCATCTGTCTCTCAGTCCCCCCTCTGTCTTTCAGTCCCCGTGTCTCTCAGTCCCCCCCTCTTTTAGCCCCCTCCTCTGTCTCTCAGCCCCCCCCTCTGTCTCTCAGACCCCTCCTCTGTCTCTCAGACCCCTCCCCTGTCTCTCAGACCCCTCCTCTATCACTCAGCTCTCCTCCTCTGTCTCTCAGCTCCCTCCTCTGTCTCTCAGCTCCCTCCTCTGTCTCTCAGCTCCCCCTCTGTCTCTTAGCTCCCCCTCTGTCTCTCAGCACCCCTCCTCTGTCTCTCAGACCCCTCCTCTGTCTCTCAGCCCCCCCTCCTCTGTCTCTCAGCCCCCTCCTCTGTCTCCAAGCCCCCTCCTCTATCTCTCAGCTCTCCTCCTCTATCTCTCATCTCCCCCCTCTGTCTCTTAGCCCCCTCTGTCTCTCAGCTCCCCCTGTCTCTCAGCTCCCCCTGTCTGTCAGCCCCCTGTCTCTCAGCTCCCCCCTCTGTCTCTGAGCTCCCCCTCTGTCTCTCAGATCCCTCTCTCTGTCTCTCAGATCCCTCTCTCTGTCTCTTAGCTCCCCCTCTGTCCCTCAGCTTCCCCCTCTGTCTCTCATCTCCCCCCTATGTCTCTCAGCTCCCCCTCTGTCACTCAGCACCCCCTCTGTCTCTCAGACCCCTCCTCTGTCTCTCAGACCCCTCCTCTGTCTCTCAGCCCCCCACTGTCTCTCAGCCCCCTCCTCTGTCTCTCAGCCCCCTCCTTTCAGCTCTCCTCATCTATCTCTCAGCTCCCCCCTCTATCTCTCAGCCCCCCTCTGTCTCTCAGCTCCCCCTGTCTGCCAGCCCCCTGTCTGTCAGCCCCCCTGTCTCTCAGCCCCCTCTGTCTCTCAGCTCCCCCCTCTGTCTCTCAGCTCCCCCTCTGTCTCTCAGCACCCCCTCTGTCTCTCAGGCCCCTCCATTGTCTCTCAGCCCCTCCTCTGTCTTTCAGCCCCCCACTGTCTCTCAGCCCCCTCCTCTGTCTCTCCGCCCCCTCCTCTGTCTCTCAGCCACCTCCTCTATCTCTCAGCTCTCCTCCTCTATCTCTCAGCTCCCCCCTCTATCTCTCAGCTCTCCTCCTCTATCTCTCAGGTCCCTCCTTTGTCTCTCAGCCCCCTCTGTCTCTCTGCCCCCTCCTCTGTCTCATTCACTCCCTGACTCTTAGGTTGCTTTCACACTGGGGCGGGCATTGACGGTAAAATGCTGCTAGTTTTAGCAGCACTATACTGTCGTTTCAGCTGCGCTATTCGGCTTCTAGCAGGCACTTTTAACCCCCGCTAGCAGCCGAATTAAAGGTTAAATGCGCACGTGTAGCACTGCTGCCGAAGTGCTTTGCAGGCGCTTCAGCAGCGGCGGCCATTCATTTCAATGGGCAGGAGCGGTGTGTACACCGCTCCTCCACCGCCCCAAAGATGCTGCTTGGAGGACTTTTTTTAACGCCCTGGCAGCGCCCCAGTGTGAAAGCACTCAGACTTTCACACTGGGACTGCAGGTGCTTTACAGGCGCTATTTTTAGCCCAAAAGCGCCTGAAAAATGCCTCAGTGTGAAAGGTGACCTACACTCACCCCCTCTTATTTACACTCACTCCCTCTCTCTAACACTCACCCCCTCTCTCACCCACCCCCTCTCACCCCCTTTCCCTCAACCCTCCCTCTCTCTCTCATTCCCCTCTCTCTCACCCTCTCATGATATACAATAATGGATGTAGGGGCCTTTTGGTGGGCATGATTTTTTGGGGGGGTGGGGGGCAGCATTTTATTGAATTAAAGTGGGCCGGTCTGGATGAAGTCCAGGGCCAAATTTTTGTCCCAGTCCAGCCGTGCTGAGAGGGAAGCTGAATGGAGCTGAAGTCTCACTGGCAAACATATATGGCCCAAATAAAACTAAATATCTAATGGGGGTTAAAACTGAGTTTATGGAGTTCAAGAAAGGAGGGGCTATAATGGCAGATGACTTCAACTTATGTTTAGACCCTGGGTTGGATAGTACGTCTCATGTACAGGGGACTGAAAAAGCCCTGAGGAATAAATTAAAAAAGAAAATGCATCAACATCAACTAGTGGACGTGTGGAGGACACAACACAATAAGCAGCGGGACTATACATTCCACTCCCCTGTACATGAGACATACTCTAGACTAGATTTTTTTTTGATTGAGCTTTGGTTGCTAGAAGCAGTAAGTAGTACAAAAATTGGAATAGTGACCTTCTCGGACCACACGCCAGTGACACTCCAACTGAATATAGGAGAGGCACAAAATAAGAGTAACGGTTGTAGATTGAATGAAGAACTCTTACAAGATAAAGCAGTAGAAAAGAGAATAAAAGAGGAATTAGAACAATTTTTTAGGATTAAAAGATATGTCGGAGGCCATAGTTTGGGAAACCCACAAGGCATACATAAGGGGAATGCTAATAAGGGAGGGGGCAGAGAAAAAAAAAAGAACTAAGGTGGAAAAAATAACTTTAACCACTTGACCACTGGGCACTTAAACCCCCTTAATAACCAGACCAAGTTTCAGCTTTCGGTGCTCTCACATTTTGAATGACAATTACTCAGTCATACAACACTGTACCCATATGAATTTTTTGTCCTTTTTTTCACACAAATAGAGCTTTCTTTTGGTGGTATTTAATCACTGTTGGGTTTTTTATTTTTTGCGCTATAAGAGAAAAAAGACTGAAAATTTTGTAAAAAAATATATATTTTTTTGTTTCTGTTATAAAATTTTGCAAATTACTATTTTTTCTTCATAAATTTTGGCCAAAATTTATACTGCTACATATCTTTGGTAAAAATAAGTACAAATTGGTGCATATTATTTGGTCTTTGTGAAAGTTATAGAGTCCACAAGCTATGGTGCCGATATCTGAAAATTGATCACACCTGAAGTACTGACGGCCTATCTCAATTCTTGAGACCCTAACATGCCAGAAAAGTACAAATACCCCCCAAATGACCCCTTTTTGGAAAGAAGACATTCCAAGGTATTCAGAAAGAGGCATTGTGAGTTTTTTTAAGTTGTCATTTTTTCCCACAATTCTTTGCAAAATCAAGATTTTTTTTTCTCTTTTTTTTTTTTCACAAAATTGTCATATTAGTAGGTTATGTCTCACACACAGCATATGCATTCCACAAATTACACCCCAAAACACATTCTGCTATTACTCCCGAGTATGGCGATACCACATCTGTGAGACTTTTACACAGCGTGGCCACATACAGAGGCCCAACATGCAGGGAGCACCTTCAGGCGTTCTGGAGCACCCAGGCCAATTCTGACATTTCTCTCCTACATGTAAAAATCATCATTTGTTTGCTAGAAAATTACATAGAACCCCAAAACATTATATATGTTTTTTTTAGCAAAGACCTTAGAGAATATAATGGTGGTTGTTGCAACTTTTTATCTCGCACGATATTTGCGCATCATTTTTTTTAACGCGTTTTTTACGGAAAAAAAATGTTTTGTGCTTAAAAAAAAAAAAAAACAGTAAAGTTAGCCCAATGTTTTTGCATAATGTGAAAGATGAAGTTACGCCGAGTAAATAGATACCTAACATGTCGCCCTTAAAAATTGCACACACTCGTGGAATGGCGCCAAACTTCGCTACTTAAAAAATCCCCATAGGCGACGCTTTAAATATTTTTACTGGTTACATGTTTTGAGTTACAGAGGAGGTCTAGGGCCAAAATGATTGCTCTCGCTCTAACGTTCGCAGAGATACCTCACATGTGTGGTTTGAAAACCGTTTTCATATGTGGGCGGGACTTACGTATGCGTTCGCTTCTGTATGCGAGCTCACGGGGACAGGGGCGCTTTAAAAAAAAAATGTTTTATTCTTCATTTTACTTTATTTATTTTAGTTTGACATGTTTTTCCGCCCCAAACATTTTTTTGATCACTTTTATACCTATTACAAGGAACGTAAACACCCCTTGTAATAGGAATATGGCATGACAGGTCCTCTTTACAGTGAGATATGGGGGGGGGTGTCAATAAGACCCCACATCTCACCTCTAGGCTGGGAAGCCTGAAAAAAATACAAAAAAAAACAACAATCCTGGCTTTGATCGTAGCGGTGAGTCGGTAGAAGCACCGGAGGGCGGCGGGGGGTAAGGGGACATCCCCTCTCGCCTCCCGTAAGAATGATCAAGCGGTGGAACAGCCACTATGATTGTTCTTATGGTGTAGGGAATCGCCGGCTGAAAAAGCTAAAATCTGAATGATGCCTGTAGCTGCTCCCATCATTCAGATATCCCCGCACAAAGTCAAGGACGTCATATGACGGCCGGAGGGCGGGAAGTGGTTATTGCAGAGTATTGCCGGGCATTGCGGAGTATTGCCGGGCATTGCGGAGTATTGCGGACTATGGCAGGGTATTGCGGTGTATGGCAGGGTATTGCACGGGGTATTGCACAGGGTATTGTGGAGGGTATTGCAGAGTATTGTGGAGGGTATTGCAGAGTATTGTGGAGGGTATTGCAGAGTATTGTGCAGGGTATTGCAGAGTATTGTGCAGGGTATTGCAGAGTATTGTGCAGGGTATTGCAGAGTATTTTGCAGAGTATTGCGCAGGGTATTGCAGAGTATTGCGCAGGGTATTGCAGAGTATTGCGCAGGGTATTGCAGAGTATTGCACCAGAGTATTGCAGAGTATTGCACCAGGGTATTGCAGAGTATTTTGCAGGGTATTGCGCAGGGTATTGCAGAGTATTTTGCAGGGTATTGCGCAGGGTATTGCAGAGTATTGCGCAGGGTATTGCAGAGTATTTTGCAGGGTATTGCAGAGTATTTTGCAGGGTATTGCGCAGGGTATTGCAGAGTATTTTGCAGGGTATTGCAGAGTATTTTGCAGGGTATTGCAGAGTATTGCACCAGGGTATTGCAGAGTATTGCACCAGGGTATTGCAGAGTATTGCACCAGGGTATTGCAGAGTATTTTGCAGGGTATTGCGCAGGGTATTGCAGAGTATTTTGCAGGGTATTGCAGAGTATTGCGCAGGGTATTGCAGAGTATTTTGCAGGGTATTGCGCAGGGTATTGCAGAGTATTGCGCAGGGTATTGCAGAGTATTTTGCAGGGTATTGCGCAGGGTATTGCAGAGTATTTTGCAGGGTATTGCGCAGGGTATTGCAGAGTATTGCGCAGGGTATTGCAGAGTATTTTGCAGGGTATTGCAGAGTATTTTGCAGGGTATTGCAGAGTATTTTGCAGGGTATTGCAGAGTATTGCGCAGGGTATTGCAGAGTATTGCGCAGGGTATTGCAGAGTATTGCACCAGGGTATTGCAGAGTATTGCACCAGGGTATTGCAGAGTATTGCACCAGGGTATTGCCAGGGTATTTTGCAGAGTATTGGCAGGGTATTTTGCAGAGTATTGGCAGGGTATTTTGCAGAGTATTGGCAGGGTATTTTGCAGAGTATTGGCAGGGTATAGCACAGGGATGGCTGAGCAGGGATGGATGGATGGCTGGATCTGTGACTGCAATTGTCACAGATCCAGCCCACAGCGCTGCTGCCTTGATCTGCTCCCTCCCCTCCCCTCTCCTCTCACACTGTACCGATCATCAAATGACGCCGGTCTGTTTACAAGTGATTGCTCCATCATTTGACGGAGCGATCACGTGGTAAACGGCCGCTATCAGCGGCGATTTACCGCGATTCGTGATCCGCCTGGTCCTCTGGACCCGGCGGTCACGGAGTTTCCCGTGTGCGCGCCCCCAGGGGTTGCGAGGGAGCGCGATTCTGGGAGGACGTTATATAACGTCCTCCCAGAGTTAAGCAACCACCTTGTCGACGTTATTTGTCGGCAGGTGGTTGTAAAGTGGTTAACAAAAGAAATATATGAACTGGAACAGCAACATAAGCAAACCAGTGAAAAAGAACCCCTACTAAAACTGAATATTAAAAGAGAGGCGATGAGAGAACAAATAGAGCAGGAAACCCGAACAACGTACAACCAAATAAAGAAAGAGAGGTACCAATGGGGCAATAAGCCTGAGAAATGCTTAGCGAAACTACTAAAAAAAAAAAAAAAAAACAGGCACAGGGGAAGTAGTTTATAAATCAGCAGAAATAGCGAATACCTTCCAAGATTATTATGGGAGACTCGACTCAATTAATAAGAATGAAACAATAGAAGGGGTGAAACAAAAAGGGGAGAAAATAAAAGCTTTTTTAAAAGAAATAGAACTTAATCAAATTCCAGAAGATAAACTTAGTTACTTAGAGGCCCCTATAACAGAAGAAGAGATCAGGGAAATCATAAAAGCCTCACCGGGTGGGAAAAGCCCAGGACCCGATGGTCTGACAACACTTTACTGCAAAAAATTTAGGGACATCCTAATTCCCAGACTGTGCTCCTATATGAATGGGATAGGCGCAAGGTGGGAGATGCGGAGAGAGGCGCTAGAGGCCATTATCACCATAATCCCGAAAGAAGGCAAAGATAGCACACTTTGCTCTAGCTATAGACCGATCTCACTTTTAAATAGTGACACCAAGATATTTGCAAAAATATTGGCTGGGAGGATGAAAACAATAATGAACAAACTGATACATGCAGATCAGGTGGGCTTTATCCCAGGAAGGGAGGGGAGGGATAACAGAATTAGAACACTTCTTGCTCTGCAGAAAATTAAAGATAGCGGGGCCCCAGGTCTAATCCTGTCAATTGATGCTGAAAAAGCGTTTGACAGGGTAGACTGGGGCTTCATGCAGAGCACATTAGAAGCAATAGGATTAGTACCCAGAATGACCACCTGTATAAAGGCACTTTATAATCGACCCACGCGAGTGTAAAAGTCAACGGGACCAATTCGGGATCATTTGAAATGTATAATGGCACAAGACAGGGGTGACCCCTGTCCCCCCTGTTGTTCGTGTTGCCGCTGGAACCCCTGTTAAGGGGGATAAGGCAGAACGCGGACATAAGGGGGATAAAGATAGGAGAGGAAGAACACAAATTAGCGGCCTATGCGGACGATATTTTATTTTTTATAACCAGTCCCAGAATAACCCTTCCAAATCTAATGAAATCCTTAAAAGAATATGGAGAGTTATCCAACTTTAAAATGAACCCGACCAAGTCCGAAACCTTAAGTATGAACACACCAAAAATAGACCGAAACACCTATCAAAAAGAATTCCCATTTGTCTTGGGGAAAAAAAGAATTAAAGTATTTAGGAGTAAAGATAACAACTATAGAGACATTATACAAAGCAAATTTCTTGCCATTGCTAAATGATATTAAGGCAGAATTCAATAGATTAGCACCGGGTCAACTATCATGGGGTGGAAGAATAAATATTTTTAAAATGGTAATTTTACCTAAAATTATGTACAAAATGCAGATGCTCCCGATTCCCCTACCAGAGGTTTACTTTAAAATTTTACAAACGATGCTTCTAAAATTTATATGGCGAGAGAAAAAAACACGTATTAGTTGGGCAATATTGACAAAGTATAAGGCACAAGGGGGGCTAGGGGCACCGGACCTTAGAAATTATTATGAGGCGACTATCCTTACACAAATAATAGAATGGGGTAAAAATAATAAAGAAAAGATATGGGTAAATATGGAATATGGAACTAGTAAAGCCACTTTGGGGAAAATAATATGGATCCCAGCACAGTATAGAGAACTTAGTAGGGACACACATAGTATCACATGGAATGCACTAAAAATTTGGGATAAGGTACACAAAATAGAAAAATTGGATTTCAACTCCCCACTAATACCACTAACAGACACAAAATATTTCACGCTGGGGATAGATAAAATATTTGGAAAATGAATTAGACAAGAGAATGCACAATTGAAAGATGTAATGACGCAGGATAAACTGAGTACATATCAGGAATAGAGTTGAGCGGACACCTGGATGTTCGTGTTCGACAAGTTCGGGCGAACTTCAGAAAAAAGTTCGAGTTCGAGACCAAACTTGACCCGAACTTTACCCTGAACCCGAACCCCATTGAAGTCAATGGGGACCCGAACTTCTGAGGACTAAAAAGGCTCTAAAAAAGTACTGGAAAGGGCTAGAGGGCTGCAAATGGCAGCAAAATGTTGTTAAGAGCATGGGAAGTGCTCTGCAAACAAATGTGGATAGAGAAATAACTTAAAATAACATTAAAAAAAATAAAAAATAAAAAAATATGCTGGAGGCCCCCTTTTCAGCAGAAGAGGTACAGGAAGTCATTAAGAACCTTAGAAACTCAACGTCACGATGCCACACATATGGTGGGAATGCTCCAGAATACACCCTTTCTGGAAAAAAATATTCAATTTAATGGATAAGCTAGTGGGAAAATAAAATACTTTGAAATAAAAATGTAGCGGGGTGCTAAATTTAAGGGAAGTGTTTGAGTGGTAAATAGGCTCAAACACCCTAATTCTGTATGATTCATGGACCATTTTGTCCTCGGGGGACAGTATTGGTGTGCAGTTCCCTGTGGCCTACAGGTGGCGCTGCCATGGTAGGCTAGGGTTGAACCGCTGATACAGTGATGTGCCCTATGTGTCCCCTCTTGGCAGTAGTACAGCGGGCGGGGAACCTGCTGTGCATGCCGGGAGAGGATATAAAAGGGGCAGACGCCTCCTGATCGGGGTCAGAGCCCCATGCACCTTTGGCCTGGGGGCTGATGTCCAGTGGGGTCCGCGCCCAGGTGCCTTCGGCCTGGGTGCACGTGTTCCTGTTCCATCTCGGGCACCTTTAGCCCGGGTGAGGTACTATCCTGGAGTTCCTGCTGCCCTGGGTATGGAGGCCTAGGGGCGGGAGTAAAGCCTGGGGTCCAGAGCCTTTGTCTGGAGTCCGCTAAGGGTCGAGGAGTCTTTGGGTGCCGCCTCATGTAGGGGACCCTGTTCCAGGGAAGGAAGGAACCTTCCGATGGCCCGATGCTGTAGGCACGGTGAAGGAAGGGTCTGTTGACTCCCTGGAGAGATGTCTTCCCCTTGATATGGGCTAGTTCTTAGAAGGAGAAGCTCAAGGTCATCCTGACTGTATCGGAGGCCCTATTCACCCGGCCCGTGGCTGGGGCCTTATAAATGTGTATCTCACAGCTACAGAACTGCAGAAAATGCTATAAATTTTTATTTTATTTTTTTAGGATAGCACAGTAGAAGAAAGACATATAGAAATTATTTAGTTCACACAGCTCCAGATATGCAGAAAACACTGCAAAATATTTTTTGTGGCCCTAAATGGGTGTTTTTGGAAGAGCACAACACACCTACGGTACATAAATGCTGTATCTCACAGCTACAGAACTGCAGAAAATGCTATTCCAATTTTTTTTTTTTTTTAGGATAGCACAATAGAAGAAAAATATATAGAAATTGTTTATTTCACACACCTCCAGATATGCAGAAAACACTGCAAAATATTTTTTGTGGCCCTAAATGGGTGTTTTTGGAAGAGCACAACACACCCACAGTACGTAAACGCTGTATCTCACAGCTACAGAACTGCAGAAAATGCTATTCAAAAAAAATGTTTTTGTCCTACAATTATTTTTTTAGGATAGCACAGTAGAAGAAAAATATATAAATTGTTTATTTCACACAGCTCCAGATATGCAGAAAACACTGCAAAATATTTTTTGAGGCCCTAAATGGGTGTTTTTGGAAGAGCACAACACACCCACAGTACGTAAACGCTGTATCTAACAGCTACAGAACTGCAGAAAATGCTATTAAAAAAAAATGTTATTTTTTTTAGGATAGCACAGTAGAAGAAAAATATATAGAAATTGTTTAATTCACACAGCTCCAGATATGCAGAAAACACTGCAAAATATATTTTTTGCCCTAAATGGGTGTTTTTGGAAGAGCACAACACACCCACGGTACGTAAACGCTGTATCTCACAGCTACAGAACTGCAGGAAATGCTATTAAAAAAATGTTTTTGTCCTACAAATTTTTTTTTTTTTTTTAGGATAGCACAGTAGAAGAAAAATATATAGAAATTGTTTAGTTCAAACAGCTCCAGATATGCAGAAAACACTGCAAAATATTTTTTGTGGCCCTAAATGGGTGTTTTTGGAAGAGCACAACACACCCACAGTACGTAAACGCTGTATCTCACAGCTACAGAACTGCAGAAAATGCTATTAAAAAAAATGTTTTTGTCCTACAATAATTTTTTTAGGATAGCTCAGTAGAAGAAAAATATATAAATTGTTTCTTTCACACAGCTCCATATATGCAGAAAACACTGCAAAATATTTTTTGTGGCCCTAAATGGGTGTTTTTGGAAGAGCACAACACACCCACAGTACGTAAACACTGTATCTCACAGCTACAGAACTGCAGAAAATGCTATTAAATTTTATTTTTATTTTTTTAGGATAGCACAGTAGAAGAAAAATATATAGAAATTGTTTAGTTCACACAGCTCCAGATATGCAGAAAACACTGCAAAATATATTTTTTGCCCTAAATGGGTGTTTTTGGAAGAGCACAACACACCCACGGTACGTAAACGCTGTATCTCACAGCTACAGAACTGCAGGAAATGCTATTAAAAAATGTTTTTGTCCTACAAATTTTTTTATTTTTTTTTTAGGATAGCACAGTAGAAGAAAAATATATAGAAATTGTTTAGTTCAAACAGCTCCAGATATGCAGAAAACACTGCAAAATATTTTTTGTGGCCCTAAATGGGTGTTTTTGGAAGAGCACAACACACCCACAGTACGTAAACGCTGTATCTCACAGCTACAGAACTGCAGAAAATGCTATTCAAATTTTTTTTTTTTTTTTAGGATAGCACAGTAGAAGAAAAATATATAAATTGTTTATTTCACACACCTCCAGATATGCAGAAAACACTGCAAAATATTTTTTGTGGCCCTAAATGGGTGTTTTTGGAAGAGCACAACACACCCACAGTACGTAAACGCTGTATCTCACAGCTACAGAACTGCATAAAATGCTATTCAATTTTTATTTTATTTTTTTAGGATAGCACAGTAGAAGAAAAATATATAGAAATTGTTTAGTTCACACAGCTCCAGATATGCAGAAAACACTGCAAAATATTTTTTGTGGCCCTAAATGGGTGTTTTTGGAAGAGCACAACACACCCACGGTACGTAAACGCTGTATCTCACAGCTACAGAACTGCAGAAAATGCTATTCAAATTTATTTTTATTTTTTTAGGATAGCACAGTAGAAGAAAAATATATAGAAATGGTTTAGTTCACACAGCTCCAGATATGCAGAAAACACTGCAAAATATTTTTTGTGGCCCTAAATGGGTGTTTTTGGAAGAGCACAACACACCCACAGTACGTAAACGCTGTATCTCACAGCTACAGAACTGCAGAAAATGCTATTCAAAAAAAATGTTATTTTTTTAGGATAGCACAGTAGAAGAAAAATATATAGAAATTGTTTAGTTCACACAGCTCCAGATATGCAGAAAACACTGCAAAATATTTTTTGTGGCCCTAAATGGGTGTTTTTGGAAGAGCACAACACACCCACAGTACGTAAACGCTGTATCTCACAGCTACAGAACTGCAGAAAATGCTATTCAATTTTTATTTTATTTTTTTAGGATAGCACAGTAGAAGAAAAATATATAGAAATTGTTTAGTTCACACAGCTCCAGATATGCAGAAAACACTGCAAAATATTTTTTGTGGCCCTAAATGGGTGTTTTTGGAAGAGCAGAACACACCCACAGTACGTAAATGCTGTATCTTACAGCTACAGAATTGCAGAAAATGCTATTCAATTTTTTTTTTTTTTTTTTTAGGATAGCACAGTAGAAGAAAAATATATAAATTGTTTATTTCACACACCTCCAGATATGCAGAAAACACTGCAAATTATTTTTTGTGGCCCTAAATGGGTGTTTTTGGAAGAGCACAACTTACCCACAGTACGTAAACACTGTATCTCACAGCTACAGAACTGCAGAAAATGCTATTCAAAAAAAATGTAATTTTTTTAGGATAGCACAGTAGAAGAAAAATATATAGAAATTGTTTAATTCACACAGCTCCAGATATGCAGAAAACACTGCAAAATATATATTTTGCCCTAAATGGGTGTTTTTGGAAGAGCACAACACACCCACGGTACGTAAACGCTGTATCTCACAGCTACAGAACTGCAGGAAATGCTATTAAAAAAATGTTTTTGTCCTACAAATTTTTTTTTTTTTTTTAGGATAGCACAGTAGAAGAAAAATATATAGAAATTGTTTAGTTCAAACAGCTCCAGATATGCAGAAAACACTGCAAAATATTTTTTGTGGCCCTAAATGGGTGTTTTTGGAAGAGCACAACACACCCACAGTACGTAAACGCTGTATCTCACAGCTACAGAACTGCAGAAAATGCTATTAAAAAAAATGTTTTTGTCCTACAATAATTTTTTTAGGATAGCTCAGTAGAAGAAAAATATATAAATTGTTTCTTTCACACAGCTCCATATATGCAGAAAACACTGCAAAATATTTTTTGTGGCCCTAAATGGGTGTTTTTGGAAGAGCACAACACACCCACAGTACGTAAACACTGTATCTCACAGCTACAGAACTGCAGAAAATGCTATTAAATTTTATTTTTATTTTTTTAGGATAGCACAGTAGAAGAAAAATATATAGAAATTGTTTAGTTCACACAGCTCCAGATATGCAGAAAACACTGCAAAATATATTTTTTGCCCTAAATGGGTGTTTTTGGAAGAGCACAACACACCCACGGTACGTAAACGCTGTATCTCACAGCTACAGAACTGCAGGAAATGCTATTAAAAAATGTTTTTGTCCTACAAATTTTTTTATTTTTTTTTTAGGATAGCACAGTAGAAGAAAAATATATAGAAATTGTTTAGTTCAAACAGCTCCAGATATGCAGAAAACACTGCAAAATATTTTTTGTGGCCCTAAATGGGTGTTTTTGGAAGAGCACAACACACCCACAGTACGTAAACGCTGTATCTCACAGCTACAGAACTGCAGAAAATGCTATTCAAATTTTTTTTTTTTTTTAGGATAGCACAGTAGAAGAAAAATATATAAATTGTTTATTTCACACACCTCCAGATATGCAGAAAACACTGCAAAATATTTTTTGTGGCCCTAAATGGGTGTTTTTGGAAGAGCACAACACACCCACAGTACGTAAACGCTGTATCTCACAGCTACAGAACTGCAGAAAATGCTATTCAATTTTTATTCTATTTTTTTAGGATAGCACAGTAGAAGAAAAATATATAGAAATTGTTTAGTTCACACAGCTCCAGATATGCAGAAAACACTGCAAAATATTTTTTGTGGCCCTAAATGGGTGTTTTTGGAAGAGCACAACACACCCACGGTACGTAAACGCTGTATCTCACAGCTACAGAACTGCAGAAAATGCTATTCAAATTTATTTTTATTTTTTTAGGATAGCACAGTAGAAGAAAAATATATAGAAATGGTTTAGTTCACACAGCTCCAGATATGCAGAAAACACTGCAAAATATTTTTTGTGGCCCTAAATGGGTGTTTTTGGAAGAGCACAACACACCCACAGTACGTAAACGCTGTATCTCACAGCTACAGAACTGCAGAAAATGCTATTCAAAAAAAATGTTATTTTTTTAGGATAGCACAGTAGAAGAAAAATATATAGAAATTGTTTAGTTCACACAGCTCCAGATATGCAGAAAACACTGCAAAATATTTTTTGTGGCCCTAAATGGGTGTTTTTGGAAGAGCACAACACACCCACAGTACGTAAACGCTGTATCTCACAGCTACAGAACTGCAGAAAATGCTATTCAATTTTTATTTTATTTTTTTAGGATAGCACAGTAGAAGAAAAATATATAGAAATTGTTTAGTTCACACAGCTCCAGATATGCAGAAAACACTGCAAAATATTTTTTGTGACCCTAAATGGGTGTTTTTGGAAGAGCAGAACACACCCACAGTACGTAAATGCTGTATCTTACAGCTACAGAATTGCAGAAAATGCTATTCAATTTTTTTTTTTTTTTTTTAGGATAGCACAGTAGAAGAAAAATATATAAATTGTTTATTTCACACACCTCCAGATATGCAGAAAACACTGCAAATTATTTTTTGTGGCCCTAAATGGGTGTTTTTGGAAGAGCACAACTTACCCACAGTACGTAAACACTGTATCTCACAGCTACAGAACTGCAGAAAATGCTATTCAAAAAAAATGTAATTTTTTTAGGATAGCACAGTAGAAGAAAAATATATAGAAATGGTTTAGTTCACACAGCTCCAGATATGCAGAAAACACTGCAAAATATTTTTTGTGGCCCTAAATGGGTGTTTTTGGAAGAGCACAACACACCCACGGTACGTAAACGCTGTATCTCACAGCTACAGAACTGCAGAAAATGCTATTAATTTTTTTTTTTTTTTTTTTTAGGATAGCATAGTAGAAGAAAAATATATAGAAATTGTTTAGTTCAAACAGCTCCAGATATGCAGAAAACACTGCAAAATATTTTTTGTGGCCCTAAATGGGTGTTTTTGGAAGAGCACAACACACCCACAGTACGTAAACGCTGTATTTCACAGCTACAGAATTGCAGAAAATGCTATTCAAATTTATTTTTATTTTTTTAGGATAGCACAGTAGAAGAAAAATATATAAATTGTTTATTTCACACACCTCAAGATATGCAGAAAACACTGCAAAATATTTTTTGTGGCCCTAAATGGGTGTTTTTGGAAGAGCACAACACACCCACAGTACGTAAACGCTGTATCTCACAGCTACAGAACTGCAGAAAATGCTATTCAATTTTTTTTTTTTTTTTTTTAGGATAGCACAGTAGAAGAAAAATATATAGAAATTGTTTAGTTCACACAGCTCCAGATATGCAGAAAACA
This sequence comes from Rana muscosa, assembly GCA_029206835.1. Classification (NCBI taxonomy): domain Eukaryota; kingdom Metazoa; phylum Chordata; class Amphibia; order Anura; family Ranidae; genus Rana; species Rana muscosa. Next base: position 1,151,129,387 of record CM055116.1, read on the forward strand.
CTGCAAAATATTTTTTGTGGCCCTAAATGGGTGTTTTTGGAAGAGCACAACACACCCACAGTACGTAAACGCTGTATCTCACAGCTACAGAACTGCAGAAAATGCTATTCAAAAAAAATGTTATTTTTTTAGGATAGCACAGTAGAAGAAAAATATATAGAAATTGTTTAGTTCACACAGCTCCAGATATGCAGAAAACACTGCAAAATATTTTTTGTGGCCCTAAATGGGTGTTTTTGGAAGAGCACAACACACCCACAGTACGTAAACGCTGTATCTCACAGCTACAGAACTGCAGAAAATGCTATTCAATTTTTTTTTATTTTTTTTAGGATAGCACAGTAGAAGAAAAATATATAGAAATTGTTTAGTTCACACAGCTCCAGATATGCAGAAAACACTGCAAAATATTTTTTGTGGCCCTAAATGGGTGTTTTTGGAAGAGCAGAACACACCCACAGTACGTAAACGCTGTATCTTACAGCTACAGAATTGCAGAAAATGCTATTCAAATTTTTTTTTTTTTTTAGGATAGCACAGTAGAAGAAAAATATATAAATTGTTTATTTCACACACCTCCAGATATGCAGAAAACACTGCAAATTATTTTTTGTGGCCCTAAATGGGTGTTTTTGGAAGAGCACAACTTACCCACAGTACGTAAACACTGTATCTCACAGCTACAGAACTGCAGAAAATGCTATTCAAAAAAAATGTTATTTTTTTAGGATAGCACAGTAGAAGAAAAATATATAGAAATGGTTTAGTTCACACAGCTCCAGATATGCAGAAAACACTGCAAAATATTTTTTGTGGCCCTAAATGGGTGTTTTTGGAAGAGCACAACACACCCACGGTACGTAAACGCTGTATCTCACAGCTACAGAACTGCAGAAAATGCTATTAAATTTTTTTTTTTTTTTTTTAGGATAGCATAGTAGAAGAAAAATATATAGAAATTGTTTAGTTCACACAGTTCCAGATATGCAGAAAACACTGCAAAATATTTTTTGTGGCCCTAAATGGGTGTTTTTGGAAGAGCACAACACACCCACAGTACGTAAACGCTGTATCTCACAGCTACAGAACTGCAGAAAATGCTATTCAAATTTTTTTTTTTTTTTTTAGGATAGCACAGTAGAAGAAAAATATATAGAAATTGTTCAGTTCACACAGCTCCAGATATGCAGAAAACACTGCAAAATATTTTTTTTGCCCTAAATGGGTCTTTTTGCAAGAGCACAATACACTCACAGTATGGAAGCAGTGTATCTCACACCTACAGCAATACAGAAAATGCTATTAAAAAAAAAGTTTTTGCCCTATTTTTTTTTGGGGAATAGCACAATACAAGAAAAATATATAAATTTGTAAATCTCACACTTGCATATATGCAGAAAACACTGCAATATTTTTTGCCCTAAATGGGTCTTTTTGCAAGAGTACATTACACCCACAGTATGGAAACGGTGTATCTCTCAACGTAACATATGCAGTGCTGGTGCACTGAGCTTGCGGATAAAAGTTAGATTTTCTCTGACACTGGGCTCATGGCAGTGTAAAAAGACTGTGCACTGCAACACAAACAGGTAAACCTATGCAGATCTCTGAGTTATTAGATCTCTGAATCTGGACTCCTATATAAATCTCTCTCCCTGAAAGCACCATCAGGAACCTTCCCCTACACTGTCTCTCTTTCTTTTCTCTCAGATTGCAGAATCAGGACTAACTCATGTATTTCAATCTCTCCCTAATAAGCAACAGCAGCCGGGATGTCCTCTCCCTATCCTGTCTAAAGCAGAGTGACGTGCTATGCTGTGTGCCTCTAGCTTATATAGAAGCTGGGTCACATGCTGCACTGGCCAATCACAGCCATGCCATTAGTAGGCATGGCTATGATGGCTTCTAAGGGCACACCAGCTAAACAAAAGGTGATTGGCTGCCCCCTGAAGCTTTTCTAAATGCGCCATTACATCGCCGAACACCGGATCCGAACCCGAACATACATGCAATTGTTCGGGTTCGGGTCCGGTGCCCAAAAACACTAATGTTCGGTACGGACCCGAACTTTACAGTTCAGGTTCGCTCAACCCTAATCAGGAACTAAAAAACAAAAGGGAATTATTGGTGATAGATAAATGGCGGTACAACCAGCTAAAAGACTTCCTTGAAGCATTACCCCAGCCTATCAGATCGGCAGAGAACCTACAGCCCCTGGAGAAATTGTGTGGAGAAAAAGGAGGGAGGGGAGTAACCTCTAGGATCTATAAAATACTGAACAAGGCGAAAGGGTTGGACATACCGCCATACATAAGGAAGTGGGAGGAGGAACTGGGGGCACAGTTGAATGAATTAGAGATAAAGCAATTAATGAAGAGGGCACATTCCACGTCATTACACTGTGTTGGTCGGATGCTACACAATTATGTATGTTTTAAGCCTCATGCCCACTGACGTTTTTACAGCTGCGTTTTTTAGAGCTTAAAAACGCCTGTCCATGTTATTGTAAATAACGCGTTAGTGCGCGTTTTTGCGCGTTAGTGCGCGTTTTTGTGCGTTTTTTGACGCTCGCGTTTTTTTCTGCCTAATTCTGACGCTGAGGAACGCACTGGTCCTGGTTTTTTTTTTTACAGCTTAAAAACGTCTATGCTATTTGCAGCTCAAAAACGTCTAGGTGGGCATGAAGCTATAGACTAACATGGACAGGCGTTTTTAAGCTGTAAAAAACGCTCAAAAACGCGGCTGTAAAAACGTCCGTGGGCATGAGGCCTAAAGACGAGAAGAGAAACTTGTTTAATGCAATGATGTTTTACATGGAAAAATCAATAAAGAAATATATATGTGCTGCATTTTTAGCTACCATTTCATGGAGGGTTATATTTTGTGCATTGGATATTCTTTGCTCAATCTTATCTTGCAGTGTTATAAGTCTATTTTAAGTCTAGAATTAATCAAAGAAAGTACTGTTGGGATAAGCGCTCCTATAAACTAATCCTACCATCAGGCGTGAAAAAGTGTATTAAAAGACTGGAATCTGAGAGAGATTAAAATGCATTCAAAATAGTTTTGGCAACAACTGTGCTATGCTAATTATATCTATTCTTAGCACCTTTTTATTGAGCCTGGAAAGACAGATAATGAACTCATTTTGTGGCAGAGAAATCACAGGATTTTGTGTTGAAACAATTAAATTAATCACTAAAAACTGGAGACAGTTTTGTAAAATTTGTGACAGTCACTAATAAAAGACTTCAGCAAAAGATAAAAGATGGAATCTTAAAGAAGTTGTAAAGCTTTGTGTTTTTTCACCTTAATGCATCCCATGCATTAAGGTGAAAAAACACCTTGCACTCTCCGGCCCCCCCGAGCACCCATTTTACTTACCTGAGCCCCGAATCTCCATGGGTGCGATCCCGTGTCGTTCTCTCCATGGCTGACCAGCTTCTCATTGTATAGATTGATAGCAGCGCAGCCATTGGCTCCCGCTGCTGTCAATCAAATCCAGTGACGCGGCCGCCGGGGGGCGGGGCCGAGTGTATAACACGGGAGCGCGCCTGCAAGGTAACGCCCTCGGGAGAGAGCTTCCCAGAGGGGGTTAGCTCTTGTGGGGAGGAGCCGAGACAGCCGCCGTGGGACCCCAGAACAGGACGTTTGGGGTCGAGGTAAGTATGACATATTTGTTATTTAAAAAAAAAACGAACCTTAGTGTCCCTTTAAAGCGGAGTTCCACCCAAAAGTGGAAGTTACACTCATTTATCTCCTCCCCCCCATCCGGTGCCACATTTTACACCTTTCGGGGGGGGGGGAGCGGATACTTGTCTATGACAGGTATCCTGTCCCCACTTCTGGGAATCCGGGAGGCTGCAGCTAATTTTATCATAGCTTGGCTCCTTCCTCCTCCCTTCTCCTTCTCCCGCCGCCCGGCCAGTAGGAAAGCGCAGCAGTCCCCCGCGCATGCTCAGTAGGGACCCGGCGTGAAGCCACAATGCTACACTGCCGGGTTCCCTTACCCGCAGTGGCGGCGGTAGCACCCGGCAGCTCATAGAAACATGGTGCCAACATTGCTGGACTCCAGGACAGGTAAGTGTCCTATTATTAAAAGTCAGCAGCTGCAGTATGTGTAGCTGCTGGCTTTTAATTTTTGCATTTTTGATGGAAACGGACTGCATGTTCGTTTCCATCTAAATGTCATCTGATCTGATCTGTTGGACAGATGGCGAACGTATTTCCAATACGTAATTTTTTTGCGGATTTTACCATATCAGATGCCCGGGGAGTAATCGCCGCCCCATAGAGATCAATGGGTGGTCTGATCGGGTACAGCTGAAAAACTGACAGGCGCAGCCAATTGGTCTGCTGGTGCGAAAGGGGCCTTACACTTTTTTCCTTTATTTTCACTTGGTGATTCTCACCGTACTTTATGGAGAAGCAGTGTTGTCACCGTAGGACAGGACTATGCTACCTCTACTATTTTCCATAGCATGGGGAGTAAATGGGGTTGTAGTCCATAGAGATAGCTGGGAACAATGCTAAATGATAAGAGTGCAGCACGCAAAGGAAGTTATCAGCTTGTAAGCTTTCTGGCAGGATCAACAGATTTTTTTTTTTTGCACTTATTAACTACTTGCTGACCAGCCGACATCATTATACGGCAGCAGGTTAGCTCCCCTGCGCAAATCGGCGTAGCTGTACGGTGTACTGCTTTAAGGAGTATAGGGGGCGCGCGCGTGCCCACGGCGCGACGTAGGAGACGGTGTGAATGGCCGACGGCCACCCGCGATCACTTCTCAGAGAGCCAGAATGGGGATCTGTCAATGTAAACAGACAGATCCCCGTAGTGCAAGGGCCTGCCTTATTGCATTGTTTAGGTTTAACCTCATATTATATGGTTTTGGTAAATCTGAAGGAAAATTTGGTAAAAACATTGTATAATGTGTGGCCAAGCTAACTCTCTGAATTTAATTCCACTGTATTGAGATAAATTGGAGATTTCAAAGCACGGACAAGGGGCAGAACAAGGAAACCGCAAGTGGAGATTTAGCTGCTAGAGTTTCTGAGAACTATTTAAAGTCATTCATACTTATAACAAAAGAAATAACCCTTTATAAGCAGACTTTATTCATTTTGCGCAATATTATTTTAAATTTTTTACATATGTACGTTTTTAAACTGATGCTTAAAATTCCTTGTTTTATAAAATCTTTCTTTTACAAATATGCATTTAAAGTGGTTCTAAAGGCAGAAGTTTTTTTTACCTTAATGCATTAAAGTAAAAAACCTTCTGAAAGTAGATCCCCCTAAATATGTACCTGAGCCCGATCTCAATTCAGCAATGTGCAGGAGAGCAGAGGCTCTCTCAGCTTTTGCTTCCTAATTTGCTCAGACAGCGGCAGGAGTCATTGGCTCCTACTGCTGTCAATCACAGCCAGTACAGAGAGAGCCAGGGTAGGGCCAAGCTGCACTCTGCGAGTCTTATGGAAACACAGAGTTGGCTTAGGAGCGAGCACGCACAAGTGCCCCCATAGCCAGTGGCTTGCTATGGGGGCACTCAGCAGGGGGGGGGGCAAGAGCATCGGTGGGTATTTTATAGGAGGAGGATCAGGGCTGCTCTGTGCAAAACCATTGCACAGAGCAGGTAAGCATAACATGTTTGTAATTCTTTTTCAAAAATAACATCTCTACCTTTAGAATACAGGTTGCCAACAGGCACTGGGTTTACTGCATTATGGGTTTTTAACCACTAAACGACCGCTCACTGTATATGTACGTCGGCAGAATGGCACCGACAGGCACAATCACGTACAGTGTACGTGATTGCCTTTGTACAGTTGGGGGGACCGATCGGACCCCCCTCCTATACAGTGAGCGGTCGGTATTCGTTGGGGAGCGATCCGACATGAGGGGGCGGCCATTCGATTCCGGCCACCCCCCCGCGATCGCTCCCGGCGAATGGAAATGCTCCCTCTGCTGTGTAATGTTTACACAGGCAGAGGAAGCAGGAGGAAGTGATGTCATCTCTCATGCGGCGCTCACATATACCGAGCGCCGTACAAGAGAAGACACACAGGTCAGTGCACTAACACTACACTGACACCAGGACACATAGGCACACAAATCGCCCCCCCTAGGCCCCCCCAGATCACCCCCCAGCCCCCAGTCACAGTGACCATTTATTTACTGATCACTGCAATCAGTGACATTTGTGACTGTAAAAGTGTCACTACATTTAGTTTTAGGTCCAGTGTAGCCCCCTAACCCCCCCTAATAAAGGTTTAACCCCCTGATCACCCCCCAGATAACCCTTTCACCCCCTAGCACCGCCGTCGCTAAGCGATCATTTTTCTGATCGCTGTCTTAGCGTCGGTGATGCAGATCGGTAGCCAGTAATTTTTTTTAGGTTCGCCGCAGGTTTTTATAGCGTCGGGTACCCCCATAAATTATCTAATAAAGGTTTAACCCCTTGATCTCCCCCCAGGTAACCCTTTCACCCCCTATCACCACTGTCGCTAAGCGATCATTTTTCTGATCGCTGTCTTAGTGTCGGTGATGCAGATCGGTAGCCAGTATTTTTTTTTAGGTTCACCGCAGGTTTTTATAGCGTCAGGTACCCCCATAAATTATCTAATAAAGGTTTAACCCCCTTGATCGCCCCCCAGGTAACCCTTTCACCCCCTATCACCACTGTCGCTAAGCGATCGTTTTTCTAATCGCTGTCTTAGTGTCGGTGATGCAGATCGGTAGCCAGTAATTTTTTTTAGGTTCGCCGCAGGTTTTTATAGCGTCAGGTACCCCCATAAATTATCTAATAAAGGTTTAACCCCCTTGATCGCCCCCCAGGTAACCCTTTCACCCCCTATCACCACTTTCGCTAAGCGATCATTTTTCTGATCGCTGTCTTAGCGTCAGTGATGCAGATCGGTAGCCAGTAATTTTTTTTAGGTTCGCCGCAGGTTTTTATAGCGTCAGGTACCCCCATATATTATCTAATAAAGGTTTTAACCCCCTAATTGCCCCTAGTTAAACCTTTCACCAGTGATCACCATATAAGTGTTACGGGTGATGCTGGTTAGTTAGTTTGCTTTTTATAGTGTCAGGGCACCCGCCGTATATATAACCCAATAAAGGTTTAACCCCCTGATCGCCCGGTGGGTGATATCAATTAGGTTTTAGCGTCAGAGAGGGTCTGCGTCACACCCCAGGCAGAGTCAGGTTAGTGCCAGTAACGCTAACACCCACGCGTGAAGCATACACCCCCCTTAGTGGTATAGTATCTGATCAGATCAATATCTGATCTGATCAGATCTATACTAGCGTCCCCAGCAGTTTAGGGTTCCCAAAAACGCAGTGTTAGCGGGATCAGCCCAGATACCTGCTAGCACCTGCGTTTTACCCCTCCGTCCAGCCCAGGCCACCCAAGTGCAGTATCGATCGATCGCTGTCACTTACAAAACACAACACACATAACTGCAGCGTTCGCAGAGACAGGCCTGATCCCTGCGACTACAGTGCTGTAGGAGGTGATTTCACCACCACAGTTAAAAAAAAAAGCATATATGCCGAAGCATTGGGGCAGCAGGGGCGGAGGAGCGATTTTGCTCCTAATGCCGCGTACATACGGTCGAAATTCCGACGGAGGCTTGCCCCTGGAAAAGTCCGACCATGTGTGTGCGGCATAACTTTTTGCGGGAGGATGCCCCCATGCTTCGGCATATATAAATGGTGCATGTATGCCCATCATTAGAAGTGGGTGGATGAAGGGCGGTATTCTAATGGTGGGCATACCCACCGATCAATCTCTTTTTTTGTTCAGCCAACTGGCTGCATGAAAAAAAAAGATTACAATACATGTCCAACAAGGACCAGCAATGTACTGGTATGTTGCTGTACTTTGAATGTTTATAACAGAATGATACCTGCGGGTTTAGGTATCATCTTGGTATCATTCTTTTCAGCCAGCGGCCGGCTTTCATGTAAAAGCAATCCTAGTGGCTAATTAGCCTCTGGACTGCTTTTACAAGCAGTGGGAGGGAATGTCCCCCCCCGGATATAAAAAGCGCCATTGGGAAATTGGGAAAGCATTTTATCACACCGATCTTGGTGTGGTCAGATGCTTTGAGGGCAGAGGAAAGATCTAGGGTCTAGAAGACCCCAGTTTTTTCAAAAAAGAGTACCTGTCACTACCTATTGCTATCATAGGGGATATTTACATTCCCTGAGATAACAATAAAAATGATAAAAAAAATAAAATAACAATTTAAAAATAAAATAAAAAAGCAAAATTAATAATATAAAGAAAAAAAAAGCACCCCTGTCCTGCCCTGCTCTTGCCCAATGGCGAACGCAAGTGTCTGTCTGGCGTCATATGTAAACAGCAATTGCACCATGCATGTGAGGCATCACCGCGAAGGTCAGATCGAGGGCAGTAATTTTAGCAGTAGACCTCCTCTGTAAATCTAACGGGGTAACCTGTAAAGGCTTTTAAAAGCTTTTAAAAATGTATGTAGTTTGTCGCCAATGCGCGTTTGTGCGAAATTTTAAAGCATGTCGTGTTTGGTATCTATGTACTCGGCCTAAGATCATCTTTTTTATTTCATCAAACATTTGGGCAATATAGTGTGTTTTAGTGCATTAAAATTAAAAAAAGTGTATTTTTTCCCCAAAAAATGCGTTTGAAAAATCGCTGCGCAAATATTGTGTAGGAAAAAAAAATGCAACACCCACTATTTTAATCTGTAGGGCCTTTGCTTTAAATATATATATAATGTTTGGGGGTTCAACATAATTTTCTTGCAAAAACAAAATATGTTTTCATGTAAACAAAAAGTGTCAAAAAGGGCTTTGTCTTCAAGTGGTTAGAAGAGTGGATGTAAGCTTCCTAATGTTGTGTATAAAATGCCAGAACAGTTCAAAACCCCCCCAAATGACCCCATTTTGGAAATTAGACACCCCAAGCTATATACTGAGAGGCATGTCGAGTCCATGGAATATTTTATATGTTGACACAAGTTGCGGAAAAAATAATTATTTTTTTTTTTTTGCACAAAGTTGTCACTAAATGATATATTGCTCAAACATGCCATGGGCATATGTGGAATTACACCCCAAAATTCATTCTGCTGTTTCTCCTGAGTACGGGGATACCACATGTGTGAGACTTTTTGGGAGCCTAGCAGCGTACGGGACCCCAAAAACCAAGCACCGCCTTCAGGCTTTCTAAGGGTGTCAATTTTTGATTTCACTTCTCACTGCCTATCACAGTTTCGGAGGCCATGGAATGCCCAGATGGCACAAACCCCCCCAAATGACCCCATTTTGGAAAGTAGACACCCCAAGCTATTTGCTGAGAGGTATTGTGAGTATTTTGCAGATCTCGCTTTTTGTCACAAAGTTTTGAAAATTGAAAAAAAAAAAAAAAATTCTTTCTTCATTTTCAAAAACAAATGAGAGCTGTAAAATACTCACCATGCCTCTCAGCAAATAGCTTGGGGTGTCTACTTTCCAAAATGGGGTCATTTGGGGGGGTTTTGTGCTATTTTGGCATTTTATGGCCTTCGAAACTGTGATAGGTAGTGAGGAGTGAAATCAAAAATTTGTGCCTAGAAATCCTGAAGGCGGTGCTTGGTTTTCGTGGTCCCGTACGCGGCTAGGCTCCCAAAAAGTCCCACACATGTGGTATCCCCGTACTCAGGAGAAGCAGCAAAATGTATTTTGGGGTGCAATTCCACATATAACCATGGCATGTGAGAGCAATATATCATTTAGTGACAACTTTTTGTAATTTTTTTTTTTGTTTTTTTTAGTCATTATTCAATCACTTAAGACAAAAAAAAAAAAAAATTCAATGGGCTCAACATGCCTTTCAGCAATTTCCTTGGGATGTCTACTTTCCAAAATGGGGTCATTTGGGGGGGGGTTTGTACTGCCCTGCCATTTTAGCACCTCAAGAAATGAGATAGGCAGTCATAAACTAAAAGCTGTGTAAATTCCAGAAAATGTACCCTAGTTTGTAGACGCTATAACTTTTGCGCAAACCAATAAATATACGCTTATTGACATTTTTTTTACTAAAGACATGTGGCTGAATACATTTTGGCCTAAATGTATGACTAAAATTGAGTTTATTCGATTTTTCTTATAACAAAAAGTAGAAAATATCATTTTTTTTCAAAATTTTCAGGCTATTTCCGTTTATATCGCAAAAAATAAAAATCGCAGAGGCAATCAAATACCATTAAAAGAAAGCTCTATTTGTGGGAAGAAAAGGACGCAAATTTCGTTTGGGTACAACATTGCATGTCCGCACAATTTACAATTAAAGCAGCGCAGTGCAAAATTCTGAAATCACCTCTGGTCCTTTAGCTACAAAATGGTCCGGGGCTTAAGTGGTTAAAAAGAGAGCCCAAAGCAAACCTGTTTGCTTTCAAACTACCTATCTCCAGTTAAAACTCTGCTGCACATAAACAGAACAGGAGTGGGTAAAAGGAGGTGGGTCACTCAGTTGTATACGTAAATATATGCTTCAGCTATTGAACTTGCTAGCTTCATTGATTTGAGTCACTTATCCAGATACCCTATTTTCCTGATTTGAATACTTATTCCAGATATGATTTAAAATTATGGAAAGCAGTGAGTCAATATAACAGCCAGTATTTAAAAAAGGAGCATAGCAATAGCAACCTCCATATTTTTTTTCCAGGAAAGGTTTTCTATAAAGTGAGGCTTAGCGAGGTCAGGCTATGGACAGTCAAACATGAGCATATTCTTAAAGAGGAAGTAAACCCTGATGGGCTTTACTTCCTCATTGTTCCCCTGCAAAGTAAAAGCATAATGGGCTAGTATGCATTGCATATTAGCCCATTATGTGCCACTTACCTGCAAACGAAAGCCCGCAATGTCCCCGAGGTCCCTGCTGGTGGCCACATCCATCTTCACCCCTCTTCATTCCGGAGCCATGGACTCTGGCTCTGCGACTGACCAGAGCCACGTGACATCACTCCAGTGCATTTGCGTGGGAGCCACCAGTCACGACACTTGCCAGTGAAGAAAGGGCACGGAGGTCAGTTTTTCACAGCGCATGCGCCGATTACCTCATCGGCACACTGCAAGGTAAATATCCCCTAAACGGCGCAGGTTTATGAGATATTTCCACTACCTATAGGTAAAACTCAAAATCAGAGGTTTACAACCACTTTAACAAGCAGTAAAAAAGCTTTAAAGTGAACCTGTCACTATACTAAATATTCCTTTCTAAAAGAAGAGTGTACAGTGACAAAGGTCAGCAAGAAGTTTGTTTAACCACTTCAATACCAGGCACTTACGCACCTTCCTGTCCAAGCCAATTTTCAGCTTTCAGCGCTGTCGCAATTTTAATGACAATTGCGCGGTCATGCTACATTGTACCCAAACAATTTTTTCATCATATTGTTCCCACAAATAGAGCTTTCTTTTGGTGGTATTTGATCACCTCTGTGATTTTTCTTTTTTGCGCAACAAGTAAAAAAATACTGAAAAAAAAAAAAAAAAAAAAAGTTTTTCTTTGTGTAGCGGGTATGTACTATTTAGGGGCAGCAACTGGGTGGTAGTATGACCCAAATGCACTATTGGTAGAACAAGGCTATGTTCTATTCGTGTGAGGACATCAGTGATGTTAGGTTCCCTGCGGCTCAGTAGGTGGCGCTGTCACTTTGGGCCGGGGTTGAACCACTACTGCAGTGCCGTACCCTTTGTGACCTCTCGCAGCAGCTGTACTGTGGGGCGGGGAACCCGCTGTGCTTGCTGGGAGAGGGTATAAACGGGGCGGACATCTTCACCACGAGGTCCGAGTCCCAGGCACCTTTAGCCTGAGGGCTGCTGTCCGTGATTGGTGTCCAGGCGCCCTTGGCCTGTACACTTGGAGTTCGTGTTCCATCCCAGATACCTTCAGTCTGGGGTGAGGTACTCAACCGGAGGCCTGGGGCCCAGTACCTTCCACTGGGTCCCGCGAGGGAGGGATCGTCCTAAGGTGCCCCGGGTGTCGGGCACCTGAATCCAGGGCGTAAGGGACCAGAGGAGGGATCCAACCGAAGATCTGGTGCAGCATATTGCCAGTGTCGGGTGGACCTCTGGAGACCGTTCGGGTGGATGTCTTTCCCGAACAAGGGCCAATTCATCAGGGAAGGTGGTTCATGTTCTATGACCGGTGGCAGTGGTTCATCTAGTCAACTCAGATCGGTGGCAGAGACCTGCTATTAGGCCTGTGGCAGGGGCCTCAACAGTTCACCCGGTCGGTGGCAGCGACCAATCTCACGGTCGGTGGCAGAGACCGTGCGCCAAGCCTATTTGCAACAAAAGGAATAGGAGAGTTCACTGTGCCTGACCTACTCGTATCCACACCCTGTCTGTTCATTTAAAAGTTCAACTGATGCTGTTCACTTGTTAAGAAGAATAAAGAAGTGTTGGACTTTTTATGGTGTGGGGCTCTATTACTGACAGTTATACTTCCACAAGAGAAGCAGAGGTTCCATCCAAAACACAGGCCCGAGGTAAAAGAAGTGTTGGCTTTCACCTCTACACATTAGAGGACATAGGTCGTAGTGAACCTCATCCTCCTCCCGCATACCCCTAGACAAGCCAGCCGTTTTATTTACAAGGGGACGGGGGATGAGGCCGCTACATTTGTTTCTGTTAATTTTTTTTGTAAATAAGTAAGATTTCTTCTTCAATGACGGGCACTGATATGGCTGCACTGATGGGCACTGATAAGGCGGCACCTATGAGGTGGCACCTATGAGGTGGCACCGATGAGGTCGCACTGATGAGGTGGCACTGATAGGCAGCACTGATGGGCACTGATAGGTGGCACTGATGGGCACTCATAGGTGGCACTGGTATGCGGCACTGATGGGCACTCATAGGCGGCACTGATGGGTACTTATGGGTGGCACTGATTGGTACTTATGGGTGGCACTGATAGGTGGCACAGATGGGCACTGGTGGGCACTGATAGGTGGGCACTGATGGGCATGGATGGGCACTGAGAGGTGGCACTGATGGACACTGATGGGTGGCACTGAGGATACTGATGGGTGACACTGCTGGGCATCACTTGTTTTATATTGACCATAATGTTGCCAGTCAGTGCCCATTTGTGGGCACTGATTGGCATCTATTGTGCTTATTTTTTCATATGTGGATGGCCATGGGGTACATACCTGGCCATCCACATGTTGCCCCCTTCCCTGGTGGTCCTGGGCGGTATAATGGTGGTGCTGGGCGGGGATCCGAGGGGGGGCTGTGCTGATAAACAATCAGCGCAGACCCCTCTTGTCAGGAGAGCCGCTGATCGGCTCTCCTCTACTCGCTTCTGTCAGACGCGAGTGAGGAAAAGCCGATCAACGGCTCTTCTTGTTTACATTGTGATTAGCCGTGATTGGACAAGGCTGATTACGTGGTAAAGAGCCTCCGTCGGATCACCGATCGCCGCGATGCATGCCCCCCTGGGCGCACGGCAGCTGTTATCTTGCTGGACGTCATATGACGTCCAGTCAGGATAACACAACCACTTCCCGGACGTCAATCTGCTTTTGACCGGGCGGGAAGTGGTTAAATCACTTGACCATCAGAAGGTTTTACCCACTTCATGACCAGGGCATTTTTTTGCTATTTAGCACTGTGTTAATTTTAATTGCCATTGCTCATTCATGCAACGCTGTATCCAGATGAAATTCAAATTTATTTTTTTCACACAAATAGAGCTTTCTTTTGGTAGTATTTGATCACTCCTGGGTTTTTAGTTTTAATATTATAAAAGAAAAAAAAGACTGACATTTTTGAAAAAAAACATTAATTTCTACTTTCTGTTGTAAATCCAGTAAAATTAAATCTTTATAATTATATTTTGCAACATGTCTTTGGTAAAAACCAAACTGCGTTTTTGGGGACTGTAAACTCTTGTGGATTTAGTTCTGACCGTGATCAAGATACTGATCCGTACAGACGCTATACTAGTAATGGCAGTGATCAGCAACTTATATTGTGTCTGTTATAGTGTGGCAGACAATCTGGCACTAACTGACTAACTGGCACCACTAACAACATGAATATAGTGATCAGTGATAATACTGTACACTGTACTAATGTCACTAGCTGGGACATTAACTGTGTGCCTTACACATGTGATGTGTTTATTGTGTACTGCTTTGACTCACAGATCTGGCTACTTTTTCTTCCTGCTTTTCAGGGTGAAGCAACAGATCACTGTTCTGTGAGTCCTAGCCTGTAACTGAACAGGGAGCAGAACAGTAAAGAGCTCATTCATCTCTTTGTCACTCTGCCCTCTCCTCCTATTAGCTTGCTTCATAAATTGATTGGCTCCTTGTACTGCTTTATCCTCTCATATTTCAGGCTTGTTATACAGGGACTACAAGAGGCTGATACCAGGTCAGATTCAGGTACATAGTTTTAATAATGTGATCACAGAGCTGTGTTTATTTATGTCTTTTATATCTGCTTTCACTTTTTCACATTTTTCATTTTAAGAATGTTGTAAGAACATTTGTTGATTTTTTTTAATCATTAGTGGAGTCAAATTAACGTTAGTTTTCAACTGCAGTGATGAGAAAAGGAGCAGGATGGCAAATATTTCTCGAATGTGCGAAGTAATAACAGTGTACAGTGCCTTGAAAGAGTATCCATACTCCTTGAAATTTTCCACATTTTGTCATGTTATGCCAAAAACGTAAATTTATTTTATTGGGATTTTGTGTGATAGACCAACACACAGTGGAAGGAAAATTATAAATGGTTTTCACATTTTTTTACAAATAAATGTGTGAAAATTGTGGTGTGTATTTGTATTCAGCCCCCCTGAGTCAATACTTGTAGAACCACCATTCACTGCAATTACAGCTGCAAGTCTTCGTGAGTATGTCTCTACCAGCTTTGCACGTCTAGACAGTGAAATTTTTGCCCATTTTGGGTGGACAACCATGTCTTGGTAGGTTTGCAGTTGTGCCATACTCTTTCCATTTACGGATGATGGATTGAACAGTGCTCAGTGAGTTCGAGGGATTTGAATACTTTTTTAAGGCACTGTACAAGTGGAACCTCGGATTACGGACATAATCCGTTCCAGGAGAATACTCGCAATCCAAAGTACTCGCATTGACTTCAATGGCATGCAATACTGCATGCGGCCAGAGGAAGGGGGCACCGGAGAGCATCGGGAACACACGGAAAGGCCCAAGGATAGCTCGGCTGGCCTCGGCAAACCTCGGAAAGGCTTGGGAACGGCGTATTTCCAAGTCTTTCTGAGCATTTCTGATCAGCTCTGATCAGCAGCGTTCGGCTCTGCTCGGCTCCCGTGCCCCCCCCCCCCACCTCAGGCCAAACGCAGTACTGCACACCGCTTTGGCTTGAATCCTGCTCGTTTTGTGAGACAACACTAGCAAACCGAGTTAGGATTTAAAAAAATACAGTGCTCGTATTGCAAAACACTCGTTAACCACGTTACTCGCAATCCGAGGTTCCACTGTATGTGGTTTTCATTTGGTAAAGTCCTTTCATTCTAAAAAACAACATTTTGCACTACTTTCAAACAACATTTTAATGTTCTGTGAATTTTTGTACGAATTTTTGTTTGAAATTCTGCTAGTGTATACCCAGATTAGCTTAATGATTTATTTATATGGCTATTTGTAGGTGTTTTATGCATCTAGTAGGGATGAGCCAAACACCCCCGGGTTCGGTTCGCACCAGAACCCGCGAACGGACCGAAAGTTCGCACGAACGTTAGAACCCTATTAAATACAATGGATGCGAACGTTCGAAATCTAAAGTGCTAATTATAACGACTATTATGCATGTTATTGTCCTAAAAAGGGTTTGGGAACCCGGGTTCTGCACCAGGGGACATGTATCAATGCAAAAAGAAGTTTTAAAAACTGCAGTTTTTCGGGAGCAGTCATTTTAATGATGCATAAAGTGAAAAAAAAAAGTCAAATATTCCTCTAAATATCGTACCTGGGGGGTGTCTAAAGTATGCCTGTGAAGTGCCACGTGTTTCCCGTGTTTAGAACTGTCCCTGCACAAAATTACATTTCTAAAGGAAAAAAAGCCATTTAAAACTGCTTGCGGCTTTAATGTAATGTCTGGTCCCGGTAATATGGATGAAAATCTTTAACCACTTAACGACCGCCCACCGCCGATTTACGTCGGCAGAATGGCACCGACAGGCAGAATCACGTAGATCTACGTGATCGCCTTTGTGCAGTTGGGGGGTCCATCCGGACCCCCCTTCACTGCAGTGAGCGGCCGTTAAGTGTTTGGGAGCGATCAGGCATGAGGGGGCGGCCGCTCGATTCCGCCCCCCCCTCGCGATCGCTCCCGGCGAATGAAATTGCTTCCTCCTGCCTGAAATGTAAACACAGGCTGGAGGAAGTGATGTCATCTCCCTCGCCGCGGTCTTTTCGTTCCCGGCGCCGAGGAGAGAAGAAGCAGGTTAGTGCACCAACAGTCCACTGACACGTAGGTACACATAGGCACACAAATCACCCCCCAGTCACCCCCAGATCACCCCCCAGGTCACCCCAAAGCCCCCAATCACAGTGTCACTGATTGCAGTGATCATTTATTTTACTGATCACTGCATTTAGTGTCATCTGTGATTGTAAAAAGTTGCAGGGCAGTTAGGATTAGGCCCCTTTAGGTCCAGGGTAGCCCCCTAACCCCCCCCTAATAAAGGTTTAACCCCTTGATCACCCCCCAGGTAACCCTTTCACCCCCTAACTTCAGCGTCACTAAGCGATTGTTTTTCCGATCGCTGTATTCGTGTCGCTGGTGTTTTAGATAGGCAGTTATTTTTTTTTAGGTTCGCCGCAGGTTTTTATTAGTGTCAGGTACCCCCATATATTATTTTAACCCCCTGATTGCCCCTAGAGTTAACCCTTTCACCAGTGATCGCCGTATAAGCGTCACTGGTGTCACTGGTTAGCCAGTAAGTTATTTAGTTATTTAGGTTACCCGTCAGGTTTTTATATAGTGTCAGGTACCCCCATATTTAACCTAATAAAGGTTTTAACCCCCTGATTGCCCCTAGTTAACCCTTTCACCAGTGATCACCATATAAAGGTTACGGGTGACGCTGGTTGATTAGTTTGCTTTTTATAGCATCAGGGCACCCGCCGTATATAACCCAATAAAGGTTTAACCCCCCTGATCGCCCGGCGGGTGAGATCAATTAGGTTTTAGTGCCAGAGAGGGTCTGCGTCGCCCCAGGCAGTGTTAGGTTAGTGCCAGTAACGCTAACACCCACGCGCAAAGCATACACCCCCCTTAGTGGTATAGTATCTGATCAGATCTATACTAGCATCCCCAGCGGTTTAGGGTTCCCAAAAACGCAGTGTTAGCGGGATCAGCCCAGATACCTGCTAGCGCCTGCGTTTAGCCCCTCCGCCCAGCCCAGCCCAGCCCACCCAAGTGCAGTATCGATCGATCACTGTCACTTACCAAACACAACACACATAACTGCAGCGTTCGCAGAGACAGGCCTGATCCCTGCGATCGCTAACAGTTTTTTTGTAGCGTTTGATATATTTGCTGACGACAGTCAGGTGCTTTTTTTCCTGTGAATCTTACTAGTGTACCCCTAAATTTAGAGCCCAAAATGGCAAGACGAAGGTACACTAGTAAAGAGGCCTACGAGATTCTGAGCATGACAGATAGTGAAGAGGAGGTCACGTATCTGTCAGATTCAGGCTCAGAATATCTTCCCGTAGAAGACAGTGACGTCAGCGGCCCCACGTCAGATAGCTCTGACGACGAAGTTGAGGTCCCTGCTAAGGTCAGGTGTACCCGATCCCGATCTTCTGAGGTTGTTGAGGAGCAAGAACCGCAGGTCTCTCGTATCATGGAGCAGAGTAGTACTAGCGCCGCTATTCCTTCTGGTAAACTGGCAAGCACCAGCGGCCTAGTACAGCCTGGACGTACATCCAGCACTGCAGTAACACTTGGTGACGTGGCGAGTCCCATAAGTGCAGTTCAAGCTGGCGAGGTGGCAAGCACAAGTAGTGTCCCGCTGCCACCAAGAAGACAAAGGCAGGCCCGTCGTGCCCATACTGCCCTTCCTGCAGAATTCGCCTATCCTGATTGGGTCCCCATTACTTCTGCAGAACCCGTACTTCCCCCATTCACTGCCCAACCCGGTATTCAGGTGGAAACAGCTGATTTTATTCCAATTGATTTTTATTCGCTGTTTTTCACGGAAGATCTCTATAGATCTATTGTGGACCAGAGTAATTTATATGCTGGTCAATTTATCGCCGCTAACCCCCAGTTGCCTAAAATTGCCAGAAATTGGAAACCAATTACGGTTTCCGAATTTAAGACCTTTCTGGGCCTTTCCCTCAACATGGGCACACATAAATTTCCGTCATTGCGTGCTTATTGGTCCACGCACCCAATTGACCACATGCCCGTGTTCTCTGCCTCCATGTCCAGGGCACGATACGAGCAGATTTTGCGGTTCATGCACTTCAACGACAATGAACTTTGTCGTCCACGTGGGGACCCTGAATACGACCGGCTCTATAAAATTCGGCCCCTCATAAACCACTTCAACGAACGTTTTGCAGCCTTGTTTACTCCCGATCAAGTTGTCTGCGTTGATGAGTCCCTGATTAAATTTTCTGGCCGCTTGTCTTTCAAGCAGTACCTTCCCAGCAAGTGTGCCAGATACGGGGTCAAGCTCTACAAGTTCT
The DNA here is from genome assembly GCA_029206835.1 of Rana muscosa. Lineage (NCBI taxonomy): Eukaryota > Metazoa > Chordata > Amphibia > Anura > Ranidae > Rana > Rana muscosa. The sequence continues at coordinate 1,151,148,121 of CM055116.1, forward strand.
GTGACAGGGCAACAGGCTATGTAGTGAACTTTACGGTTTATGAGGGAAAAGATAGTCAGATTGAGTCGGTCAACTGCCCGGATTACATAGGGAGCGCTGGCAAGATAGTGTGGAACTTGGTGTCACCCTTATTCGGAAAGGGGTACCACTTGTATGTGGACAATTATTACACGAGCGTGCCACTGTTTAGTCACTTGTTTGATCATCAGATTGGAGCATGTGGCACCGTGCGACCTAATCGCCGGGGCTTTCCCCAGCGGCTTGTAGATGCCCGTCTTAGGCTGGGGGAGAGAGCCTGCTTGAAGTGTAATAACTTGCTCGCTATGAAGTGGAGGGACAATAAGAATGTTTTCCTTCTTACCTCCCTTCATGCAGACACGACAGTCCAAATTCGTACGGCGACTGGTGTTGTGGAGAAACCCCTCTGTGTCCACGAATATAACCAAAATATGGGAGGGGTGGACCTCAACGACCAGTTGATGGCGCCGTATCTAATTGACCGTAAGGCGAGACGCTGGTACAAAAAAGTGTCTCTATCATTATTCCAATTGGCTTTGCTGAACGCTCATGTGCTATACAGAGCTTCAGGCGGGACGTTATCTCTTCTAAAATTCCAGAATGAGATAGTCACAGAACTCCTGTATCCAGGCGGTTCTGCACCTCACCATCCCCTACCAAATGCAGTAAGCCGGCTGCATGAGAGGCATTATTCGTATGTCCTCCCGAGTACCCCTACCCAAAGCCACCCCCAAAAAAGATGTCGTGTCTGTAGCAAGCGCGGATTTAGGCGTGACACCCGTAGTTTTTGTCCACTCTGTCCTGACAAGCCTGGTCTTTGCCAAGGTGAATGTTTTGAACGCTACCACTCAAAAGTGAAGTTTTAGCGTAGGGTACAGCATTTCACAGACAAGGACACACTTACACAGGGTCTCCCAAGATGCCATTACATTTTGAGAGACCCGAACCATTACAGTTGTAAAGTTACAAAAAAAAAGTGTAAAAAAGAAAAAAAAAAACGTAAAAAACAAAACACAAAAAAAATATAAAATAAAAAAACCAAAAATAGTTGTCGTTTTATTGTTCTCTCTCTCTCTATTTTCTCTCTATTGTTCTGCTCTTTTTTACTGTATTCTATTCTGCAATGTTTTATCATGCTTGCTTTTCAGGTATGTAATTTTTTGTTTTCAGGTGCGCCATTCAACTGCAGCGCGGAATTATTTATCTTGACAGCAACAGCGTTTGCTCCCACGATACATAAAGCCGTGACTCCAGTGCTGTAGGAGGTGATTTCACCACCACAGTTAAAAAAAAGAGCATATATGCCGAAGCATGGGGGCAGCAGGGGCGGAGGAGCGATTTTTCTCCTAATGCCGCGTACATACGGTCGAAATTCCGACGGAGGCCTGCCCGTGGAAAATTCCGACCGTGTGTACGCGGCATAACTTTTTTGCGGGAGGATGCCCCCATGCTTCGGCATATATATATTTTAGGCACAGGTTGCGTTAAAACATTTTTTTATTTTTTACTAGGTTTTGTTTTGGTATTTGCTTTGCAGGTATGGCATGGTAAGGTCTTACTGTTGTACTGTAATGTTACTTTGTTTTAATGTTAACCACCATTTGCTTAGCAGGTACGCCATTCAGTTGCAGCGCGGATCTATTTATTTTGACAGCAACAGCGTTTGCTCCCACGATACATAAAGCCGTGACTCCAACGCTGTAGGAGGTGATTTCACCACCACAGTTAAAAAAAAGAGCATATATGCCGAAGCATGGGGGCAGCAGGGGCGAGGAGCGATTTTGCTCCTAATGCCACGTATATACGGTCGAAATTCCAACGGAGGCTTGCCGTGGAAAAGTCCGACCGTGTGTACGCGGCATAACCTTTTATGCCGCGTACATACGGTCGAAATTCCGACGAAGGCTTGACCGTGTGTACGCGGCATAACTTTTTTGCGGGAGGATGCCCCCATGCTTCGGCATATATGCCCATCATTAGAAGTGGGTGGATGAAGGGAGGTATTCTAATGGTGGGCATACCCACCAATCAATCTCTTTTTTTCGTTCAGCCAATAGGCTGTATGAAAAAAAAGATTACAATACATGTCCAACAAGGACCAGCAATGTACTGGTATGTTGCTGGACTTTGAATGTTTATACCAGAATGATGCCTGCGGGTTTAGGTATCATCTTGGTATCATTCTTTTCAGCCAGCAGCCGGCTTTCATGTAAAAGCAATTCTAGCAGATAATTAGCCTCTAGACTGCTTTTACAAGCAGTGGGAGGGAATGTCCCCCCCCCCGGATATAAAAAGCGCCATTGGGAAATTGGGAAAGCATTTTATCACACCGATCTTGGTGTGGTCAGATGCTTTGAGGGCAGAGGAAAGATCTAGGGTCTAACCCCCCAATTTTTTTCAAAAAAAGAGTACCTGTCACTACTTATTGCTATCATAGGGGATATTTACATTCCCTGAGATAACGATAAAAATGGTAAAAAAATAAAATATGGAAGGCACAGTTTAAAAATAAAATAAAAAAGCCAAATAAATAATAAAAAAATAAAAAAAAAGCACCGCTGTCCCCCCCTGCTCTTGCGCAAAGGCGAACGCAAGCGTCGGTCTAGCGTCATATGTAAACAGCAATTGCATCATGCATGTGAGGTATCACCGCGAAGGTCAGATCGAGGGCAGTCATTTTAGCAGTAGACCTCCTCTGTAAATCTAACGTGGTAACCTGTAAAGGCTTTTAAATGCTTTTAAAAATGAATGTAGTTTGTCGCCGCTGCGCGTTTGTGCGCAATTTTAAAGCATGTCGTGTTTGGTATCCATGTACTCGGCCTATGATCATCTTTTTTATTTCATCAAACATTTGGGCAATATAGTGTTTTTTAGTGCATTAAAAATAAAAAAAGTGTGTTTTTCCCCCAAAAAATGCGTTTGAAAAATCGCTGCGCAAATACTGTGTGGAAAAAAAAATGCAACACCCACTATTTTAATCTGTAGGGCCTTTGCTTTAAAAAAATATATAATGTTTGGGGGTTCAACATAATTTTCTTGCAAAAAAAAAGTTTTTTTTTCATGTAAACAAAAAGTGTCAGAAAGGGCTTTGTCTTCAAGTAGTTAGAAGAGTGGATGATGTGTGACATAAGCTTCCTAATGTTGTGCATAAAATGCCAGGACAGTTCAAAACCCCCCCAAATGACCCAATTTTGTAAAGTAGACACCTCAAGCTATTTGCTGAGAGGCATGTTGAGCCCATTGAATATTTTTTTTTTTGTCCCAAGTGATTGAATAATGACCAAAAAAAAAAAATTTACAAAAAGTTGTCACTAAATTATATATTGCTCAAACATGCCATGGGCATATGTGGAATTACACCCCAAAATACATTCTGTTGCTTCTCCTGAGTATGGGGATACCACATGTGTGGGACTTTTTGGGAGCCTAGTCACGTACGGGACCCCAAAAACCAAGCACCGCCTTCAGGATTTCTATGGGTGTAAATTTTTGATTTCACTCCTCACTGCCTATCACAGTTTCGGAGGCCATGGAATGCCCAGATGGCACAAACCCCCCCCCCCAAATGACCCCATTTTGGAAAGTAGACACCCCAAGCTATTTGCTGAGAGGTATGTTGAGTATTTTGCAGATCTCGCTTTTTGTCACAAAGTTTTGAAAATGTAAAAAAAGAAAAAAAAGTCTTTCTTAATTTTCAAAAACAAATGAGAGCTGTAAAATACTCACCATGCCTCTCAGCAAGGCTAGGCTCCCAAAAAGTCCCACACATGTGGTATCCCCGTACTCAGGAGAAGCAGCAGAATGTATTTTGGGGTGTAATTTCACATATAACCATGGCATGTGTGAGCAATATATCATTTAGTGACAACTTTTTGTACATTTCTTTTTTTTTTTCTTTTTGTCATTATTCAATCATTTGGGACAAAAAAAAAATATTCAATGGGCTCAACATGCCTCTCAGCAAATAGCTTGGGGTGTCTACTTTCCAAAATGGGGTCATTTGGGGGGAGTTTTGTGCCATCTTGGCATTTTATGGCCTTCAAAACTGTGATAGGTAGTGAGGAGCGAAATCAAAAATTTATGCCCTTAGAAACCTTGAAGGCGGTGCTTGGTTTTTGGGGTCCCGTACGCGGCTAGGCTCCCAAAAAGTCCCACACATGTGGTATCCCCGTACTCAGGAGAAGCAGCAGAATGTATTTTGGGGTGTAATTTCACATATGCCCATGGCATGTGTGAGCAATATATCATTTAGTGACAACTTTGTGCAAAAAAAAAAAAGTTTGTCATATTCCCGCAACCTGTGGCAAAATATAAAATATTCCATGGACTCAACATGCCTCTCAGCAAATAGCTTGGGGTGTCTACTTTCCAAAATGGGGTAATTTGGGGGGGTTTTGTGCTATTTTGGCATTTTATGGCCTTCGAAACTGTGATAGGTAGTGAGGAGTGAAATCAAAAATTTACGCCCTTAGAAATCCTGAAGGCGGTGCTTGGTTTTTGGGGCCCTGTACGCGGCTAGGCTCCCAAAAAGTCCCACACATGTGGTATCCCCGTACTCAGGAAAAGCAGCAGAATGTATTTTGGGGTGCAATTCCACATATAACCATGGCATGTGTGAGCAATATATCATTTAGTGACAACTTTTTGTACATTTTTTCTTTCTTTTTGTCATTATTCAATCATTTGGGACAAAAAAAAAAATATTCAATGGGGTCAACATGCCTCTCAGCAAATAGCTTGGGGTGTCTACTTTCCAAAATGGGGTCATTTGGGGGGGTTTTGTGCCATCTTGGCATTTTATGGCCTTCAAAACTGTGATAGGTAGTGAGGAGTGAAATCAAAAATTTATGCCCTTAGAAACCTTGAAGGCGGTGCTTGGTTTTTGGGGTCCCGTACGCGGCTAGGCTCCCAAAAAGTCCCACACATGTGGTATCCCCGTACTCAGGAGAAGCAGCAGAATGTATTTTGGGGTGTAATTTCACATATGCCCATGGCATGTGTGAGCAATATATCATTTAGTGACAACTTTGTGCAAAAAAAAAAAAGTTTGTCATATTCCCGCAACTTGTGGCAAAATATAAAATATTCCATGGACTGAACATGCCTCTCAGTAAATAGCTTGGGGTGTCTACTTTCCAAAATGGGGTCATTTGGGGGGGTTTTGTGCTATTTTGGCATTTTATGGCCTTCGAAACTGTGATAGGTAGTGAGGAGTGAAATCAAAAATTTGCGCCCTTAGAAATCCTGAAGGCGGTGCTTGGTTTCCGGGGTCCCGTACGTGGCTAGGCTCCTAAAAAGTCCCACACATGTGGTATCCCCGTACTCAGGAGAAGCAGCAGAATGTATTTTGGGGTGCAATTCCACATATAACCATGGCATGTGTGAGCAATATATCATTTAGTGACAACTTTTTGTAATTTTTTTTTTTGTCATTATTCAATCACTTGGGACAAAAAAAAAAAATATTCAATGGGCTCAACATGCCTCTCAGCAATTTCCTTGGGGTGTCTACTTTCCAAAATGGGGTCATTTGGGGGGTTTTGTACTGCCCTGCCATTTTAGCACCTCAACAAATGAGATAGGCAGTCATAAATTTAAAGCTGTGTAAATTTCAGAAAATGTACCCTAGTTTGTAAACGCTATAACTTTTGCGCAAACCAATAAATATACGCTTATTGACATTTTTTTTACTAAAGACATGTGGCTGAATACATTTTGGCCTAAATGTATGACTAAAATTGAGTTTATTCGATTTTTCTTATAACAAAAAGTAGAAAATATCATTTTTTTTCAAAATTTTCGGTCTTTTTCTGTTTATATCGCAAAAAATAAAAATCGCAGAGGCAATCAAATACCATTAAAAGAAAGCTCTATTTGTGGGAAGAAAAGGACGCAAATTTCATTTGGGTACAACATTGCATGTCCGCACAATTTACAGTTAAAGCGGCGCAGTGCCGAATCCCAAAAACAGGCCTGGTCCTAATGGCCCGAAATGGTCCGGGGTTTAAGTGGTTAAGAAAAATGGCATAGCTACCCCATCACCCCCTCCCCCCTACCCCAGCCCATTACCAGCCCCTTTGGGTCTTGTATGGATATTAAGGGGAACCCCGCACACAAAATAAAAAAGGCCCTATATACTCTGAACAGCCGTATACAGGCGGTGCATACAAGACAGGGACTGTAGGTTTGTTCTTATGTAGAATCTGTTTGTAATTTTGAACAGGTACATTGTTTAAGTGTAGCTCCAGCCAAAAAATCTATTTTTAAGTTTTTTGGAAAACATAGGGAAGGGTTATCACCCCTGTAACATTTGTTTTGCTGTCTGTGCAGTGTGCACCTGTTCAGAACAGTTCACCTCACTTTCCGTCCTAATGACAAATGTTTTTTTTAAATTTGGGTTTTTTATTGAAACAAGAATTGGTGATAAAGCATCAGTGGAGAGGAGACACTTTTTTTCCCATATTAACTCTTACAGGAGAGAATTTGCCTTCCTAGGGGTAGATTTCCTCTCACTTCCTGTTGTATCCTTCCGTTTGCAAGGAGGAGTCGTTTGTAAGTTGGATGTTTGAAAGTAGGGGCCTGCCGTATATACTCTGCAGAAATTTGCCCCTTAGGTGTTGGTGTTGCCACAACACTGTAAGCCCTCACAGTTACTCTTGGTGGGCGCATGAATGGGCCCTGCTGTGAATTATTAGATCAAGAATTGTAATTGCATGCCCCTGTTGAACAGGGGCTGAAAAATTGGGCCTTTGATGGTGGTGGTGGTGGTGTTGACACAACACTGTAAGGCCTCACAGTTACTCTTGGTGGGCGCAGGAATGGGCCCTGCTGTGAATTATTAGATCAAGAATTGTAAATACATGCCCCTGTTAAACAGGGGCAGAAAATTGGGCCTTAGGCACTGGTGGTGGTGCCACGACACTGCAACCTCTCCCAGATACTCTAGTTGGAGTGCAGGAATGAGCCCTGCTGCAAAGCATTGCATAAAAAATTGTAATTACATGCCCCTGTTAAACAGGGGCTGAAAAATTGGGCCTTAGGCACTGGTGCTGGTGCCACGACACTGCAACCTCTCCCAGATACTCTAGTTGGAGTGCAGGAATGAGCCCTGCTGCAAAGCATTGCATAAAAAATTGTAATTACATGCCCCTGTTAAACAGGGGCTGAAAAATTGGGCCTTAGCCACTGGTGGCGGCACCCAGAAACAAAAATGTTCTTCCAAGCTATCATCATCAATCGGATCATTGAGGAGGAGGAGGATAGTCAGTCAACATAACAGGACAGTCACTCAGCATCAGCATCAGTCTTGAAGGGATGTGACATTTGAAAATAAATTAGTCTGTTATATCAGCTTCAGGTGTTTGGTAGCTGGTGGTGATCCAAGACTGGTTCATCTTTATGAAGGTCAGTCGATCAACAGAGTCGGTGGACAGGCGTACCCTGTGATCCGTGACAAATCCTCCAGCAGCACTGAATGTGCGTTCTGAAAGAACGCTGGATGCAGGACAGGCCAGTAGCTCAATTGCATACTGTGCAAGCTCTGGCCAGTGATCCATCCTCAAGACCCAGTAAGCCAGAGGATTTTCGGTGGGGAAGGTGTCCAAGTCTGACCTTGCCCCTAGGAATTCCTGCACCATGTATATCAGACGCTGGCGATGGTTGCTGGAACCGATCATACCTTGGGGCTGCGGACTAAAGAATTGTCTGAACGCATCGGTCAGACGGCCACTTTCCCCACCGCTCCTTCTTTGACTGACCGAAGCCTCAGCAACTCGTTGTCCAGGACCAGGAGTTTGTAACCTCCCAGTCTCTGGGAACGCGTTGCACAGACCTTTCTGCAAGGCCTCCCGGAGTTGTCTCATCCTCTGCTACCTCTGCGACGGTAAGATAAGGTCTGCAACCTTAGCCTTGTACCGTGGATCAAGGAGAGTGGCCAGCCAGTAATGGTCCCTCTCCTTGATCCGAAGAATACGAGGATCCTTCCGCAGACTTTGCAGGATCAGGGAGGCCATGCAGCGTAGGTTAGCTGAGGCATTCGGTCCGGAGTCCTCTGGGTCACTAAGGAGGACATGATCCGCAGCCACCTCCTCCCAGCCACGTACAAGTCCACGGGTTTCTTGGGACTGTAAATCATCCCTAAAAGACTGCTGCTGATGATGCTGAGTGCCAGGCTCCACCTCCATGCTGACACAATCCTCCTCCTCCTCCTCCTCCTCCTCCTCCTCCTCTTCCTGTGCAATGGGTGGGACAGAAGGAACACTGTCTGGGTAAAGGGGGCCTTGAGAGGCAAGGAAGTCCTCCTCTTCCTGCCTCTGTTCTGCCTCAAGTGCCCTGTCCATTATTCCACGCAGCATATGTTCCAACAGGTGGACAAGAGGTACAGTGTCACTGATGCATGCACTGTCACTGCTCACCATCCTCATGGCCTCCTCAAATGGTGCTAGGACAGTGATTGCATCCCTGATCATGCCCCACTGGCGTGGTGAAAAAAAAACAATCTCCCCTGACCCTGTCCTGGTGCCGTAGTCGCACAGGTACTCATTGATGGCCCTCTGCTGCGTGTGCAGCCGCTGCAGCATGGCCAACGTTGAGTTCCACCTGGTGGGCATGTCACATATAAGGCGGTTCTTGGGCAGATTCAACTCCTTTTGAAGCTCAGCCAGGCGAGCACTGGCATTATAAGATCTGCGGAAATGCACACAGACTTTCCTGGCCTGCCTCAGAACATCCTGTAAGCCCGGGTACCTGCCCAAGAACCGCTGCACCACCAGGTTAAGGATATGAGCCACACAGGGCACATGGGTCAGTTGTCCCTGTCGGAGGGCGGAGAGGAGGTTGGTGCCATTGTCGCAAACCACCATTCCTGGCTTAAGCTGGCGTGACGTCAACCACCTCTCGGCCTGCCCCTGCAGAGCAGACAGAACCTCTGCCCCAGTGTGGCTCCTGTCCCCCAAACACACCAGCGCAAGCATAACATGGCATCTTTTTGCCTGCGTACTTGCGTAGCCGCTTGAACGCCTACGGAGCACCGCTGGTTCCGTGGACAAAGCACAGGAAGAGGCCATGGAGGAAGAAGAGGAGGGGGTGGAGGAGAGAGGTGTGTCACAACCAGTAGTAGCATTTTGGAGGCGTGGCGGCGGAACAACCTCCAACACTACTGCACCTTGTCCTGCATCCTTCCCAGCTGCCAAAAGAGTGACCCAATGGGCCGTGAAAGAAAGGTAACATCCCTGTCCATGCCTGCTGGAGCATGAGTCAGCGGTAATATGCACCTTACTACTGACCGCCCTGTCCAGCGAGGCCAAGACATTGCCTTCCACATGCCGGTAGAGAGACGGAATCGCCTTCCGTGAGAAAAAGTGGCGTTTGGGAACCTGCCACTGAGGAACCGCACATTGCACAAACTCACGGAAGGGGGCCGAGTCTACCAACTGAAAAGGCAGCAGTTGAAGCGCTAGCAATTTAGCCAAGCTAGCATTCAACCGCTGGGCATGTGGATGGCTGAGAGTGAACTTCTTTCGACGGTCCAGCAGCTAGGGCAGGGAAATTTGCCTGCTAGAATCGGATGTCGGTGTACTGCTAGCAGAGTGCCCGCAAGTACTTGGCTGTGACACACCTAATTCTACACCTTCATTCCTCTCAGTGCAGGTTTCAGAGAGGACTGAAGGTATAGTGGGGTTGGAGATCCCAGCTGATGCGGTGCAAGGAGAGGTCCGCTTTGTTCTTTGGTGTGGGTCTTTAAGGTAGGCTTGCCAACGAGCTGCATGGCAGGTCAACATATGTCTTGTCAAGCATGTGGTGCCCAAGCGGCTGATGTTTTGGCCACGCGATATACGATTGAGACATATGTTGCAAACAGCAGCTGTGCGATCTGATGCACTTGACTCAAAAAAGGCCCACACCAAAGAACTTTTTGAATAATGGGCAGAGGCAGCGCCCTGCACAGGCGGAGCTCTGCGGTGTGATTCCGTCGGTGTGTTGCCCTTACGCTGGCCCCCCAAGGGCATCCTGCCTCGTTGGAGATGTGCCTCCTCCTCATCCTCCTCCTCCTCCTCTCTCCTATTAGGCACCCACGTGGAGTCAGTGACCTCATCATCCCCTCCCTCCTCATCACTGGAGCCAATCTGGCAGTATGCTGCAGCTGCTGGAACATGACTGCCAGATTGGTGTCCTTCTTGGGCATCCCCTCTCTCTGCTCTCACGCTACTGCCTTCCTCTAGCTGGGTATCATCATCAGACCCTTCGAAACGCTGGGCATCCTCCTGGAGCATGTACCCAACACTGTGCTCAAACAGTTCGGGGGACTCCTCAGGAGGACATGGTGGGTCTAGGGAAGGAGTGACTGATGATGACATTGATACCAGGGAAGAGGACGCTTTGGCAGCTGCTTTGCCAGTACCCTGAGCCTGGGTGAGAGAGGATGAGGAGGGCTTGGTCATCCACTCTACCAAGTCTTCGGCATGATGCGTCTCAACACGTCCAGCTGCCGAAAAGAAGGACAAGCGTGTCCCATGGCCACGTGCTGATGGCGATGCACCGCGTCCACGACCAGCACTGTTGTCTCTAGACACAGAGCCTGCTTGCCCTCTTTTATTGGCTCCTGACTGTCTGCCTCTCCTTGTTTGCCTTCCAGACATTCTAATGGCCTGCAGGGAGATGGGAAAACCAGCAATAAGGCCTAGCTTCAGAAGTATATTTTGCAGGAAGCACACTACGCCCGCTGTAAGTGCTGCAAATGCCTGTTGGTGTAACACACTCGGAAAACACAGCGATAAGGCCTAGCTTCAGGAGTATATTTTGCAGGAATCACACTACACCTGCTGTAAGTGCTGCAAATGCCTGTTGGTGTAACACACCAGGAAAACACAGCAATACGGGCTAGCTTCAGGAGTATATTTTGCAGGAATCACACTACGCCTGCTGTAAGTGCTGCAAATGCCTGTTGGTGTAACACACTAGGAAAACACAGCAATACGGGCTAGCTTCAGGTGTATATTTTGCAGGAATCACACTATGCCTGCTGTAAGTGGTGCAAATGCCTGTTGGTGTAACACACTAGGAAAACACAGCAATAAGGCCTAGCTTCAGGAGTATATTTTGCAGGAATCACACTACGCCTGCTGTAAGTGCTGCAAATGCCTGTTGGTGTAACACACTAGGAAAACACAGCAATACGGGCTAGCTTCAGGAGTATATTTTGCAGGAATCACACTACGCCTGCTGTAAGTGCTGCAAATGCCTGTTGGTGTAACACACCAGGAAAACACAGCAATAAGGGCTAGCTTCAGGTGTATACTGTGCAGGAGGCTTAGCAACAATGACACTGACACTGTCCCCTGCCTATCCTTCTCTCTCCCTGCACACAAGGTTTATCAAAGAATATGACACTGACACTCTCCCTGCCTATCCTTCTCTCTCCCTGCACACAAGGTTTAGTAAAGAATATGACACTGACACTGTCCCCTGCCTATCCTTCTTTCTCCCTGCACACAAGGTTTATTAAAGAATATGACACTGACACTCTCCCTGCCTACCCTTCTCTCTCCCTGCACACAAGGTTTAGCAAAGAATATGACACTGACACTGTCCCCTGCCTATCCTTCTCTCTCCCTGCACACAAGGTTTAGCAAAGAATATGACACTGACACTCTCCCTGCCTATCCTTCTCTCTCCCTGCACACAAGAATATCACAAAGAATATCACACTGTCCCTGCCTATCCTTCTCTTTCCCTGCACCGGAACACACTACACAAGGCCGCCGCGCTGGCGGCCTTTTATTGTGTGGGGCGTGTGCTAAACCCCCTGAGCTATAATTGGCCACAGGCAACCTGCCTGTGGCCAATTATGGCTCTCCTAGCTGCCGGCGCTTTGATTGGCCAAGCATGCGGGTCACAGTGCATGCTTGGCCAATCACAGCGCCGGGATTGCACTGCGATGGCATAGTGTATTGTGGGCCGTTCGCGTCACTCGAATTTGGCGCGAACGGCCCAAATCGTTCGATGTTCGCCGAATGATCGAGCAGCCGATGTTCGAGTCGAACGTATGTTCGACTCGAACACCGAGCTCATCCCTAGCATCTAGCATACATTTTCCAGCACTTTCCCATTTCTGGGGAGCCCTGCACACAGGGCCACCATCAGGGGGGTACAGGCAGTACACCTGTAAGGGGCCCAGAGGTCCCCAGGGGCCCGGATGGCAACCCCCCTTTTTTCTTTTTTCTTTTTTTTGTAAGGGGCCGGAGGTCCCCAGGGCCCCGGATGGCAACCCCCCTTTTGTTTTTTAATTTTTTTAATCTTTTTTTTTTATTATTCTTTTTTTGAAAGGAGCCCAGAAGCCCCAGGGCCCCAGGGCCCCGGATGGCAACCCCCCTTTTTTTATAATTTTTTTTTTTTTTTTTTATATTTTTTTTTTTTTAAATCTTTTTTTTTGTAAGGAGCCCAGAGGTCCCCAGGGCCCCAGATGGCAACCCCCTTTTTTTTTATAAAAAAAAAAATATGTATATTTTTTATTTCTGTTTTTTTTTTTTTGTAAGGGGCCCAGAGGTCCCCAGAGGCCCGGAGGTCCCCAGGGCCCCGGATGGCAACCCACCCTTTTTTGTTCTTTTGTTTTTTTTTGTTCGTCAGCACCCAAATCCCCCCCGACCTCAACAATTTGCGGCGGCAGCACCGCCCGCCTCTTAATTCGTGGCACCCCCTGCTTCTCAATTCGCGGCAACCCCCCCGGTTCTCCTCTGCTCCAGGGGGCCCATGCCTGAAGCTGTGTAAGGGGCCCCAAAATTCCTTGTGGTGGCCCTGCCTGCACATGCCATGTAGAGCCTACTGTACAAGTGATTGGCTCTACATAGCCATGCTCATTTAAATGCTGATGTTTTTTTTTGCATTGGCATTTACTTCCGCTTGCATAGAAGTTTTGCATTTGGAAAATGCATTGGACACACATGTGCTGGTAAATGCAGATGCAAAGAATTATCTGTGTTTTCAAGAGCATGGCCACATACAGCTGTTGTGTATATCAGGCTGTATGCACCACTGTCATGTTACTCCCTGGGTATGGGTGGCAAGGGTAAGTACTGGGAAATTTAATCTGAGCAAAAAAAAAAAAAAAAGGTCTTTAACGCTCTGTGTGCAAGAACTACAATAGAACTAGCTGGTGAAACCTGAATTTTCATTTACCAAGTTAATTCTTTTTTTTAGGTTACAGATAGTAAATCCTGTACTGCCACCTACTGATTGTTAATATAAAGAACAAATTAGATTTTTTTAGTTCTTGTAGGACTAGATACAAAAAAGAGCCATTGAATTGTCAACCCTTTATTGCTCCATTTTTCCTTTGGGCAACAAAATGCAGAGGACAAGGACAAGGATTTTTCCTTGGTGAAAAAGCAGAGGACAGGATGGAGCCTGACAAAAAAATAATACATTTTTGCAACTAGTAAACAGCTACAAAAAAAAAATGTTTTTTGGTGATATTAGTGCCGAAACACCATAATCCAACACAAAAATGTATGCAAAGCACAGGATGAACAATTTATATTAAAATAATCATATATTTATTTAGCATTTTTTTGCAATTCGGAAACAGATGCAGAAAAATAAAGTTTTAGGTGTTATTAGTGCCAACACACTGTAAACCAACAAAAAATAAACAGAAGAAAGAATGGACCCTGTCAAGAAATATAAAAAAAAAAAAAATTAAGGAAGAGAGAGAGAGAGTGCAGTTGCATAATAACTAGGTGGGAAAAAAAAGAAATGAAGGGCTCATTCAGACAGCATGTCCTGCATGCTGAACCGGTGTCTTCTGCATCCACCTCAGAGCTGTAAGCATGCAGCCAATAAGAGTAGATGCATGCAGATGCAAAGGCTTCACCCCTGCACGCAGGACCATCTTTAATATTGATTGGGCAAATGTTTTTTCATCCCCCCCCCCCGCTCTGGGACATACAATACATAGCAGCTAGACTCTAAACCAATTTACTGCAGCAGATAGCAGATAATGCAGCAATTGCGATTGGTTGCCAAAGATTACACCATATCATTACCGCTCACTGATTAGTTGCTAGAGGTTAATGCATATCATTACCGCTCACTAATTGTTTTCTAGAGGTTACTGCACATCATTACCGCTCACTGATTAGTTTCTAGAGGTTACTGCACATAGTTACTGCTCACTGGTTGCTAGAGGTTACTGTACATCATTACTGCTAACTGATTGGTTTCTAGAGGTTGCTACAAATCATTATTGCTCACTGATTGGTTGCTAGAGATTTACAGCAGATCATTACTGTTCACTGATAGTTTCCTAGAGGTTACTGCACATTATCACCTCTGTATCAAATTGTGGGTGTGGCCAAACTGCACTAACATTGACGCATTATTACATACCAGTCGTTCAGGTGTGAACTATAAACAGAAGGGTGTGCTATGTACGGAAAGCACATCACAAATAGCCCAGTTCTTCCTGATAAATCTAACATAAAGTTAAATTTGAATGCTGAGGACAAAGTGTTTTCTGTACTAGAAATCGCTAATAGTAATTTTTCCATCCCTTTAACTAAAAGTTGTCAATACAAACTTGCGTTCACATTCAGAAAAGAGACTTATACGTTCACTCGATTAATACCTGGTCTAGGTATTGGTGATGGTGTAGTTCATGAAATTATAGCAAAAATACTTTCAAAATTTTCCAGGCCAGACTGTATTTGTCAGCATGTGGATACGATTTTGCTGAGTACTCAAAATATCGATGAACATACGGCTCTTTTGTCTGAGTTGTTTATGATGTTACAAGTTGAAGGTTTAAAATTAAATACCTTCACATGCAAATTAGTCAAGGAAAGAGACAATTGTTGCAAGAAACAGTTAGAGATATTACTGTAATCCCAACTCCAACAACGTATAAGGCATTGCATCAATTTTTGCATAAAATAAATCATTGAAAAGAGTTTGTACACTGTTTCGCAGAAAAAGTTAATCCACTATATAATCTTTTGAGGAATAAAGGTAATATAGTTGACCAATGGGGTCCAAATGAGAAAAATGCTTTTGAAGTGTTGAAAAAAGATTTGCAGAATGCTCCAGCATTAAGTACAATAGAGGTTTGTTCTGAAGCATCGTTTGTTTTGAAAACTCATGTATCTGAAAATGCCATCTCAGTAACGTTGTCTCAATTACAAGAAGGTAAGGAGAAAATAATTGCCTATTTCTCCAGAGTTTTGTCATTTTTGGAAAAAACTTTTGAGCCAGGTGTAAAGCAACTACTAAGTGTTTACTATGCAATTAAAGCTACACAGAGCGTAGTGAAATCAAACAAAATCATTGTACAGATACCTGACTGCTCACTAAAAGATATTTTTGAGGAAGGTAGTTTTAGAGAAGTTAGGAAAAAATATTCTCTATGGTTCAGAGCTTTATTACCCATACACATTCAGATAGATGGGAATGGAAGACATATTCAGGAATGTACACCAGCACATGTTTATACAGCTGTCTCTGAGAAGTCTTTATCTCAGGTTTCCAGCATAAGAGCTGAGAAAGACATTGAACCAGTACTTGTTACTGCAGAACAGTCTAACACTAGAATAAGAACTTCAACACAGAATACAGTTACGCATATTTCTAATCATTTAGGGATGAGAACAAAGGCATAGTCCATTGTCATCTCTGGGGTGATATGAAACCTTTCTTTGTTTATTAAAACAGGGTTTTTGTATCATGACCAAATGGAAATATTGCGTCCTGTCATACCTAAACTTCACAGTACATATGTTTTATAGTTTAGGTCATTTTAGACAGGATAAGGACAGTACACAGTCATACAGAAGTTCTCTTTGAAGGAAAATATAAGATAGTATTATTTCACATATAGTTTTAACAAATTCACAAAGCTATTGTCCCATAATGATTTAACATTTATTGAAAAAATAGAAAAATGTACAAGAATTAATGCAAATATTTTATTCCAGAGTAATGATACTGCCTCTCTTTTACAGATATGGCATCTAAAATCAAACAAATATGGAGGATAACACGCTCCTATAAAGAGAAAAGAGAATATCAAGAAATTCAAAGTTAAAGAAGAGATCCTTTCGAGAAGAATATTGGACAAAAGATTTATATTTCATATTTGACTATTTTATCTTATTCAACAAGGTTTTTCTAACCTAACAGAACTTGAATAAATTTTAAAGACATCTCATGAAGAAAAAAATTAATCAGAAGGAACTTTATCTATCTACTATAGATAAATAATTTAGGACTAAAACATTTGTCCACATATACATTTTTTGATTATCCAATTATTCTGATATTAATGTTCATATTAAGTTAAGATTATTATTATTATTTTTCTTTATTTTTCCTTATTCATATATTGAATATTTTTAGTTTATAACTGCACAATCATTCTAGTTAATAGAACATCTTTTGTTCATAACTTAAGAAACATATCACTCTTAATAGAACAATGGAAAGTTATGAAAAGTTTTAGAGTGTAAAGTATATTTCCAAAGAGCTAAAATATTCTTTGAGCACAAATATGGAAATATATTATTGCATCATTTACTTATTTTAATAATAATGATTATCATTATTATTATTATTGATATTAATAATTATTGATATTAGTTATCATTATGTTATACATTTAAAAAAAATCTATACCATTATTTTATGATTTTGAATAGATAGATCTAAGAAGAGTTAAAAGTAAAGAGAAAAGCATTTAGAAGGAGAAATATTTCTAGCTGCTTCAGTTCTGAGGAATATTGTGTCTGATCATTTGATACAAGAAGGAGTGATTGTGATATGAATGCATGAATGATATTTAATAATTTTAATATGATGAATCATAATTCAGGGGGGATTGTTAGAATATTATTTCAAATTCATAATTCGGCACTTATAGGTGTTATATTAATTCATGGCAAGCTTGCAAAACATATTTGGTTTTATGATTAATCATAGTAAATTAGGTATGAATGAATGACCTTGATCAATTGATGTGACATGATTCTTCAATCTTAATCTGAGTATTGCTGGATATTTCTGGTGAAGCCAATTTGAGTATGACATATAAGGCATCTTGGTGTAGGGTGACAAGAATAAATCTCCAGAATAGATCAGTATTTACATAGTGAGATAAATAATATATTTCTTTATATCTCTTGTTAAGTTTGTTTAAGTGAAGTCTTAGTCATACTAGTATGTATTAGTATATAGTTACTTTATTTGTAGTTATAGTTGGTAATATATGTTCATATAGGAGATGTTTGGTTATGATATTACATCGTCAGCACACCACTCCAAGTATAGAGTGCCACATGTGTGCCTGTCAATCAAACTCCATAAGTCTCTGAGCCAATATCTTCTATTGGTATACCATATTGCTGAAGTTAGCAGATACAAGGTTCTAAGTTTGTATGAGGTGACGACATATGTAAAGATATATATAAGCCTATAGTTTGAGATGGGAGGGTGCTCAACACACTTACACGACACACTTGCAGGACATACTGACATGAACACACATGAAGATTCACTCACTCCCATTTCAAGAGATGACATTGACATATTTACACTAAGATTGACAAGAAGAACAGCTGAATTACCAGAAGTCTAAGAACGTCATTTCCGGCTTCACTTTGGGAACACTCTGAGAACAGCCTGGAAGATGGAGTCTGCAACTAGCACACATGAAGCACACATGCTTTCATAAGCTTGCTACAGCAATCTATTCTATTTTATATATATTTACCTACACTGAACTGAACTGTTATACTATTTTTTCATTGTATTTATGATGCCACCTGTGAGAAAATAAACTCACTTATTAATTTAAGTCAACCTGACTATGAATGCAATTCATTCAGAAACGCCCTTGAGATACAAGAATATTAGATATTAATCAATATTCTACACACACCAGACGCAGTAGCTCACCAGACCCACTTGAAGCACATAGCACATCTCATACCAGAACTTGATGATCAGGCTCAGATAATCTTACTCCTAGGGAGGGATATCTTGCAAGTCCACAAAGTAAGGAAACTGATCAACGGTCCTAGAAATGCTCCATATGCCCAAAAACTGGATCTTGGATGGGTCATTATAGGTGATGTTTGCCTGGGAGGTGCACACAAACCGGCATCGGTTAATAATCTGCTCACTAGTACCCTCGAGAATGGTCATCCTTCTCTTTTCCAACCCTGTCAAAATCACATCCTCATAAAGGAGCTACCACACAACAACCCTGTACCTCTTCCTTTCCTAAGTAACCTCTGTGACAGCAATACCTATGACGATGACCAAAGCGACTTAGGACACTCAGTGTTCAGGAGAACAAAGGAGGACAACCAGGTAGCAATGTCCATTGAGGATAGGATCTTCCTAGAAGTTATGGAAAGCAGTATGGAGAAAGACGTGACAAATAGCTGGGTAGCACCTCTTCCCTTTAGGCCACAAAGTCAACGTTTGCCTAACAACAGAGAACTAGCATATAAACACCTCACTTCCCTAAGACACAATCTTCAAAGGAAACCAGAGATGAGAGAACATTTCTTTTCCTTCATGGACAAAATATTCCAGAATGGTCATGCTGAGATAGCCCCAAACCTCAAAGAGAGACGTCTTTGCCAAAGAGATCGATTGTATTCTCAACCAGAAACCTGTTCCTAAAGACAGTGTTTTAAAGAAACTTGATCCAATCCTTGATGAAAATGGCATGTTGAGAGTAGGAGGCCGTTTAAAAGAAGGCAAGTTAGAGTTCTCAGAGAAACATTCTTTAGTGATCCCTGGTCACTATCATATTGCCTATTTACTCATTCAACATTACCATGACCAAACTAACCACCAGGGCCGACTGTTTACTGAAGGAGCTTTACGAGCTGCTGGACTATAGATAGTCGGAGACAAAAGATGTGTGAGTAAGTTCCTCTTCAAGTGCGTTATCTGTCGAAAGCTTTGTGGAATGTTACAGACACAAAAGATGGCCAATCTACCATCTGACAGAATTGCCATGGATCCACTTTTCACTAATGTTGGACTTGATGATTTTGGTCCCTGGTCTGTCGCCACCCGGTACACAAAAGGGGGATACTCAAACAGTAAACGCTGGGCAGTCATATTCATCTGCATGTCCATACGAGCTGTTCACATTGAAGTGATTGAGTCAATGGACACTTCAAGTTTCATTAATGCTCTTAGACGCTTCATTGCAATCCGAGGCCCAGTGAAACTCATTCGCTCTGACAGAGGGTCTAACTTTGTAGGAGCAGTAAAAGAACTGTAAATTCTTTCCAACTTGGACATCCTCAGTGTAAAAATATATTTGAGTAAGCAAGACTGCACATGGATCTTCAACCCACCTCACTCTTCTCACATGGGAGGTGTTTGGAAGAGGATGATAGGCATAGCCCGCAGAATTCTTGACTCTATCTTCCTACAAGTAGGAACTGCAAGGCTTACTCACGAATGTTTAGTGACATTTATGGCAGAGGTTACAGCTATCATTAACGCCAGACCCTTGACTTCAATTTCAAGTGACTCTGAAGATCCAATGGTTCTCACACCTGCCATGTTGCTCACGCAAAAGACTGGTCTAGCTGGTGCTCCAGCTGGAGAGTTTTGTGAGAAAGACCTTTACAAACGTCAATGGAGACAAGTTTAAACCCTTGCCAATACCTTCTGGAGTCGGTGGAAGGAGCAATACACATCTACTCTACAACTAAGGAGGAAGTGGCACACCGAAAAACCTAATCTTAAACTTGGTGATGTGCTCATGAAAGATTGCCAGACACTAGGGAATATGTGGCCTTTAGGTCTAGTCACCAAAGTACTGCCAAGCAAGGATAATCTTGTCCGTAAGGTCGAGGTCAAGACCTTCCAACAGAATGAGGCCAAAGTGTTCTTAAGACCAGTGACTGAACTTGTTCTGTTACTTTCTACGGAGGACTCTGTTAGTGACGTCACTTGACGTCAGGCGGGGAGTGTTCTGTCCATCAGATGTCTATATTCTGATTATCTGCATTTGTGTTGATTAAAATGACATTTAAGGTTGTAATTTCTATAGAAATCATTTGCAGAGCGTAGGCGCCATCTAGCGTCCCTTTTTGGTATTGTTTCAGTAGAATCATTATTAAATGCATTAATGTGTAAACTAGGAAGTGATTAGAAAGCAAAGTATTCTGGGTAAATCTCTACAGGAAGAGACACATACTTTTTCAAGACACTGCAGGAGGCAGGATATGTCTTATTTCAATCTCTTACCATCAACCCTTAGAGAACTTAAAAAGTAAGTTTTTACTGTCTCATATTGTACTGTGTATCTTTGTCTCTGCAATGTATGCTAAATGTATGGGATATTGTACTTATCAAGGTTTATTCTTGTTATTTGTAGTTTCACCTAGCTTGTTCCAATAAACTGCGATCGAAGAAATATGGTATCATGTTTATGGGATAAGAATGGTTTAGCTGAATGTCCTTGAGACAGAACAGAGAGGGTTACATGGAAAGGTAAAGATGCTGGATCAAGAACTGATTATATTTTTGCTGCTAAGTGTTTATGGCCATTGTCATGCATATTATCATATACAAAGAAAATTTTAGACCACAAGGTGGTGTTTTTTAAAGCTCCAATCCCAGCTGAGCAAAAAGTGATGAAGAAAAATAGTGCACACTGGAGTGCACCTCTAATCCCATTATCACCCCTGACATTCCACCTGCTGATTAGGAACCTAGAAGATCTAACTGCATTGGAAATATTGGAGGAAGTCTGGTCTGATCTTCACCCATTTCCCTTCCCCTTTATTTGACCATACTGATCCGCCCCCCCCCCCCCCAATGACCTGATCAGGCACACTAGCTTAAGCCCTTCCTCTAATTTTTTCTTTTTTTTCTTTTTAAAGATTTTTATTTTAGAATAATAACAATAATCACAGTATATCAGACAGTATCAATAAAATACAATATCGAAGTAAGGATTTATACAAATGAAAACTTACATCATATTCGCCATTCATAAGCAGAAACTCAATATATAAAAGAACTGATATTCCATTTGAAAATAAAAAGAGAAATGAGCGTATAGTTCTCCATACAATAGTGACATATAATAAAACTATAGGAATCAAAATTATTTACAATTTGCATTTGTAGAGTTTGGTTCTGCTATAAACCAGGGTAATCCTGGGTCTACAGAACAAAAATCTCTCCTGCACTCTGGTGTTTTGCTAGACACGGGTAGTGTAGTCCAATCTTAAGGCAAGGTCTATAGTCTTGCAGCCCTCCTCAGAACAATGGGTGTTCATATGGCTAAAGAGAAAAAGAAAAAAGGGAGGGCGCACCGACCTAGTGCATTACCGCATATAAAAATGTTTATTGTTTAAAATAGGATAAAAGCAATGGTCCTACTCACAAACGAGCTTAGGTATAAGCTTTTCAGACAATCAGGCTGGATCTCTTGGCACCTGCAAACAGGTCCCGATGACAAGAGGATCAGACGGTACAGCCGTTTGAGGTACCGTCTGATCCTCTTGTCATCGGGTCCTGTTTGCAGGTGCCAAGAGATCCAAAAGATCCAGCCTGATTGTCTGAAAAGCTTATACCTAAGCTCGTTTGTGAGTAGGACCATTGCTTTTATCCTGGTAATAAGACTTTGACTTGTATGTGGAGACACCAACACTGCACCAGCCCCTGGTTGTCAACCATACAATTTAAATTGGCGCAGTTTTTCTTATTACCATTTCTTGTTGTGCTTATCCCACTATTGCTGCTGCCTCTTGTTTCTTCTTAGTTTTGTTTATTTATTCCAAGCGCAGTTTTTCCTTGTTTAATTGCTTTTATCCTATTTTAAACAATAAAATTTCTATATGCGGTAATGCACTAGGTCGGTGCGCCCCCCCCCCCTCTTTTTTATTTTTCTCTTTAATCCTGGGTCTAACTATTGAAAAATGTAGTTTACCCAGACCAAACCCATAACTTTGGTTATATATTGCAGATGTATACTGTTAAAAAAAAAGGAGGGGATAAATCAGAATAGAAAAACTGAAAAAACAATAGAGAAGAGAATAGTAGGGGGGAATGGGGACTGATGGGACAAAAGGACAACATAACTCCGAAGGCAAATTTCATGAAAACTAATTGTATTCAGGACTCCCTGAAAAAGCATTAGCACCATGACAAAAGAATTTGTGAATCAAAATTGGCTGTCAGGTAGTATATGATCCATGGTTTCCATATGGTGTCAATCTTCCCCAACTTATTTTTATCTAGTGCATCCATTTTAGCATGTCCTTCCTCTAATTTTTATCCCACTCACGCCAAAGGATCATTCTTTGATACCTTTTATCATGTTACTTTTTCTGAAGTCATTATGTTATGTACCACGGTCCATTCTCTTTGTTCGAATGCTAATAATCTCAACATGTCTGAGCAAAAAAGCCCTTGTGGACCTTGCACAAAATTAAGATATTGTCTTTAGGCAGGCTGACAAGGGTGGTGGCATTGTCTTACAAGACAATTTGGATTACATCGCTGAGGCCCTTAGACTTCTTTCAGGTAGTTCCACATACCTCAAGCTTACTTAGAGCCCTCTGGAGGTTTATCAACTTTAACTAAAAAGGCTGCTAGACAGTACTCTAATAAGATAAACAGCAAAGGTGAATTTTCCTTCCTCCTATAGGGATTTTTTAAGAAACCTTATTTCTATCATCTACCAAAGGTGTATAAGGATCCCAGTAACCCTCCTGGAAGGCCCATAGTAGACTTCATAGAGGGTGTTACAAGTGGATTGTCCCAGAACATCGATTGCTTCTTGCAGCCCATTGTTCAGTCATAACCCTCATATATAAGAGACTCCTAAACAATACACATGAGAACCTTCGTACTGCTGACTTTCTTTAGAAGTAGCATCTTTGTATACATCCATCCCCCATGAGATGGGTATCACTGTCCTGGGCTATTTTTTGGCCAAGGAGGCTGATCTACACCCCTCTCAGGCCCAGTTTATTATGGACAGTGTCCACTTCTCCCAGACCTGGAGCACAGCCATGGGAATGTCTTTTGTGCCTTGTTATGGGAACCTCACCATGGGGTGGTGGTTAGGAGTTTTGCATCTGGAGGAATATCCCCTTTACTGCTCATATTGTCTTCTATGGCAGATACATAGATGACATTGTTATCATCTGTGATGGGCCCCCCGTCCACCATGGTCCCTTTTGTACAACACTGCAATGACAACAATTTCAGTCTGTCCTTTACCCATGTGTCCAGTCCATCTTCCTTTGTTTTTTGAACTTGAAAATGGGTTCTAAAGATGGTACCCGTTCTCCCAAAAAAAAACATAATTTGCCTACAACAGAGCTCCTAATATTAAAATCAGAATAGCTGCAAGTAAATTACCTGCCCCCAAGAAATTCATCTCTCACCATGTTTTGCAATGTTCTTGGGATGTATCAGTGTAATAAATCCAAGTGTAAAATGTGTCCATGTGTCAGTCATTGACAGAATTTTTTGATAGTACTGTCAAAAGATACCCCATCAGTTAATTTTTTCACTTGTAGCTCTGATTATGTTATTTATTGTCTTACCTGCCCTTGTAGGCTATTGTACATAGGCTGCACAGCCAAGGCCCATTTTTGAGCGCATCAAATATACACAATGAAACCTCCAGAGAAAGGTGGCAAAGGGATGCCAACTATAAAGTGGTTTTTATATACAAAATACTTGGTTCTTTGTTCTGAAGCCTATAATACAGATGCTTTTTGGTCTTTTTCTGAATTATACAACAGAGTTTATGTTTAGGAAACATGGTTGGTACAATCCATCTCTGAAAAGCCAGTCCTGCTTCCATCCTCCCTTGGTTTTTAGCATTTTGCCAACTATGATTTCTGATTTGACCTGCATAGTAAAAAGTATTTGTGCAAAAGTTAGCTATAAACAGCTTTTTAATAGCCATACCAGATTTAGCATGGGCCTGTGTGCATGAATGCCTGCCTACCAAGGCCTTTCAGCATAAGAGAGGCATGATACCATCAGCGAAGAGCCCAAGGTCCTTGTGTAGATCCAATGAGATGGAAAAACACTTTCTGTGGGTTTGCTTCTATGCCAAAGAGCTCTGGTTAGCGGTAAAATTGTTTCTAGAATGGGTGACGAGAATTAAATATGTCGAGTTTGAGATGGTTCTTTGTGGAAAGGTGCAAAATCTACCACAGGCAAAATTTGAAATTTTATGGAAAATTATAAATTCATTCAAAGAAGCTTTGTGGAAAGTCCAAAACAAGATAATTTTCAATTCTAATGCGGTATCAGGCAATACATCTTTGAGTTTTATTGTAATGCATTTATATGTTCTGCTTGATGAAAAGAATCATAAAAACAAAAGTAAACTATGGTGCCAGGACAAATGGTCTAGACTTCCAATGTAATGTACTAATGGA
The DNA here is from genome assembly GCA_029206835.1 of Rana muscosa. Lineage (NCBI taxonomy): Eukaryota > Metazoa > Chordata > Amphibia > Anura > Ranidae > Rana > Rana muscosa. The sequence goes on from CM055116.1 coordinate 1,151,172,570, forward strand.
AAACTAGAATGTATTGCATGGTGTTTCGCTTTGCGTTTATCTAGCAAGGTTACTCTGTGGTATAACAAGGAAGCTGAGACCTCTGCAGTGTGTAAATGTGCTTTTACTATACAAGAAGCTGTACATACAAAACTATTACAATATTAGGAATATACTACAAGACTGACAGATTTCTATAACAAGCAAAATGCCTAGAAAATAGAACAGCCTATGGTCTATAACTACAAATACATTTAAAGGTTACTTAACTTGGATTACGCTTTGTTCATGATCTCCATTGGCAATGATTATTCTTGGAGATCAGGTCCTGTTCTTCTTCATGATCTTACAGCAACATGGTGTGTGTTCTGTGTGTCCTAGCTTACTGCTTTATGTGTGTCAGGCTGTTTACCATTATCAAAACTGTAGCTGTATTTCAACAATAGCATTGAATACAACAATGCTATCTACCTATTGTCTACTCAAAAACGAACCTGTAATCTAAACTGTGATTTCTTTCAGTTTGAGAGCTGAAAGAAATCTCAAACAGGTAATGTTTACTGTGGCTATAGAGACATTAGCATATTGGATACAACAATGGTATCTAACCTATTGTCTACTCAAAACGAAACCTGTAATTTCTTTTCAGTTTGAGAGCTGAAAGAAATCTCAAACAGGTAATGTACTAAAATACAACAATGGTATCTAATCCCATTGTCATTTGTTTGAGAGATCTACTTAAACCAAATGCTGACAGGTAATCTGACTATTGTAAAATTGTCCCATGTATCCTATGTCTGATTAATATAATAAAAATCATATTTTTAACAAACGCAATACATTCCGCCCTATGATTTTTTTTCTCTCTCAGACCACACACAGAAAATCTCTTCATTACTAAAAACTCAATATACACATGAATTTTCCTTAAATGCAACCCCTCCCATATTTCTGTCACTGGGAAGGTGTTTCAGTCTTTGGATAAAAGTTCATTAGAAAGTCCATTCTAAAGTTCTTTACAAACAAGTCCAGGCTTGGAATACATCAAAGGCCTTGTTCTCCACAGCTCTTGCGATCTTCCGTCATTCTTTCCATCATGTAACCACTTTTCTCTGGTCTTCCTATGGATCAAATCGGAGACAGCCTGTGGAGTGGAAAACAAAGCGGATTATCTGTTCCTTCTAATAATACATAAACAGTAGATCCTGGCCCTTCAGCTACAATCTCTCCTCTAAATGGCTTCTTGCCTGGATATCTGACCAATACTTTGCCACCTGCCTGTATGCACCTCTGACCCTCCCAAAGAACATCAATAGGGAGGAGAGGAAATATACTGATATTTCCCAGAAAATCAATGCTGTTTATTTTGGAAGGTTTGATGTTATGTAGCCTCACTTTCCACTCTTCCTGAGAAGTATCCACTAACCAGTCAGAGTCCCATCCACTGTCTTGAAGCTCATCTGCCAATGCAAATATAACTTCAAACCTTCCTGCCAGATTCCCTCTCATTCCTAGATAGGCTTCAGCTTCAGATACGTCACTCTTGGTTTCTATGTCATGGGAAGCAGTAACATGGTATCTGTTAAACCCTGTTCTTTCAGGAACCTTACATAAATACTGAACTCTGCACTCCAGCTGTGGAATCTGTGCCTCAGCCCCTACCATCCTCTCATATGGTGTGCTTTTGGCTATTGGCCTAGAATTTAACAACATGACTGCCTGTGTGAGGACCCGATCCCACCCCCTTAGTGTATGTGTGGGTGTAATTTTGCGTATCTGGTCCTTCAATAGCCCGTTGTATCTTTCAATCAAACCAGCTGCCTGTGGATGGTATGGGATGTGGCACAACCAGTACACTCCAGAATCTTTGGCCCACTGCTGTACTGTTAATCCGGCGAAGTGTGAGCCATTATCACTTTGGACTTGTTTGGGACAACCATAAGCAACTACAAGTTTCTGAAGCAGTTGAAGCGTTGCGGCTTGATCTGCACGTTTGCAAGGATGAACAAGCATAAGTCCTGAATAGGTGTTGTGAGGGTGAGAGCCCCTGGCTTAGAAGAAATGTGTTTGAAATGGACACAGGACTCTCAAAGAAGCTATTTGAGAAGTTCCAGCAAAAGATTGCTGAGCAGAGAAAACTATGCTTTAAGTTTTCTCTGGATTTTGTAAGTCTGGATTGGGGCTGGAAACTTGAAGACTTCAAAGTGCATTGGGAGGGATGGAGTCTTCAGTCATGTGTCCGGGTTTTCTAGGAGCTCTGCAGGTTGAGTGTGTGGCCAGGTGCACACACTCGTTATAAGGCAGAGCTGAACATAGCTCAGTGTGTGTGGGAAAGGAGTTGGTGTTAAAGCAGTTGCTGGAAGGAAGTGTGCCACTGAAAAAAGATACCAGGCAACATCCTTAAGACGTTTATCCATGTGGGAGAGGTTCCAGGTCAGTAGACTGAGAGAGTTGGGCTAGCTAAGAGAGTCGGGGAGACTATAGCTGAGACAACTGGAAGAGAGTCTTGGGGACCAGAGGGGACTGTAAGTCTTGGAGGAGTGTGGAAGCCTGAAGTGTCAGGAGAGCCCTTCCTAGAGGCCAGCAGTGGGCCTGTGCAGCAAGGAACTGCGCCCAAGGCTGAGCGAGCCTTAAGAGCCAGGTGGATTGGCATTTTCATGTGTTAATGTTTTTGGGAGAAGAACCCCTGTGTGGGAAACCAAATACATGTTTGAACTTTACTTTCTGTTTCTTTTAATAAAAGTGGGCTACCGCGCCCTTAAACCTTAGTTCCTGTTGGCTGTGAACTCACCTACAATGCATCTATCACTGAGCTAAACATCCCCCAATGTTACAGTGTCCACTGCAGTGCAACAATATCTCAGTCCATTGTTTCCCCGGGGCAGGGGACCGATGAAGTCAATCTGCCAGATCTCTGCAGGCCTCTCACCCCTCTTAATCGACCCAGTGGAGTACTTTTGCAATGGCCATTGTCGCACTTCTCCACACACTGTACAGTTCCCTATTACAGTCTTTATCATGTCCATGGATATAGGCAATCCTCTCTGCTGTGCCCATTCATATGTTGCTTTCTGCCCCAAATGTCCAGATTGCTTGTGGGCCCAGTTGGCCAAGTTCATCAAAACAGGATCAATTGGCACAACTGCCTTCACTTTTGCGATTTCATCTGCAACTCTGTTATAGTTCCCAAAGTCTGGTACTAGGGGCACATGTGCATCAACATGCCCCACTTTTATGGTGCGGGAGTGAGCTTCCTTCCAGATGTAGTCCCAGACTTCCTTGTCTCCCCACACCACCTTTCCATGAATCATCCATTCATTGGACTTCCACGTGGGCATCCAAGTTGTCAATCCTTTAAAAACCACCCAGCTGTCGGTGTAGATAGTGACATGGGAAGAAGGATCCTCCTGAAGAGTCATCACTATAGCTTTCAACTCTGCATACTGACTGGACCCTCCGATTCCGGACTCCTGCAGGACTGTGTCTGTACTTGGATTGTAGGCTGATGCTGTCCATTTACGCCCAGACGAGGCTATTATGGCTGAACCATCAGTGAACCACGCTGACTCCTTCATGTCTTCTGACAGAGACTCAAAGGGTGGAGCCTCTTGAATGGGGGATGACTGCAGCACAGGAATTTCTTCTTCTGGCCGGGTGCTGGTAAAAGTAACAAGCCCTGCCAACTGTTTTGAAATGTCTCTAACATCCCCAGCTGCAATACCCCCTCTTTCTTGAAGGTACGACTTCCATTTCATCAGTGTCTGGTTCTGGGCTCTAGCTGCCCTAGTGGTCAGTCCATTATCTCTCACCCATCCTGTTATTGGCAATGCAGTATGGATGGTAACTGTGTCCTTTCCTGTAATGGTCTCTACATGTTGAAGTGCTGTGTAGGCCCCAAACAGGTACTTCTCTAGGGGCGTGTATCTCGTCTGTGCCCCTGTCAGTTGTTTGGACCAAAATCCAATAGGTATTGCTCTCAGTCCTTTCTTTTCATTTGGCTGCCACAGACTCCAAGATATGGTACCATTCTGCTCCACTACATCCAGCTGAAATGGTACTCCTTGTCTCACGGGTCCCAATCCCTGATGCTGCAAAATAGCTTCTTTAGCAGCCAGGAATGCAGTCCGCTGCTCTGAACCCCATGAGAACTCTGGTAACATTGTATATAGGCCTCAGAATCAGTCCAAGATGTCAATCCCACAACTCCAATGAACTTCTGTGCCTCCTTTTTGGTAGTAGGGGGCAACAGCGCCTGGATAGTTTGCACAACTGTCTCTGGAATCTTCCTCTGTGGCCCAGTCCACATCATTCCTAGGAATTTCACATCTGTGGCAGGTCCTTGGACTTTGTCTCTGTTGATAGCCCACCCTCTGTTCTCCAAGTGTTGTATCAGCAGGTGCAGTGCTTCAGTTACATCTTCTTTTGTCCCAGAGATCATGATGTCATCAATGTAGTGAAACACAGCGACTTTCAAATTCAGGGTACTTAAATCTCGGGCAATCAGTCCATGACAAATCGTTGGAGAATGAAGATAGCCTTGCGGAAGGACAGTGAAAGTGTACTGGCGGCCGTCCCACACCAGAGCAAACTGGTCTTGACAATCTGGGTCTATCAAAATTGAAAAGAAAGCATTAGCCAGGTCTATCACAGCATGATATTCTCCTGCATCTTTAGCAATTTTCTCAACAATTGAGATCATATCTGGTACAGCTGACTTCAATGGAGGTGCCACTTTGTTTAGACCTCTGTAATCCACAGTCATTCTATATGTCCCATCAGGTTTCTTTACTGGGTACACAGGAGACGAGAAAGGACTTACAGCAGGTCTAGGGATCCCTACTCTCAACAGTTCTTGAATAGTCTCCCCAATTTCTTTGTGGCCTCCAGGAAGTCTGTACTGCTTGAGACAGACTGGCTTCTCTGGTGGAGGAATGTAGACAGGGGTCCATTTCGCATGACCTCTGACCACAGCCCTTACCGCCCTTACCAGATACGCTTTGTCAGGATACCCGAATGTGAATGTACCTCTTTCAGTCTGAATTGACTGACCTTGAAGTACATCCATCCCAAGAATATTTTCGGATAACTCTGATATCAAAACATTTGTCATAAATCCTGATCCCTTGCCAATAGCCAATTTCACCCGTATCCTAACTGCTGGTGTAGTTTGCCCTCCCAAACCTTCTACATAAATCAATTCTCCTTTGTGATGGGAAGGATTTCCTTGCAAAAGTGTAACTTCAGCTCCACTATCAACTAAAGCCATTACATGTGTAGGAGAAGATGACTTCCCCCACCATACAGTGACAGGTGCATATGGGCGTCGGTCTCCTGCTGTCACTACCCTTGCTGCTATTACAGGAGACTCACCTTCCCTTCATAAAGGATATTGAACCTCCCAATCCCCTTTTCTGATTCTCTCTAACTCCTCCCCAGGATAAAGGGATTTGGGTTTGGGTTCATGTTCACTTTTGGGAATTGGTTTGGGGCTAACAGGAGGGGTCTGTTCTGTTTCCTCTAAGTCTAGGCTGATGTTATCTTCACTAGGAGTAGTGTTTCTAACCCTGACAGTTTTCCCTACTAAATGTTTCCACCTCTTCAGCATTTCTGCAGTAGGAATGCCATCTATCTCATCTTTAGGTACTCCTGCCTTTAATAGATCCACCCACATTTCTTTCCTAGAAACAACTAGCCTGGTTTTCTCTCCACCTTCTGTCTTCTCTACCCCTTTCCGTTTCTTCTTTGTTATTTTCTGCTTGTATTCTTCCTGTCTGGCCTTGACCTTATCTACTGCCCTGACAGGTTTTGTTTTAGTCTCCTCTATCTCCCCCAACTGGCTTAAAAGGGTTGTGGCTTCATGAATCTTGCTGTTTAATCCCAGGCCTCCCAACAAGGACAATAATGGAGCCCTGAGATTAAATGGCGCAGACTTCATCAGCTTAGAGCGCAGAGCAGACGTAAAGGGTTATATATCTGGACCTATCCATTCTGGAAATGTATTTAATCCGGTTATACAGCCCATCTCACGTAACCTGGAAATACCCTCTCCTATTGATCTCCAGGAGTAGGCATTTTCCAGGTCAGTAGGACTGGCGTATACTCGGACTATTCCATCTCTCACAAGGTCTAACAGTGAAAAATTCACGCAAAACTCTCGGGCTTTTCGCATTGCCTGACGCAATTGTGGATCATGGGTTAACACTCCCATAGCCACTGCTTCCTTACCTGACAAAACAACACTGTCCACCCCTTCATCCCATAAGCGTAGGAGCCAACCCAATAGGGGCTCCCCAGACCTTTGTTTGTATTGTTTTGCCAGCTCATGGAGTTCAGTTTGTGAAAACTCCCGTACTTCTTCAAATTCAACATCTCTGGGGTTGCGATAATGCACCTTCCCATCTGCCATATCCTCTCTATCATGTTGCCGTTTCCTATGCTTAGTAATGAGAGGTCTGGCATACTTTTTCTTTCCCACTAGCAGATCATCCTCTGAAATATCAAACTCTATCTCCTCATCCTCACTATCATTTGAGGAGAACACATCCTCACAATCCCAATTTTGGGATGTGACAATGGCACGTACCCTGGCTTTACTAACAGGTTTACGCCCCTTCCTTTTCCTTAAGGCATTAATTGATTTAGTCATGAGGGCTGCACACCGCTCTTGCAAATCATCAGCCCGACTAGCGGTTGAACGTACACACTCTGAAGCAACTGCTAGCTGGTCTTTTAATACCTTAACTTCTGCCTCTGCCTTCTCCCTTCTATGTGATTCAGTATAGAGAGCATGGAGGAAGTACCAACCCACTGTGGACACTGTCCTCTTCTCTTTCTTACTTAAATCCAACCCCTTAAGGCTAAAATCTACAAAATGATCTGAGACTTTATCACCCCAAGTCAGCTTCAAGGGAGAAGCATACTTCACAAATGCATTAGCAAGAGGCTCCCACTCATTATTTCTGGCCCAGATAGGTAAGCTGCACACTTTCTTCTGGTCACCAGAACCCTCTGCAGCCTTGCTTTTCCTAAACCGCTTGCGCAGCATTTTACCTAGCACAAGCTACACAACACACTACAGAAAAACAAGTCAGCTTCAATTGAATTATAACACAAATCCCGGACGAGCCCCCAAATGTTTCGCTTTGCGTTTATCTAGCAAGGTTACTCTGTGGTATAACAAGGAAGCTGAGACCTCTGCAGTGTGTAAATGTGCTTTTACTATACAAGATGCTGTACATACAAAACTATTACAATATTAGGAATATACTACAAGACTGACAGATTTCTATAACAAGCAAAATGCCTAGAAAATAAAACAGCCTATGGTCTATAACTACAAATACATTTAAAGGTTACTTAACTTGGATTACGCTTTGTTCATGATCTCCATTGGCAATGATTCTTCTTGGAGATCAGGTCCTGTTCTTCTTCATGATCTTACAGCAACATGGTGTGTGTTCTGTGTGTCATAGCTTACTGCTTTATGTGTGTCAGGCTGTTTACCATTATCAAAACTGTAGCTGTATTTCAACAATAGCATTGAATACAACAATGCTATCTACCTATTGTCTACTCAAAAACGAACCTGTAATCTAAACTGTGATTTCTTTCAGTTTGAGAGCTGAAAGAAATCTCAAACAGGTAATGTTTACTGTGGCTATAGAGACATTAGCATATTGGATACAACAATGGTATCTAACCTATTGTCTACTCAAAACGAAACCTGTAATTTCTTTTCAGTTTGAGAGCTGAAAGAAATCTCAAACAGGTAATGTACTAAAATACAACAATGGTATCTAATCCCATTGTCATTTGTTTGAGAGATCTACTTAAACCAAATGCTGACAGGTAATCTGACTATTGTAAAATTGTCCCATGTATCCTATGCAGGCGCGGGCTGGCAAGGGGGGAAGGGGGGAGATTTCCCCCCAGGCCGCCTACCTTATCATTAGAACGGCCGCAGCGCTGTCTGTTACTTTAACTTTTTTTTTTGGCAGTGACGAGTCTCCTCTCTGCCTGACAGCAGCTGGATGAGCAGAGCAGAGCAGTGTATCAAAGCTCCTCCCCTCCTTCTCAGTCCGTTCTGTACACACACGAGGAGGAGGAGGAGGAGGAGGGGGGAGAAGGGACGCTCTGAACCTCAGGTCTGCACTCTGCACTAAACTTTTTATTATGCTCTGTACTGTAGATGGAGGAGGGGGAGAGTGTCTGGAAAGGAGGACAAGGTAGATGTCATATGAATGATTGAGGGGTTAGGAGGATGTGCTGGGAGGGGGAAGTCAATGCTAGAACTTCTGTGTGGATTACATTTGAAATCTGGCAACCCCTCTCTTCCTTCCCAAAACACCCCTCCAGCACATATCCTACCCCCTACCCATCCCCCTTGCACTGGCTCTTTTCTCTCACAAAGCGCCCTCCCCCCAGAGCATATCTGACCCCCCAAGCACATATGGGCACAGTGGCTGCATTTGATGTGGACAGTGGCTGCGTTTGATGGGGCACAGTGGCTGCATTTGATGGGGCACAGTGGCTGCATTTGATGGGGACAGTGGCTGCATTTGATGGGCACAGTGGCTGCATTTGATGGGCACAGTGGCTGTGTTTGATGGGGCACAGTGGCTGCATTTGATGGGCACAGTGGCTGCGTTTGATGGTGCACGGTGGCTGCACTTGATGGGGACAGTGGCTGCATTTGATGGGGACAGTGGCTGCATTTGATGGGGCACCGTGGCTGCATTTGATGGGGCACAGTGGCTGCATTTGATGGGGCACAGTGGCTGCATTTGATGGGGCACAGTGGCTGCATTTGATGGGCACAGTGGCTGCATTTGATGGGCACAGTGGCTGCATTTGATGGGCACAGTGGCTGCGTTTGATGGGGCACAGTGGCTGCGTTTGATGGGGCACAGTGGCTGTGTTTGATGGGGCACAGTGGCTGCATTTGATGGGGACAGTGGCTGCATTTGATGGCACGGTGGCTGCATTTGATGGGGACAGTGGCTGCATTTTATGGGCACAGTGGCTGCGTTTGATAGCACGGTGGCTGCATTTGATGTGGACAGTGGCTGCGTTTGATGGCACGATGGCTGCATTTGATGGGCACAGTGGCTGCGTTTGATGGGGACAGTGGCTGCATTTGATGGGGACAGTGGCTGCATTTGATGGGCACAGTGGCTGCATTTGATGGGGACAGTGGCTGCATTTGATGGGGACAGTGGCTGCATTTGATGGGTACAGTGGCTGCATTTGATGGGAACAGTGGCTGCATTTGATGGGCACAGTGGCTGCATTTGATGGGCACAGTGGCTGCATTTGATGGGGCACAGTGGCTGCATTTGATGGGGCACAGTGGCTGCATTTGATGGGGCACAGTGGCTGCATTTGATGGGGCACAGTGGCTGCATTTGATGGGCACAGTGGCTGCATTTGATGGGGCACAGTGGCTGCATTTGATGGGGCACAGTGGCTGCATTTGATGTTTCTTTTTTTTTCAGAATCAGTTTGTTTGCGCCCCCCCCAAACAAATTTGATCACCGACCGCCACTGCCCGCCAGCACATATCTATCTCTCCCCACCCCCCTGCTAGCTCTAGCCCTCTCCCCAGGACATATCTGACCCCTGCATTCCATGCAGAACACTCGCAATTCAGCCACGTGAACTGTTTGCTGCGGCGAGCTATGCACCACATTACTACTCTCTTTCAGGCCACCAAAAGTGTCCCAGGTCTTTTACAATCTTATAGGGTATACCCCCCCCCCAAAAAAAAACAAATGCCGCTGCTAAAGTGTCAGGTTTTGCTTGAAGAAAAGGTGGAAACCCTAGCAGGTCTGGGTTAAACAGTACTAAAAGGCAGTCGCTGACTGGCTGGCCTGCGCTGCACTCTAGGAGTTGTAGTCTTGCGCACTGAAGTTCCTGGCAGTGGGAGCAAACTACAACTCCCACCTCCCAGGAGTCTCAGAAGCAACCAGCACGTCACACATGACCTGAGCGGTTGTGGGCTGGGACCAGGTGTTCTGTCATATTCTCCAACTCGTCAGATTCTCCAACAGAGTCTCCGGAGTGGCAGAGAAGACATGACTGAGATTCATCACCCCCCCCCCTCCTCCGAAGAGGCTGGGCAAGCAAAGTACCTAGCTGTAACACATACCCAGACCCTGACACGCCCCCAGCTGACCCCTCGCATCCCATGGGCACTGATCAGGCTGTACTGATGATGGCACTGTCTGCATGGGTGAGGTGGCACTGATCAGGCTGCACAGATTATGGGCACTCTCTGCACTGGTGAGGCTGCACTGATGGGCACTCTCTGCACTGGTGAGGCTGCACTGATGGGCACTATCTGCACTGGTGAGGCTGCACGGGTGGGTACTGATGAGGCTGCACTGATGGGCACTGATCAGGCTGCACTGATCAGGCTGCACTGGTGAGGCAGCACTGATCAGGCTGCACTGATGAGGCTACATTGATGGGCACCAATGATGGTAAGTTTAACCACTTCAGCCACGTAAGGATTTACCCGCTTCCTGACCAGGCCATTTTTTTGCGATACTGCACTGCATTTCTTTAATTGACAATTGATGTGAGATGTTGTACCCAAACATAATTGACGTCCATTTTTTCCCACACATGGAGCTCTCTTTTATTGGTATTTGGTCACGTTTTTTATTTTTTGCGCTATAAACAAAAAAAGAGTGAAATTTTGAAAAAAAACAACAATATTTTTTAATTTTTGCTATATTAAATATCCCCCCCAAAAATATATTTCTTCATCAGTCTAGACCAATATGTATTTTTTTACTTATTTTTGGTAAAACAAAAAAAAATCGCAATAATTGTGCATTGATTGGTCTGCGCAAAAGTTAGTGTCTACAAAATAGGGAATAGATTTATGACATTTTTATTTTTTTCTAGTAATGGCAGTGATCAGCAATTTTTAGCAGGACTGCGACATTGCGGCGGACAGATTGGAAACTTGACACTTTTTTGGGACCATTGACATTTATACAGCGATCAGAGCTAAAAATACCCACTGATTTTTGTATAAATGTCACTGGCAGGGAAGAGGTTAAAGTGGTTGTAAACCCCGTTTTTTTTTTTTAAACAACCTGCAAAACAAAGACATAATGAGCTAGTATGCATAGCATACTAGCTCATTATGAATCACTCACCTGAGATCGAAGCCCCTGCAGCGGTGCTCGGACACCTCTGTCGCGATGCCATCTTGCTCCCCTCTGCCTTCCGTGTATCGCCGCTCCGGCGCTGTTATTGGCCCAGGAGCGGCGATGACGTCACACGCATGTGCGCTCGGGCCGGCTAACTTCATTCAGAAATCCGGCTACTAAGCCGGCCCGCTAGTGCGCATGCGCGTGACGTCAGCGGCACTGGTTTTAAATGCAAATATCCCCTTTAACCGTGTAGGTTAAGGCAGAGGCGTACTAAGTGGGGGGTGGAGGGGGCGGGCCGCACCGGGGTGCCACACACTGGGGGGTGTCAGGCCGGCGCCCCCCCGTGACTTAAGCGGTGATAGCGCCGGCGCCGCTCCGTCAAGTAAGAGCTGCCTGCAGTGAGACTCCAGGCAGGCACAGGCAGATATATCACGATACGAAGGGAGGGGGGGTGACATTGCTGCACCATCCATCCCCTCCTCACGGCCGCGGCTGAGCTATCCCGATGTTCGGCACTTCTCACAGAACACAGGCACAGCCGTGTGAAGTCGCCTCCCCCTCCTTTCTGTTTATGTGTACAGAGGGGGAGGGGACCTTCTGTGCATGTGCTGCCTCACGCTGATCTAAGGTACTGAATGGGAGGGGGGGGGTTTGCACGGGGGTCTGCATTGAGGGGGGTTTGCATGAGGGGGGTGTCTGCATTAAAGGGGGTTTGCGCTGGGGGGTCTGCACTGAGGGGGGGAGGTTTGCACTGAGGGGGGGGTTTGCACGAGGGTCTGCATTAATGGGGGGAGGTTTGCACTGAGGGGGGGGTGTCTGCATTGAGGGGGGGTTTGCATGAGGGGGGTGTCTGCATTAAAGGGGGTTTGCACTGAGGGGTCTGCACTGAGGGGGGGAGGTTTGCACTGAGGGGGGGTTTGCACGAGGGTCTGCATTAATGGGGGGAGGTTTGCACTGAGGGGGGTGTCTGCATTGAGGGGGGGTTGCACTGGGGAGGTTTGCATTGAGGGGGGTTTGCACGGGGGTCTGCATTAAGGGGGAGGTTTGCACTGTGGGGGGGTTTGCACGGGGGTCTGCATTAAGGGGGGAGGTTTGCACTGAGGGGGGGTGTCTGCATTGAGGGGGGGTTTGCATTGAGGGGGGGTTTGCATGGGGGGAGGTTTGCACTGAGGGGGGGTGTCTGCATTAAGGGGGGTTTGCACTGAGGGGAAGGGGGGTTGCACTGGGGGGTCTGCACTGAGGGGGGGAGGTTTGCACTGAGGGGGGGTTTGCACGAGGGTCTGCATTAAGGGGGGAGGTTTGCACTGAGGGGGGTGTCTGCATTGAGGGGGGGTTGCACTGGGGAGGTTTGCACTGAGGGGGATTTGCACGGGGGTCTGCATTAAGGGGGGAGGTTTGCACTGTGGTGGGGTTTGCACGGGGGTCTGCATTAAGGGGGGAGGTTTGCATTGAGGGGGGTTTGCATGGGGGGAGGTTTGCACTGAGGGGGGGTGTCTGCATTAAGGGGGGTTTGCACTGAGGGGGAGGGGGGGTTGCACTGGGGGGGTCTGCACTGAGGGGGGAGGTTTGCACGGGGGTCTGCATTAAGGGGGGAAGTTTGCACTGAGGGGGGGTTGCACTGGGGAGGTTTGCACAGGGGGGTCTGCATTGAGGGGGGGTCTGCACTGAGGGGGGAGGTTTGCACTGAGGGAGGTCTGTGTAACATGCAGGGGGTCCAGAGCTGTGAGGTGCTGTGCAATGTAAAATGGTCCAGAGGTGCGGTGCTGTGTAATGTAAAGGGGTCCAGAGTGCTGTGTACGGTCAAGGGGTCCAGAAGTGCGGGGGGCTGTTTAATGTCAAGGCATCCAGAGGTGCAGGGTGCTGTGTAATGTAAAGGGGTCCAGAGGTGCAGGGGGCTGTGTAATGTAAAGGGGTGCAGAGGTGCAGGGTGCTGTGTAATGTAAAGAGGTGCAGAGGTGCAGAGTGCTGTGTAATGTAATGGGGTCCAGAGGTGCAGGGTGCTGTGTAATGTAAGGGGGTGCAGGGTGCTGTGTAATGTGAAGGGTGCTGTGTAATGTAAAGGGGTGCAGGGTGCTGTGTAATGTAAAGGGGTCCAGAGGTGCAGGGGGCTGTGTAATGTAAAGGGGTGCAGAGGTGCAGGGTGCTGTGTAATGTAAAGGGGTGCAGAGGTGCAGAGTGCTGTGTAATGTAATGGGGTCCAGAGGTGCAGGGTGCTGTGTAATGTAAAGGGGTGCAGGGTGCTGTGTAATGTAAAGGGGTGCAGAGTGCTGTGTAATGTAATGGGGTCCAGAGGTGCAGGGTGCTGTGTAATGTAAAGGGGTGCAGGGGGCTGTGTAATGTAAAGGGGTGCAGGGGGCTGTGTAATGTAAAGGGGTGCAGAGGTGCAGGGGGCTGTGTAATGTAAAGGGGTGCAGAGGTGCAGGGGGCTGTGTAATGTAAAGGGGTGCAGAGGTGCAGGGTGCTGTGTAATGTAATGGGGTCCAGAGGTGCAGGGGGCTGTGTAATGTAAAGGGGTGCAGAGGTGCAGGGGGCTGTGTAATGTAAAGAGGTGCAGGGGGCTGTGTAATGTAAAGGGGTCCAGAGGTGCAGGGGGCTGTGTAATGTAAAGGGGTCCAGAGGTGCAGGGGGCTGTGTAATGTAAAGGGGTCCAGAGGTGCAGGGGGCTGTGTAATGTAAAGTGACGCAGAGGTGCAGGATGCTGTGTAATGTAAAGGGGTCCAGAGGTGCAGTTGTGTAGAGGGGCTACACAGTAGTAACAAAGAGATATTGAAGGATGCAGAGGTATGCAGGGGACACAGAGGGGTGTTTTTACATTTTAACGTGGGGGGGGGTGCCAGATATTGGATCCGCCCCGGGTGCCAAATGCTCTAGGTACGTCCCTGGGTTAAGGAGATATTTCATGCACCTACAGGTAAGCCTAATCTAGGCTTACCTGTAGGTGCATGTTGTGTAAGTGAGTTTACAACCACTTTAACACTAGGGGGCGATCAAGCGGTTAAGTGTTCCATAGGGAGGTGTTTCTAACTGGGGGGGGTATAGTGACTGGGAGTAGAGAGATCGATGTTCCTGATCACTAGGAACAGCAGATCTCTCTCTAACTCCCCTGTCAGAACAGGGATGTCTGTTTACATTGACAGATCCCCCTTCTGTCTCTCTCAGGAGCAATCGCGGGTTACCGGCAGATATTGCGTCCGCTGGCCACGCGCATCGGCTCCAGCGTCACGCTGTGTGCGCCGGGGAGCCAACCTGCTGCCGCATAACGACGATGGCTGATCACCAAGGTGTTAATGGGCCACTTGACTGGACTTGCCCCCCTGGCCTAAAGCTGCCAGCCCTCCCCTGATCCTATGTCTGATTAATATAATAAAAATCATATTTTTAACAAACGCAATACACATGGTGTGCGAAATCTGTTCTAATATGTAATTCTTACCTTGAAATGTGATTTTTGTATACTATGAATTGATTCGGAGCTTTTCAAAGCAATTTCCCCAAATGCGGGAAACTCGACTGCATAATTTGTGGTTGTGGGGGACTGCGTTTGCGCTTTCCCTTCTTCATTCCTGGTCAAACACAGCTTGACAAAAAAGAGCCTTCTTGTGAAGGCTGCTTCTCTTCAAACCTTTCTGCCAGCATCCCCATTCCTTTTTCAGGCCTGTTAGCATCTGCCTACATTCTAAAAAGGTTCAGTGCATTAGCCGCTTGCTCTGGCTGCACCCAAATCTGTATGCTGCATGCCAACTCCATAGAAAGAGCCACATGATTCCATATTCCTATGCAGTAGGCAACGGGCCTTGTTTCAAAGAGGAAAGCTGCATAGTGGCTGGATGCTTAAAGGGGTTGTAAACCTACGTGTTTTTTCACCTTAATGCATCGTATGCATTAAGGTGAAAAAACACCATGCAGTGTCTGGCCCCCGAGGCCCCCCGTTTTACTTACCTGAGCCCTGAATTTCCGTGGTTTGTCCCCGCCGTTCTTCTACTTGGAGTACCGGCCTTCTGTTTGCTGTAAATGTGATTAGGAAGCTCTATAGCCCGTCAGATGACTCTTACTGGAAAAGCCAGTCATCGCCCCTTAAAAATATGTTGCCAGGATTACAACCATGATCTTGGTGTATCTGCTTCCTCAAGCCTCTGGACTGGAAATGGTTTAGGGGAACTCCACTTTTGTGGGGGGAAAAATAGCAAATAAAATAAAAATATTATAGCGTATACAATTGCGACGCCATATGTAATAGAATGTTATTAAAAATGATCTTTTTTTTTTTTTCAATCTACAGCTCTGTAATTTTCTGAAAATGCAATGCAATATGGCAACCTGGAGGTGTTCTGTACACAGAATGTGTACAGAATGCTCCCCAGAAACATAATTTCTTGCTTGTGTGATTGGCTCACTGATTTTCCCAGAAGTCTACACTAAGATACAAGTCAGATTTCAGGCATCCTCCAACAAAAATAAAAAAATTTTGGTGAGATACTTTCAATAGGAAATCATAGCTAAAGGGATGCAGGCCCAGCAGCTTTCCTCATTAGAGCCCTGCAGGTGCACAGCTGATTGATAATTCTGAAATCACTCCCATTATTCTAACTTTCCCACATGGATACAAACACACAGGGGTTTCTTCAGAATAACAAAAGGTAGGAATCTGCAGAAAAGTTTGTTAAAATCCTTGTAATGTACATACATTAGATCACCCAGAGGGGAATGTTTTGTTTTTTTTTTCTCAACAAAAGTGGAGTTGCGCTTTAAAGAGCATTTTTTGAGCACACTGCCACCTGTAGGTTATGCATATCTGTATTGCTTTGTCACATAACTGTAAACTGACGTATTGTACGTATGGTTACTTGGTATTATCACTGCATTGCTGTACTTCTCACCATTCATTATATAAATCAGAAAATTGCCAGAAGAAATGGTCTTGCCACTTCTTCTAAATTACTGCTACCCAGTTAGCCCTACCTCTTGCCTGCTCTTCTAAAACAACAATGATCTGCTTGCTTTTCATAGAGAAGCACAAAGACCTTGTAATGACATCACTGATCTAATGAAAATGTAAAAGTTTTATTTAAAAACTTCATTAGCATGTTGATGAAGGGGGGAGGAAGAACCAGGGAAGGCAACATATAAGCAGATTAAACTTCAGGTTTAAGTTTTCCAAATTCCAATTCTAATTACAATTTCATTTTAAACTGAATGAGAAATATATTTCCACTTACACATTCCACACAAGCATTCACTAGCTTGCTACTATAAATATATTGCTCTTTTAAACTAATATTGCTTAGTCATTATGAGTGTTGAAACTAAAGTTACCGATAGCCACTAGGGATGAGCTCGGTGTTCGAGTCGAACATACGTTCGACTCGAACATCGGCTGTTCGATCGTTCGACGAAGATCGAACGATTTGGGCCGTTCGCGCCAAATTCGAGTGACGCGAACGGCCCACAATGCACTACGCCATCGCAGTGTCATCCAGGCGCTGTGATTGGCCAAGCATGCACTGTGACCCCGCATGCTTGGCCAATCACAGCGCCGGCAGCGAGGAGAGCAATGATTGGCCACAGGCAGGATGCCTGTGGCCAATTATTGCTGAGGGTGTTTAGTACACGCCCCACACTATAAAAGGCCGCCAGCACGGCGGCCTAGTGTAGCGTGTTCCGGAGCAGGGAAAGAGAAGCATAGGCAGGGACAGTGACATTTATTTTTTCTTGCTTAACCTGGATTCCTTTAGTTTAGGGAAAGAGAAGGATAGGTAGGGAGAGTGTCAGTGTGTTTTACTGTGCGAATCCTTGTTTCTAGGGACAGGGAAGGACAGTGAGGCAAATTCTACTTGTGCTATAGTGTGCTAAAGCATTGATCATCAATCAGCTTTAAAAAAACATTTTTTCTAGGGACAGAAAACTATAGGTAGGAAGAGTGTCAGTTTCTTTCACTGTGATAATCCTTGTTTCTAGGGACAGGGAAGGACAGTGAGGCAAATTCTACTTGTGCTATAGTGTGCTAAAGCATTGATCATCAATCAGCTTTAAAAAAAAAAAATTCTAGGGACAGAAAACTATAGGTAGGAAGAGTGTCAGTTTCTTTCACTGTGATAATCCTTGTTTCTAGGGACAGGGAAGGACAGTGAGGCAAATTCTACTTGTGCTATAGTGTGCTAAAGCATTGATCATCAATCAGCTTTAAAAAAACATTTTTTCTAGGGACAGAAAACTATAGGTAGGAAGAGTGTCAGTTTCTTTCACTGTGATAATCCTTGTTTCTAGGGACAGGGAAGGACAGTGAGGGAAATTCTCCTTGTGCTATAGTGTGCTAAAGCATTGATCATCAATCAGCTTTAAAAAAACATTTTTTCTAGGGACAGAAAACTATAGGTAGGAAGAGTGTCAGTTTCTTTCACTGTGATAATCCTTGTTTCTAGGGACAGGGAAGGACAGTGAGGCAAATTCTACTTGTGCTATAGTGTGCTAAAGCATTGATCATCAATCAGCTTTAAAAAAACTTTTTTTCTAGGGACAGAAAACTATAGGTAGGAAGAGTGTCAGTTTCTTTCACTGTGATAATCCTTGTTTCTAGGGACAGGGAAGGACAGTGAGGCAAATTCTACTTGTGCTATAGTGTGCTAAAGCATTGATCATCAATCAGCTTTAAAAAAAAAAAATTCTAGGGACAGAAAACTATAGGTAGGAAGAGTGTCAGTTTATTTCACTGTGATAATCCTTGTTTCTAGGGACAGGGAAGGACAGTGAGGCAAATTCTACTTGTGCTATAGTGTGCTAAAGCATTGATCATCAATCAGCTTTAAAAAAACATTTTTTCTAGGGACAGAAAACTATAGGTAGGAAGAGTGTCAGTTTCTTTCACTGTGATAATCCTTGTTTCTAGGGACAGGGAAGGACAGTGAGGGAAATTCTCCTTGTGCTATAGTGTGCTAAAGCATTGATCATCAATCAGCTTTAAAAAAACATTTTTTCTAGGGACAGAAAACTATAGGTAGGAAGAGTGTCAGTTTCTTTCACTGTGATAATCCTTGTTTCTAGGGACAGGGAAGGACAGTGAGGCAAATTCTACTTGTGCTATAGTGTGCTAAAGCATTGATCATCAATCAGCTTTAAAAAAACATTTTTTCTAGGGACAGAAAACTATAGGTAGGAAGAGTGTCAGTTTCTTTCACTGTGATAATCCTTGTTTCTAGGGACAGGGAAGGACAGTGAGGGAAATTCTCCTTGTGCTATAGTGTGCTAAAGCATTGATCATCAATCAGCTTTAAAAAAACATTTTTTCTAGGGACAGAAAACTATAGGTAGGAAGAGTGTCAGTTTCTTTCACTGTGATAATCCTTGTTTCTAGGGACAGGGAAGGACAGTGAGGCAAATTCTACTTGTGCTATAGTGTGCTAAAGCATTGATCATCAATCAGCTTTAAAAAAACATTTTTTCTAGGGACAGAAAACTATAGGTAGGAAGAGTGTCAGTTTCTTTCACTGTGATAATCCTTGTTTCTAGGGACAGGGAAGGACAGTGAGGGAAATTCTCCTTGTGCTATAGTGTGCTAAAGCATTGATCATCAATCAGCTTTAAAAAAACATTTTTTCTAGGGACAGAAAACTATAGGTAGGAAGAGTGTCAGTTTCTTTCACTGTGATAATCCTTGTTTCTAGGGACAGGGAAGGACAGTGAGGCAAATTCTACTTGTGCTATAGTGTGCTAAAGCATTGATCATCAATCAGCTTTAAAAAAACATTTTTTCTAGGGACAGAAAACTATAGGTAGGAAGAGTGTCAGTTTCTTTCACTGTGATAATCCTTGTTTCTAGGGACAGGGAAGGACAGTGAGGGAAATTCTCCTTGTGCTATAGTGTGCTAAAGCATTGATCATCAATCAGCTTTAAAAAAACATTTTTTCTAGGGACAGAAAACTATAGGTAGGAAGAGTGTCAGTTTCTTTCACTGTGATAATTCTTGTTTCTAGGGACAGGGAAGGACAGTGAGGCAAATTCTACTTGTGCTATAGTGTGCTAAAGCATTGATCATCAATCAGCTTTAAAAAAACATTTTTTCTAGGGACAGAAAACTATAGGTAGGAAGAGTGTCAGTTTATTTCACTGTGATAATCCTTGTTTCTAGGGACAGGGAAGGACAGTGAGGCAAATTCTACTTGTGCTATAGTGTGCTAAAGCATTGATCATCAATCAGCTTTAAAAAAACATTTTTTCTAGGGACAGAAAACTATAGGTAGGAAGAGTGTCAGTTTCTTTCACTGTGATAATCCTTGTTTCTAGGGACAGGGAAGGACAGTGAGGGAAATTCTCCTTGTGCTATAGTGTGCTAAAGCATTGATCATCAATCAGCTTTAAAAAAACATTTTTTCTAGGGACAGAAAACTATAGGTAGGAAGAGTGTCAGTTTCTTTCACTGTGATAATCCTTGTTTCTAGGGACAGGGAAGGACAGTGAGGCAAATTCTACTTGTGCTATAGTGTGCTAAAGCATTGATCATCAATCAGCTTTAAAAAAACATTTTTTCTAGGGACAGAAAACTATAGGTAGGAAGAGTGTCAGTTTCTTTCACTGTGATAATCCTTGTTTCTAGGGACAGGGAAGGACAGTGAGGGAAATTCTCCTTGTGCTATAGTGTGCTAAAGCATTGATCATCAATCAACTTTAAAAAAACATTTTTTCTAGGGACAGAAAACTATAGGTAGGAAGAGTGTCAGTTTCTTTCACTGTGATAATCCTTGTTTCTAGGGACAGGGAAGAACAGTGAGGCAAATCCTACTTGTGCTATAGTGTGCTAAAGCATTGATCATCAATCAGCTTTAAAAAAAAAAAATTCTAGGGACAGAAAACTATAGGTAGGAAGAGTGTCAGTTTCTTTCACTGTGATAATCCTTGTTTCTAGGGACAGGGAAGGACAGTGAGGGAAATTCTCCTTGTGCTATAGTGTGCTAAAGCATTGATCATCAATCAGCTTTAAAAAAACATTTTTTTCTAGGGACAGAAAACTATAGGTAGGAAGAGTGTCAGTTTCTTTCACTGTGATAATCCTTGTTTCTAGGGACAGGGAAGGACAGTGAGGCAAATTCTACTTGTGCTATAGTGTGCTAAAGTATTCCTCATCAACCATCTTTGAAATCCTTGTTTTTTGGACAGTCAGGGAAATTGTCGTTGTGCTATTCTGTGCAAAAGCAATCATCCTCAACCATATTTAGAAATCCTTAAGTAAAGGGACAGAGAAGGACACCTGAAGGTAGCCCTTATTGCTTTTTTCCCCATCTCCCTGCAGGCCATCTATTAGAATGTCTGGAAGGCAAACAAGGAGAGGCAGACAGTCAGGAGGCAATAAAAGAGGGCAAGCAGGCTCTGTGTCTGGGGGCAACAGTGCTGGTCGTGGACGCGGTGCATTGTCATCAGCACATGGCCATGGGACATGCTTGTCCTTCTTTTCGGCAGCTGGACATGTTGAGCCACATCATGCCGAAGACTTGGTAGAGTGGATGATCAAGCCCTCCTCCTCCTCCTCATCCTCTCTCACCCAGGCTCAGGGTACTGGCAAAGCAGCTGCCAAAGCGTCCTCTTCCCTGGTATCAATGTCAGACTCATCATCAGTCACTCCTTCCCTAGACCCACCATGTCCTCCTCCTGAGGAGTCCCCCGAACTGTTTGAGCACAGTGTTGGGTACATGCTCCAGGAGGATGCCCAGCGTTTCGAAGGGTCTGATGATGAAACCCAGCTACAGGAAGGCAGTAGCGTGAGAGCAGACAGAGGGGATGCTCAAGAAGGACACCAATCTGGCAGTCATGTTCCAGCAGCTGCAGCATACTGCCAGATTGGCTCCAGTGATGAGGAGGGAGGGGATGATGAGGTCACTGACTCCACGTGGGTGCCTAATAGGAGAGAGGAGGAGGAGGAGGCACATCTCCAATGAGGCAGGATGCCCTTTGGTGGCCAGCGTAAGGGCAGTACACCGACGGAATCACACCACAGAGCTCCGCCTGTGCAGGGCGCTGCCTCTGCCCGTCATTCAAAAAGTTCTTTGGTGTGGGCCTTTTTTGAGGCTAGTGCATCAGATCGCACAGCTGCTGTTTGCAACATATGTCTCAAGCGTATATCGCGTGGCCAAAACATCAGCCGCTTGGGTACCACATGCCTGACCAGACATATGTTGACCTGCCATGCAGCTCGTTGGCAAGCCTACCTCAAAGACCCACACCAAAGAACAAAGCGGACCTCTCCTTGCACCGCATCAGCTGGGATCTCCAACCCCACTATAACTTCAGTCCTCTCTGAAACATGCACTGAGAGGAATGAAGGTGTAGAATTAGGTGTGTCACAGCCAAGTAGTTGCGGCCACTCTGCTAGCAGTACACCGACGTCCGATTCTAGCAGGCAAATTTCCCTGCCCCAGCTGCTGGACCGTCGAAAGAAGTTCACTCCCAGCCATCCACATGCCCAGCGGTTGAATGCTAGCTTGGCTAAATTGCTAGCGCTTCAACTGCTGCCTTTTCAGTTGGTAGACTCGGCCCCCTTCCGTGAGTTTGTGCAATGTGCGGTTCCTCAGTGGCAGGTTCCCAAACGCCACTTTTTCTCACGGAAGGCTATTCCGGCTCTCTACCGGCATGTGGAAGGCAATGTCTTGGCCTCGCTGGACAGGGCGGTCAGCGGTAAGGTGCATATTACCGCTGACTCATGGTCCAGCAGGCATGGACAGGGACGTTACCTTTCTTTCACGGCCCATTGGGTCACTCTTTTGGCAGCTGGGAAGGATGCAGGACAAGGTGCAGTAGTGTTGGAGGTTGTTCCACCGCCACGCCTCCAAAATGCTACTACTGGTTGTGACACACCTCTTTCCTCCACCCCCTCCTCTTCTTCTTCCTCCATGGCCTCTTCCTGTGGTTTGTCCTCTGAACCAGCGGTGCTCCGTAGCCGTTCAAGGGGCTACGCAAGTACGCAGGCAAAAAGATGCCATGCCGTGCTTGCGCTGGTGTGTTTGGGGGACAGAAGCCACACTGGGGCAGAGGTCCTGTCTGCTCTGCAGGGCCAGGCCGAGAGGTGGTTGACGCCACGCCAGCTTAAGCCAGGAATGGTGGTTTGCGACAATGGCACCAATCTCCTCTCCGCCCTCCGACAGGGACAACTGACCCATGTGCCCTGTGTGGCTCACGTCCTTAACCTGGTGGTGCAGCGGTTCTTGGGCAGGTACCCGGGCTTACAGGATGTCCTGAGGCAGGCCAGGAAAGTCTGTGTGCATTTCCGCAGATCTTATAATGCCAGTGCTCGCCTGGCTGAGCTGCAAAAGGAGTTGAACCTGCCCAAGAACCGCCTTATATGTGACATGCCCACCAGGTGGAACTCAACGTTGGCCATGCTGCAGCGGCTGCACACGCAGCAGAGGGCCATCAATGAGTACCTGTGCGACTACGGCACCAGGACAGGGTCAGGGGAGCTTGGTTTTTTTTCTCCACGCCAGTGGGGCATGATCAGGGATGCATGCACTGTCCTGGCACCATTTGAGGAGGCCACGAGGATGGTGAGCAGTGACAGTGCATGCATCAGTGACACTGTACCTCTTGTCCACCTGTTGGAGCACACGCTGCGTGGAATAATGGACAGGGCACTTGAGGCAGAACAGAGGCAGGAAGAGGAGGACTTCCTTGCCTCTCAAGGCCCCCTTTACCCAGACAGTGTTCCTTCTGTCCCACCCATCGCACAGGAAGAGGAGGAGGAGGAGGAGGAGGAGGATTGTGTCAGCATGGAGGTGGAGGCTGGCACTCAGCATCATCAGCAGCAGTCTTTTAGGGATGATTTACAGTCCCAAGAAACCAGTGGACTTGTACGTGGCTGGGAGGAGGTGGCTGCGGATCATGTCGTCCTTAGTGACCCAGAGGACTCCGGAGCGAATGCCTCAGCAAACCTACGCTGCATGGCCTCCCTGATCCTGCAAAGTCTGCGGAAGGATCCTCGTATTCTTCGGATCAAGGAGAGGGACCATTACTGGCTGGCCACTCTCCTTGATCCACGGTACAAGGGTAAGGTTGCGGACCTTATGTTACCGTCGCAGAGGGAGCAGAGGATGAGACAACTCCGGGAGGCCTTGCAGAAAGGTCTGTGCAAAGCGTTCCCAGAGACTGGGAGGTTACAAACTCCTGGTCCTGGACAACGAGTTGCTGAGGCTTCGGCCAGTCAAAGAAGGAGCGGTGGGGAAGGTGGCCGTCTGACCGATGCGTTCAGACAATTCTTTAGTCCGCAGCCCCAAAGTATGATCGGTTCCAGCAACCATCGCCAGCGTCTGATAAACATGGTGCAGGAATATCTAGGGGCAAGGTCAGACTTGGACACCTTCCCCACCGAAAATCCTCTGGCTTACTGGGTCTTGAGGATGGATCACTGGCCAGAGCTTGCACAGTATGCAATTGAGCTACTGGCCTGTCCTGCATCCAGCGTTCTTTCGGAACGCACATTCAGTGCTGCTGGAGGATTTGTCACGGATCACAGGGTGCGCCTGTCCACCGACTCGGTTGATCGACTGACTTTCATCAAGATGAACCAGTCTTGGATCACCACCAGCTACCACACACCTGATGCTGATATAACAGACTAATTGATTTTAACATGTCACATCCCTTCAAGACTGATGCTGATGCTGAGTGCCTGTGCTGTTATGTTGACTGGCTATCCTCCTCCTCCGAGTCCTCAATGATACGATTGATGATAGCTTGGAAGATCATTTTTGTTTATGGGTGCCGCCACCAGTGGCTAAGGCCCAATTTTTCAGCCCCTGTTTTACAGGGGCGTGTAATTACAATTTTTTTAGCAATAATTTGCCATAGGGCTCATTGCTGTGCTCCAAGTACAGTATCTGTGAGGGGTTGGAGTGTTGTGGCACCAGTGCCTAAGGCCCAATTTTTCAGCCCCTGTTTAACAGGGGCGTGTCATTACAATTTTTGAAGCAATACTTTGCAACAGGGCTCATTGCTGTGCTCCAAGTACAGTATCTGTGAGGGGTTGTAGTGTTGTGCCACCAGTGCCTAAGGCCCAATTTTTCAGCCCCTGTTCAACAGGGGCATGTAATTACAATTCTTGATCTAATAATTCACAGCAGGGCCCATTGCTGCACCCACCAAGAATAACTCTGAGGGCTTACAGTGTTGTGGCAACGCCACCACCACCACCACCACGAAAGGCCCAATTTTTCAGCCCCTGTTCAAAATGGGCATGTAATTACAATTCTTGATCTAATAATTCACAGCAGGGCCCATTCCTGCACCCACCAAGAGTAACTCTGAGGGCTTACAGTGTTGTGGCAACGCCACCACCACCACCACCACGAAAGGCCCAATTTTTCAGCCCCTGTTCAAAAGGGGCATGTAATTACAATTCTTGATCTAATAATTCACAGCAGGGCCCATTCCTGCACCCACCAAGAGTAACTCTGAGGGCTTACAGTGTTGTGGCAACACCACCATCACCACCACCACCACGAAAGGCCCAATTTTTCAGCCCCTGTTTAACAGGGGCATGCAATTACAATTCTTGATCTAATAATTCACAGCAGGGCCCATTGCTGCACCCACCAAGAGTAACTGTCAGGGCTTACAGTGTTGTGGCACCAGCACCACCATCAAAGGCCCAATTTTTACTACCACTGATCAACAATTATATGTAATTAAAATTCCTGATATAATAGTTGACAGCAGGGCATTCCAGCACCAACCAAGAGTAACTGTGAGTGCTTACAGTGTTGTGCCAACACCAACAACTAAGGGGCCTATTTCTGCAGAGTATATACGGCAGGTCCCTACTTTCAAACATCCAACTTACAAACGACTCCTACTTGCAAACGCAAGAAGACAACAGGAAGTGAGAGGAAATCTACCCCTTGGAAGGAAAATTCTCTCCTGTAAGAATTAATATGGGAGAAAGGTGTCTCCTCTGTACTGATGCTTTATCAGCAATCCTTGTAGTCAGAGTCTTCACTTAGGAATGTGATAGGAATGTGATACCCTAACTACCAAGGCCTGAGGTGTGCCTTAGCCTGCTGGTCAGTATGCCTAAAAGTGGGCATACCCTGAATATGACTGAAGAAATGAAATAAGTAAATGGTTGTATGAAAAAGGGGGAACGGGTGGGTGGGGACCCAGAAACACAGCCGACGCAGGAGAGGAGAGAGGAGGAGGGATAAATAGCCCTCAGACTCCTCCTACAAATTCAGGCTAGCCTGCGGCCAGCCTTCCACTTGTAGTCAGAGTCTTCACTTAGGAATGTGATAGGAATGTGATACCCTAACTACCAAGGCCTGAGGTGTGCCTTAGCCTGCTGGTCAGTATGCCTAAAAGTGGGCAAAAAGACCCGGACTAGGTATGTTAAGAGAAAGAAGGGCAGGTAACAAACCGCCTGGTAGATCAATGCACGCCCGGGTGGCGTCAATGAATGGAACCGGAACGTACCCGTTGCGACAGCAGAAACCAGTGACCTAAGAATTGATGACTAGAAGGGCCCCAACAGTTGGACCTAGCAAACCTGCCCAGAAACCAACCGACTGTTCCATAAATGACTGGATAAGCCTACAACCAGAAAACACAGACATGGGAATGAACCGCTTGTGACGAGAGGACACGTGGGAGGAACGGAACAAGGGCTGACCCAAGGAGCCCTGGGGAATAATGCAAACGGTTGTACCCAGCCAACAGGACGCAAGACAAGTAGCTCCGTGAACACCTACAACCCCTGGCCTAACTGTGCATACCTGGTAAGGGGACGAGAGAGGGAGAGGTGCCAAAAATAAATGAACTGATAGGAGGGAAGGGGGGTCTACGAGCCGGATACCTGAAAGATGCGTTTGCAGGAGTAGACGGATAAGGCCAACATGCTGTAGTGACATGCAACGATAAACGCACAGAACCAGACCTGGCATGACCCAACCTACCCGAGTGACAGTGAGCCCCCTAGGAACAGGCTGGGAATCGGAAAAAAGATGAAAGGTCTGACGTACC
Organism: Rana muscosa; assembly: GCA_029206835.1. NCBI lineage: Eukaryota > Metazoa > Chordata > Amphibia > Anura > Ranidae > Rana > Rana muscosa. The sequence goes on from CM055116.1 coordinate 1,151,198,703, forward strand.
TGCCCAGAAGATCCGGCAACCTACAAACAAGAGAATAGCACCAAAAGATGAAAACGACCCAGACCTATCGTGGGCCGACACAGGGACGTTGGTATCAAGTAAGGACTGCATGGCCCCAAGGTTAAGCCAGCAGTGAAACCAACACAACCGCTGCTAACCTGCCCTGGCAACGGGCAGGCCTGAAGCTTCAAGCCTTGGGGAAATCAGCTGGATGTCCAGTAAACATGAGAGGCCGTGGAGAGCCTGTTTGGCCCGCATCCAACTGCGCTTAAGAATACAGCCCAGAACATGCTCCATGCTGGTACGTGGGAGTAGCTAGGACAGAACAGGAAGCAAACTGAAGCGAACCGCCTACCTTGTAGTGGCTGGAAAAGGAAACCCCTGAGTTGACTCACAGAAATGCAGAGCCAAGTATGATCAACTCCTGATCGGCGGAGTACTACAAATGGTCAGAAACCCCCACGTGGAGTAGAAGGGATAAACTGCATATGTTGCTGCCGAAACGTGCAGCCTGCCCAACCCTAAACACAAAAGGAAAACACAACAGACAACCAGATATGAGACACCACCCCTCTGTACCTGCCTGGGCCAAAGACGTGAGCAGAAATGACCAGACCTCAGCGCGTGCATGAACCTGACGACAGAACCCACCCTGGTGTATGTAGTAAGTGTATGTAGCAAATGAGCCCGAGTATCCTGCCGCGCAGAGACAGGTAATTAAAATAAAACACTCAGGGCCGGTGTACCCACGGACCGTGGTGGGTAGTAGTTATAGGCGTAAGCATGAACGTGCACGTATGACGTATGGTATACAGGCGAGAAGATTGTGGTCAACAATCAATTAAAAACGAAACCTCAGCCCGTATGGATCTGTAGACGTGACAGATCCTGAGATGTGCACCCTGGCTAACTACACCCGGTATGCAAGAACCTGAAAGAAAGGTGTGACGAGACAAAGAAACAAACAACGCTGCAATGGCTGTGCATGTGTGCGGCGATTGCACGGCACCGACAAGCTATGACAGAACATGCTACGACTGGCTGAGACCTGCTATACTGAAACACGCAGGGGTAAAACATGCTAAGACAGAAAACAACCCCCTCTGTACCAACCCCCGTGCGAAGACATGAGCAGTGAAGGTGGGACCACAGCATGTAATGAACCTGATAACGACCCCCCCCCCCCCCGTGTGACGTAAGAGAGCGCAAGGAACCTGTTGCGCAATAACAGATCGTAGAAACTGAATACTCAGGACTTGAGTACCCACAGACCGTGGTGGGTAGTCCTGCAGGTGTAATGAAACAACTGCAATCGTATGACGTGACGTAACAGGCAAGAAGATTGTGGTCAATGATCATAACCAACGAAACTTGAGCCCGTATGGATCTGTAGACGTGACAGAACCCGAGATGTGAACCTAGCCAACTGCACCAGAAATGCAAGAACCTACGAAAAGTAAGATGATATGGAAATGAACGAAGAAGAAAACAGCTACCGGTGTAAGCTGAACCTGCATGGCACCGACGTGCTGACAGAACCACAGAGACAGAAAATCGCTAAGACAGAAAATCGCTAAGACTGGACCCCACTGAGACTGGACCACCACCCCTCAGTGCCTACCCAGGTGTGAGGACATGAGCGGTGATGCTGGGACCGTGGTGTAAAAAAGAACCAGATGATGACCCACACCCATGTGCAGAAGTGAACGAGCCCAAGTAACCTGCAGCGCAAAGACAGGTGGTAGAAACTGAAACTCAGGGCTGACGTACCCACGGACCGTGGTGGGTAGTACAAATGTAATGAAACGAACGTGCATCGTATGATGTAAGGTATACGGGCGAGAAGCTTGTGGTTGACAACCATCAAACGAAACCTTAGCCCGTATGGATCTGCAGATGTGACAGATCCTAAGATGTGCGCCCTAGCCAAATGAAACCAGGTAAGCAAAGAAGCTGAGCGAAAGGAACAATGAGACAGGAAAAAAACAAACTAAAGTAAACGGCTACCGGTGTATACGTACCTGCATGGCACCGACACACTGTGACGGAAAACACGTTGTGACAGAAACACGCTAACAACTGAAATGACAGAGCTGTTGTGACGGAAGTATGCCATAACCAAAGCACGCCATGACAAAACACGTGACCTGAACACACTAAGGATATGGACTGTACCTGCAGCCTGCATCCCCCCCGTGACCTGAGAAACCCAGATCTGGACTGCAAAGATAAAAGCAAGGATTCATCCACAACAGGGCCAGACCCATGCATGCAAACTCCCCTGACAGCTCCGACACCCCCTACCCCCACACACATACACACATCCGGCGTAGAAAAGCAGGGAAATGGCATGCGCATACTGCCATGACCTTATAAGCCAACCAGCAGCAGCAAGTGCTGTGTGTGGACCTGGGATCCACAGTAGAACTTCCACCTGGTGCCTAAGGTAAACCCATGCAAGTCAGATCAACCAGAAAAATACTGACAACTAACCATGGGTGCCCCCCTCCCCTTACTCCGATGCCCCAGGAAGGATAACCTGCTGTGCTCGGGCAGACCCCCCCCTGCCTGACAGAAAATCGCTACGATCGAAAATCAAAAACGCTAAGACAGAACATGCTATGACAGACAAAAACGCTATACAGGAAAACTGCTGCGACAAATCGCATGAAAGCAAGAAAAGACTGACAGTGGATCCCAGACCACGTGACTAGAAGAGATGACAGGGGACAAATGAGAAAAGCGCCCACAGTACCGAGCAGCCCATGCAATAAGCAGCACAGTAAAACTGATAAGACCACCTGAGACATCTTTACAAGACATACTGAGCTACAGCGGGTAAACCCCAGACGCCTGCACTGGGCCTCATCCTCATGCCACACACCACTGGTGTGAAAAGGCCTCCTATCCTGGACCCGAATAAAAATGAAAAAGGGGGCTATATCCATGATAAGTTCCTTACAGATGCCGTGCGTGGCCCCGGGAGGAGTAGCGGGGCAACTGAATGCAGGTGAATGCCCCCCCCCACGCTGCCTGTCTACCCGACGACCACCATGACATCATGAGCCCGGAGGAGTGGGTGGATGCCCTCCTCAAGAAGCCAGTGTGCGCCCGGAAGAGTCGGAGGGGAACGGATGGCCCCCCTCCCTCAGAGCGTGGGAGCCCGGAGGAGTTGGAGGGTGGACGGACGGCCCCCCTCCTCCCAGACCCGGAGGAGTGGGAGAGTGAAACGGACGGGGCCCCCCCTCCCACGTGAGACCGGGCGGAGGAGCGGGCGGCCCTACAGATGATGCCGGCGTTAGTCCGGAAGTAGAGGTGAGTGAAGGGGCAGGCATGCACACCGGGAAGCGCGCTCCCCCCCACCCCCCGCTACCCGTCGAGCGGGACATGACAGAGACCAGCGTGAGTATGGGGAGAAGAGAAACCCCCGGCGTGTGCCCTGTGTGTGGAGGGACGGCCCCCGACGGTGTCAGATGGAGCACACTGAAGGGAGGGTGGAGGCGGATGGATGGATGAAATGTCCGTCCCCCCCACCCTAACACAAGAGAAACGGGCGGCCCCCATGACGCCGGATTGAGCCCTGGAACGAATGGAGGATGGGCGGGTCACCAAATGGTGAGCCCGGGAGAGGAACCTTCACAACTGCCATCGCTGACCGACGCTCTGCAGGGACACCGGAAGTGACGTTGACGGCAACCCAGAAACACAGCCGACGCAGGAGAGGAGAGAGGAGGAGGGATAAATAGCCCTCAGACTCCTCCTACAAATTCAGGCTAGCCTGCGGCCAGCCTTCCACTTGTTTCAAGAAAAACACCACATTTCAAAAACAGTTGTCATTGGGACGGAAAGTGAGGTGAAATGTTCTGAACAGGGGAACAGACAGCAAAACAAATGTTACAGGGGTGATAACCCTTACCTATGTTTTCCAAAAAGTTTAAAAATAGATTTTTGGGCTGGAGCTACACTTAAACAATGTACCTGTTCAAAATTACAAACAGATTCTACATAAGAACAAACCTACAGTCCCTGTCTTGTATGCACCGCCTGTATACGGCTGTTCAGAGTATATAGGGCCTTTTTTATTTTATGTGCGGGGTTCCCCTTAATATCCATACAAGACCCAAAGGGGCTGGTAATGGGCTGGGGTAGGGGGGGGGGGGGTCATGGGGTAGCTATGCCATTTTTCTTAAAGATTTTCATCCATATTACCGGGACCAGACATTACATTAAAGCCGCAAGCAGTTTTAAATGGCTTTTTTTTCCTTTAGAAGTGTCATTTTGTGCAGGGACAGTTCTAAACACGGGAAACACGTGGCACTTCACAGGCATACTTTAGACACCCCCCAGGTACGATATTTAAAGGAATATTTGACTTTTTTTTTTCACTTTATGCATCATTAAAATGACTGCTCCCGAAAAACGACCGTTTTTAAAACTTATTTTTGCATTGATACATGTCCCCTGGTGCAGAACCCGGGTTCCCAAACCCTTTTTAGGACAATAACATGCATAATAGTTGTTATAATTAGCACTTTAGAATTCGAACGTTCGCATCCATTGTATTTAATAGGGTTCTAATGTTCGTACGAACTTTCGGTCCGTTCGCGGGTTCTGGTGCGAACCGAACCCGGGGGTGTTCGGCTCATCACTAATAGCCACATTCCTAAACTGCTCATGTCATTTGTCAGTGGGCAAACCTGGTGGTCTTTTATGCTGGTGTGAGCTAGGTCTGTGGTGAAACACACAGGCAATTAATATCTTCTTCTGTCATTTACAGGAATTAGCATCAAATACTGGGTATGAGCATGCATGTGTGGGAAATGGGCCAAAACATACTAAAGCTGGCCAAAGCCTGCTCAGATTTTGGGCAATTCCTGCTGAATTAAGAGCAGTGTATGGCTTTGACGGAACAACTTAGTTCAACAAATGTCAATTGCTCAATCAACTTTTGTTGGTCAAACATTCCTAAACATACAGCCGAAGCTACAATGGAATGCTTTAGATCAAAGTATATTCATGTGTTAGAATGGCCCAGTCAAAGTCCAGACCTAAATCCAATTAAGAATCTGTGGCACTTGCTGTTCACAGACGCTCTCCATCCAATCTGACAGAGCTTGAGCTATTTTGCAAAGAAGAATGGGCAAAAATGTCACTCTCTAGATGTACAAAGCTGGTAGATGTCACGCCGTGCCTGGGATTAGATCCTGGTGCTCACAGACTGTTTTCCTATGTTGTGAACCACCAGGGAACTTGTTGCGTGTTTGATGTTGGCTCCACCCTGGGACCAGCTGTTTGTAGTTATCTGATCAGCGACCCTATAAATCTCCACTTCCTGTCCGTGCCTTAGTATAGATCCCTGTTGATGCTGTTTGTGGATGCTCTTAGTTTTGGTTGCAGACCTGGCTCGTTCTTGACTTCGATACCTGGATTTTCCCTTGGACTTTGCTTATCTGGTTGCCGACCCCGCCTGGCTCATTCTTGACTGCGTTACTTGGAATGTCCTTTCTCCTCCTGGGTTCCAGCCTTCGCCTCCTACTAACCGTGAGTTGTTGCTGGGGGTTTTGGTTAGGCTGACTGCACCATCCATTGCGGTCCCTTATTTCCTGGCTGCAGGATCTCAACCGTCCCTCCACCTGATACCGGGATAACAAGACTACTGGTCAGGAAAGCGGAGGGACGGTTGCAATTTCCTGGCAGACCTAAAAGTAGACATCCCCAAAAAGACTTGCAGTTGTAATTGCAGCAAAAGATGATTCTACAAAGTATTGACTAAGGGGGGCTGAATACAAATGCACACTACACTTTTCACATTTATTTGTAAAACATTTTGAAAACCATTTATCATTTTCCTTCCACGTCATAATTACCGTATTTTTCGGACTATAAGACGCACATTTTTCCCCCAGAAATATGGGGGAAAATGTCCCTGCGTCTTATAGACCGAATACATAACAGGGGCCCCGCCCCCCACCGTCGCTGGCACCGCCCCTGCCATCCGCTCACAGCCTCTGGAATCCCCGACCGCCGCCACTAGCTCCGCCCCCCCCGCCGCAGTGTCAGGGGCTTTGCGAATCCAGTTAGAGCCGCTCTCTCTTTCTCTTTGGCTTACAGAAAGGGAGGAGGGGGGCGGCGGGAGATAAACAGACAGCCCGCAGCTCTCCTCTCCCTGTCACAGCGCCACTGCCGAGTTCTCTGGCAAATAGAGCAGCGGCGCTGTGACAGGGAGAGGAGAGCTGCGGGCTGTCTGTATATCCCCCGCCGCCCCCCTCCTCCCTTTCTGTAAGGAGAAGAGAGAGAGAGAGCGGCTCTAATTGGATTTGCTGGGTCGCCACCCAGCTTCCTACCCACTGTTCCCCCCCCCATGATTGGCCACAGAGGGCCAATCAGAAGACACTGGGGGCATCATGGGAAATGAAGTCCCTGCAGAGTTCTGGCACCAGTTCCCCCAGCATGCAAGCACTCTGCTGGAGGGGAGGGAGGGGGTGTTAGAACTTGAAGAGGAGCAAAAGAGAATACTCTGCTGGGGGACACCACCAGAGAGCCACGCTGTACCCCGCACCACCAGAGAGCCACGCTGTACCCCGCACCACCAGAGAGCCACGCTGTACCCCGCACCACCAGAGAGCCACGCTGTACCCCGCACCACCAGAGAGCCACGCTGTACCCGCACCACCAGAGAGCCACGCTGTACCCCGCACCACCAGAGAGCCACGCTGTACCCCGCACCACCAGAGAGCCACGCTGTACCCCGCACCACCAGAGAGCCACGCTGTACCCCGCACCACCAGAGAGCCACGCTGTACCCCGCACCACCAGAGAGCCACGCTGTACCCCGCACCACCAGAGAGCCACGCTGTACCCCGCACCACCAGAGAGCCACGCTGTACCCCGCACCACCAGAGAGCCACGCTGTACCCCACACCACCAGAACTTGTGTGGAATGTGTAAGTGGCATGGTCACTCTGCGTTTACTGTGGCATGGTCACTCTGCGTTTACTGTGGCATGGTCACTCTGCGTTTACTGTGGCATGGTCACTCTGCGTTTACTGTGGCATGGTCCCTTTGCGTTTACTATGGCAATGGTCAGGCTGCATTTCATGGGCACTGGAAAATATTTTAGTACACCATTTGGTTTAGAATATTTTTTTTCTTCTAAAACCTAGGTGCGTCTTATGGTCAGGTGCGTCTTATGGTGCGAAAAATACGGTATGTGCTACTTTGTGTTGGTGTTTCACAATACATTTATGTTTTTGGTAGTAACAATAAAATGTGTAAAATGTCAAGGGGTATGAATACTTTTTCAAGGCTCTGTGTATGGTTAGGGAACAAAATATTGAATCCACTCGGAGAATAATAGACAGAAGAGATGTATATACTTATAGAGGCTGAATTAGGTACATATTAGACTCAGAGATCCAATTTTTTATTTAAAAAGACCTAAAACAATGTTTTGCAGATTTTCAGACAGGATTGTAATATAATATTATGCATGACAGACTCCTTGTCATAGGCAGACAGCTTGATACAAGCTACCTGCGCCTGCTGTCTCTTATGCTGGCCATACACAAATACATTTTTCCTTCAAAATTTTCTTTTAAGAACGTTCCTTCCATTTTCTAAACATTAGTCGAGTCGAATCAATGTTCGTTTTCAACCACAGTGATAGAAAATTTTGAAGGAGCAGTATAGAAAACTTTTCTCGATCTAATGACTTTCTGGATAACGTATGTGGTTTTCGTTCAGAACTTACATTCACTTTAAAATTGAATGTTTAAAAGCAAGTGAAATTTTCGAATAACATTCATCCATTCATTAAATACGAAAATTCCAGTCTAAAAATGTATACGTTTTCTGGTCACCATCAGACATTTAGAAGCAGCAGTATACTTTTTTATCACCTTATATGATGGGGTTAAAAAAATAAATATTTTTATCCCTTTTATAGTACAAAAACAGCAGTGGTAATCATTGGTAAGAAGCAAAAAAAAACACTATTATAAAGGGTTAATTTATACTAATATTAATATATATATATATATATATGTAGCGGGTATGTACTTTTTAAACTGGTGAGGACACCAGTGATGCATAGTTCCCTGCGGCCCAGCAGGTGGCGCTGTCACTTTGGGCCGGGGTTGAACCATCGCTGCAGTGCCGTACCCTTTGTGACCTCTCGCAGCGGTTGTACGGCGGGGCGGGGAACCCGCCGTGCTTGCTGGGAGGGGGTATAAATGGGGCGGACATCTTCGCCATGAGGTTCGAGTCCCGGGCACCTTCAGCCTGAGGGCTGTGGTTGCGGTCGGTGTCCAGGCGGCCTAGGCCTGGACACTGGGAGTTCATGTTCCATCCCAGACACCTTCAGTCTGGGGTGAGGTACTCAGCCGGAGGCCTGGGTCCCAGTACCTTCCCCTGGGTCCCGCAAGGGAGGAATCATCCTAGGGGCCCCAGGAGTGGGGCACCCGAATCCAGAGGCGTAAGGGACCGGAGGAGGGACTCACCCGAAGACCTGGTGCAGCAGATTGCCAGTGCCGGGTGAACCTCTGGAGATCGCCCGGAGGATATCTTTCCCGAACAGGGGCCAAGTTCAAAGAGGAAGTTCAGTCCACGTTCAATGACCGGTGGCAGCGGTCCAGCTATTTTAATCAGGTCAGTGGCACAGACCTGCTATTAGACCTGTGGCAGGGGCCTCAACAGTTCATCCGGTTGGTGGCAGCGACCAAAACTCACGGTCGGTGGCAGAGACCGTGCGCCAGGCCTATTCACTAGCAAAGGAATAGGAGAGTTCAGTTGTGCCTGGGCCTACTCGTTCCCACACCCCCATGTTCGTCTGTTATTGGAAGTTCAACGGATTGTGTTCACCGTATTGTACGAGAAATAAAGGAGTGTTAGACTTTCGATTGGTGGGGGGCAGACACGTTTCCATGGAACAACAAGGCTTCGTATGCAGTGGACAGACCCGGGAGGTAAATCAACTAACTTCGCTCAACCCTCTTATACACATGAGGGGAGAGCTTGGCGTAGTGTTCCTGCACTCTCCTCTCCCAGGTACCCCTAGACATATGCCATTCACAATAGGCAAGAGGGAGAGTGAGAGAGAATCGGAAGTTCCCCCAGCTGGGTTTTTTAGCGGCTATGGGTGTGGAATTCAAAAATTAGGGCTGTGTATAACTAAGATCTGATTTTTGACATTTTTTTTTATTCAATTATACAATAAGTAAAAATTGCAAATACAAAGAATTGGTCAAATAGTTCATTCTGGCTACAAACATTATTGTAAAAAGCAGGTAATAAATAATGCAATAACTGATAAAACAATCAATGAGTTAACATCCATGTGAGTACCCCGACGCGTTTCGACCATCATGGTCTTCCTCAGGGGATTGTACTCTGGTGGGATATATTAAAACATTTATTAGGGTTCTGACATTCCAATGATGGATAACAACAATGGTGCATAAAATAAAATTGTATTTACCGCTCAAATAGTGGAATTTGAGATGTAACGCATAACCAGAAATTGTGAATGAACGTGCACTTGGGTCCAGAAATCCTCACATGACGTCCCCCATTCCTCTAAGCGGGGGCCAGACGAATTAGGGCTTGCAAGGGGTCACACATATGGACCAACAGGGGGAGAGGACATGGGTGACACCTGCGATATAATGAAAGTAGATTACTTTGGTATAGGCTGTATGCATCATGCATATGCTCAAACAAGTAATGGCGATTTAAATGTAATCAAAGTATACCCCACCCGCAATATTAATATCTAAGTTTCTTGGTAAAATTAATTATGGTTGGATCTATTACTGTATCAAACCCGAGAGGGAGTGAAAGATGTAAAGGTGGGCCACATAATGAAGTCAGTGCAACAAATCAGTGTGAGGATGGTGAAAATAAGAAAATGTGAGTGTGTGGTGAGAAGTGTGTGAGATGATCAATATGGTGAATAAGGGTCTGGGAATGTGTGTGCTAATGATTGTGTGAGAGAAAAAATAATATAAAAAATATAAATGAAGTGAAAAATTGTATATAAAAAATAAACAATGAATATGAGAATGCAACAGGTGAAAAGGATAAGTGCTGGGTAGGGGAATGAGTGTGAGTGTGATGCGGTGTGGGAAGAGTGTGTGAAATGTGAAAAGGGATGTGTAGTACAAGACTATCAAGTTGTGACCACACAAACTTAATTATTAAGTATTTGCAGTAGGATTAGCAAAGCACAGTAGTGCTATAAACAATGTTGGTAAAAATATTATTGGCTGGTGGGGAAATGGATTGGTATGCTGGAATACTTACATTTAACTCAGTCTTTGTATATATGCGATCTCCTCGGGACACATCCAGGTCCGAAGGAGATACAAGTTTAAATAGGGTCTGTTCCTAATAAAGCAGGTGATGCAACCCCTCCCCCCCTCCTCCGTCTGTCCACGCCGCCAGAATGGCGGCCAGTGTGGCTCCCTCGGCGTCCTTGTGGGCCAAACGGCTCCGACCACTGTCGTCACCCCGTCGCAATTGCGCAACGTCATGACGTGCGTGCAGCCATGCTGCACGCGCGTGACGCATCCCAGGACGTTCAGCGGTGAACATAGGACGCCGCCGGCACGGCGACGCTCCCCCTGGTGGCCTAGATGGGAAGGCCACACAGTGAGGGAGCATAGTGGGGGAGAATCGTGAAAGATTTTCACGTCTCCCTACCGTGCCGGGAAGCCCTAGGAAGCCGGCACCCGCCCTCTGGGAACACGGGGAGGAGACGGAGGACGGGACCAAGTGCAGCCCATTCACTAGGGGAAAGAAATTAAGAAATATTTTTACAATGTCAAAAAACATAAATAATAATAATAATGATGTTGTATATAATCATAATTCAAAGTTGAATGGAGTTATAATTTCATGAGTTTAAAGAGCTGTAGGCTTTTAAGAGTATACAAAGTCCTGCCTGAAGGGTGGGTGTTCCAATGAGTTAACCCAGGGTGATTAATTCCTGGATTAATGCGTTTGGACAATCCTTTCGGAAGGGGAACATACAAGGTAGATCCTATAGGGACACAAAAAGTTGTGGCCTATATTCCAAAACTCTAAGTGTGTATACACTCTCATGACGGAACAGGGGACCTGCTGCGAACAGTAGGTGACTATTGTAATACTCAGAAAAAACACTGCCATATTGCTCAGGAGGCTCTCATGCGTTGAAGGGGGAAGGGGTGTTTAACCACCCAATATATGTTAAAGAATGGAAACAACGCATATAAGGAGAGTCCAGGAGCCGCGCACCCCAAGAATATGTAGAGAATCGGAAGTTCCCCCAGCGGGGTTTTTTAGCGGCTATGGGTGTGGAATTCAAAAATTAGGGCTGTGTATAACTAAGATCTGATTTTTGAATTTTTTTTTTATTCAATTATACAATAAGTAAAAATTGCAAATACAAAGAATTGGTCAAATAGTTCATTCTGGCTACAAACATTATTGTAAAAAGCAGGTAATAAATAATGCAATAACTGATAAAACAATCAATGAGTTAACATCCATGTGAGTACCCCGACGCGTTTCGACCATCATGGTCTTCCTCAGGGGATTGTACTCTGGTGGGATATATTAAAACATTTATTAGGGTTCTGACATTCCAATGATGGATAACAACAATGGTGCATAAAATAAAATTGTATTTACCGCTCAAATAGTGGAATTTGAGATGTAACGCATAACCAGAAATTGTGAATGAACATGCACTTGGGTCCAGAAATCCTCACATGACGTCCCCCATTCCTCTAAGCGGGGGGCAGACGAATTAGGGCTTGCAAGGGGTCACACATATGGACCAACAGGGGGAGAGGACATGGGTGACACCTGCGATATAATGAAAGTAGATTACTTTGGTATAGGCTGTATGCATCATGCATATGCTCAAACAAGTAATGGCGATTTAAATGTAATCAAAGTATACCCCACCCGCAATATTAATATCTAAGTTTCTTGGTAAAAGGGAGAGTGAGGGCCCGCTACATACATATATACATATATATATATATATATATATATATATATATATATATATATATATATATATACACATATATAATGTGTGTATATGTGTATGTGTGTGTGTATATATGTATGTGTGTGTGTGTGTGTGTGTGTGTGTGTGTGTGTGTGTGTATATATGTGTATGTATATATATATATATATATATATATATATATATATATATATATATATATATATATATATATATATATATATATAGAATAATTGTATTAATTCGGCTTTTTAACCAAGATCTGTATTTAGGCTGTTTGAGTTCCCTTTTAATTTTTACAGTTTCGCTCAGCATAAGATGGATCTTGAAATAGTTAGGTGTGTGAATGTAATTTTTGTACCAGTTCTTCTCCATGTTCAGAGTTTGACTTAAGGTCAGTAGGTCAGTGTTTCACAGATAAGAATACACACAGAGTATGGGGGTGATTTATTAACAACAGTGCGCTGTGCCAGTTCATACCTTAATTGGTGCGCTGGATAAATATTTAATTGGGCGCGTGAACCAGCGGTGCACTGTGATAGTAAATAAAAATGTCAGCGGCGCTTGTGTCTCTATTCAAAATGAATGGTTCCCTATGGGAGCCCATTGATTTGAATAGAGGTCGCACCAGAAGTCGGATCAAGACGATCCGACTTGCAGGGCGACTCGTGTGCCGGTTGACACAGGGGCAGCGCAACTTTGCGAGGCAACTTGGACACGACTTGAGCGTGAAGCAGACGCTCAAGTCGTGTCCTGGAGGCGACTTGAAGTTGCCTCCAGTACAGGCTCCTTTGCCAGTACCTGCCCGCGAGAATGTTTCCAGCGCGATGCCATCGCACTGTTTCTCGACGACAGGGTACTGCAAGCCTCGTGCCCCCTCCGGGAGCATTCCAGGCCCTTAGGTCTGGTATGGATTTTAAGGGAAACCCCCTACGCCAAAAAAACGGCGTGGGGGTTCCCCCAAAATCCATACCAGGCCCTTATCCAAGCACGCAGCCCGGCAGGTCAGGAAAGGGGGGCGAGCGAGCGCCCCCCCCCAAACTGTACCAGGCCGCATGCCCTCGACATGGGGGGGTGGGTGCTTTGGGGCAGGGGGCTTATATTGGCATGGGTCGTGGTCACCAGGTGATGCCACCCGGTGTCCCCGCCCCCGTATGACATCACAGTCCCATCATTCCCTGGGACTGTGACGTCATACGTGGGCGGGGTCACCGGGTGGCATCACCCGGTGACCACGCCCCATGCCAATATAAGTTGTTGCGCTCCGCGCACACGGCATTGTAGCTGCAGACAGCGGGCGGAGAGAAGAGGGAAGAAGACGATGATGAAGACCGGGACCCCGACCCCCGAAGTCGGAAGAAGACCCCCGAAGTCGGAAGAAGACCCCCGGAGCTGCCTAATAAATTACTTTAAAAACCTGTGTTGTGTTTTTTTATTGAATTTTCTTTTCCACCAGGTGAATGGGTAGGGGTACGATGTACCCCATGCTCATTCACATAGGGTGGGGGGCCAGGATTCGGGGGCCCCCTTATTAAAGGGGGCTCCCGGATTCCGATAAGCCCCCCGTCCGCAGACCTCGACAACCAACGGACAGGGTTGTCGGGAAGAGGCCCTTGTCCCCATCAACATGGGGGCAGGGTGCTTTGGGGTGGGGGGCGCAGGGCGCCCCCTGCCCCAAAGCACCCACCCCCCCATGTTGAGGGCATGCAGCCTGGTACGGTTCAGGAGGGGGGCGCTCACTCGCTCGCCCCCTTTCCTGACCTGCCGGGCTGCGTGCTCGGATAAGGGTCTGGTATGGATTTTGGGGGGACCCCCACATCATTTTTTTAATGGTGAATCCATACTAGACCCAAGGGCATGGTATGGACCTGGGGGGGACCCCACGCTGTTTTTTTCTCGATTTATTTTTTTATAGCCGGCAATGTTTATTTTTTTACATTTCCTTTAACAACCAGCTATAAACAGGTTAAAAAAAAGTGAAAACTAGCGAAACAGGATGTGGGATTTTAAAGGTGCTGATAAACAAAAATATAAATCACAATGACAGTGATATATAAAAAATAGAAAAAATATATTTATTGATTACATACATAAAATACAGTGATATATGCACACATATATGACTAACATAGGTATACACCTACTACCTATCGGTATAAAGTCATAAGGTAACATCCACTGCAATAATGCGTCTATGAAGATTCTACAGTTTCGCCATTAAGGCTTCATCAGGAATAGACGCATGAATAACTTTTTAATAAAGAATTTTCCAGCTTAAAGATGTAAAAGAAAATTTTGGAGACAAGAAACAACAATTAGAAACAAAAATTAACAAACATAATAGAGCACACTTTAGCACAACATGCATAAGCAGTATCCCGTGGACCCAGAGCCTCCCCCCTCATTGAACAGTGCAATTCCCTCACATCCCTCCCCCTACCCACTAGGGTGCCTACCTGATAAGGGCAACAAAGGTCTATACTGTGCGTCACTGCCCGTCAACCTCTCACCACAATGCCCCTGTCCATCATAGCCGCAAATCCCATAAGGGAGGATGAAAATATGTTTAGATTCCAATCATAAAGATATTTGCCTGTAAATATTTAAATAATAAATCACAAATTTAGGCCTTGAAGTCCACATATAGGGGGGTTGGGGGAAGAAAGAATCCGGCTGCAGGCAATTTACTATAGCCACTACTCACCCCCTCCTCTGATATATTATTCAAATTGATGCAGGAGCTCAAGCTTGTCAGTAAACCGGGTGAAATCAGGTCAAAATGAGACATTTAATGGGTCCATCTAAACATTTGTCAAATAGCACAAAAGATTTAACATGCTAATTCCATGTCTAATGACAAAATGCTACAAAAGTAGGCTCATAAACAAAATAGGTAAAACTTACAATAATCGCTATATATCGGCAAATATGCCGTGCAGTATTAGCAAAGGCTATATCCGGACTATGTCTATGCTTCACGACAAATGTGTGTGGAAACTGATGAAATTGTCTTATCAAGAGTGACAGACATAAGGTCCACCTAAAGGACAAAAACCCATAAAGGTAAATTTCAAAACCCTCTATAGTTACTCTCATTGATTAAGAGATGCCCCAATTTCCAAAGTTACCTGTATTGTATGTCCCGTCCGGTATGAGCTCCCGCCAAAGTCTGAGGACAGCATGTGCTGTCCACATTTATATATCCCCCCCCCCCCCGACCGCCCATTGGCGGCGTGTGGCGTCATGCCGCAAAGCGAGTCACATATGCAGTGGGAAGCCCTGTATGTGGATGTAGCGCCGGAAGTGGAACACTTCCTGTGCGTCTCACCCATGCGACGCATGGCGTCACTCCGCAGGGAAGGTCACGGACGCAATGGGAGCCTGGTCTGTTACTGGAACACAGGAAATGATACCATTTCCTGTGCACGCCGTCTGCAAGGAGTTGCATTTCTTGCAGACACCAGAAACCCCGTAGATGACCCGGGATCTGTCAAGGCGATAAGTACCAGTAAGATTCGCGGAACTACCCCACAAATCACAACAGGCCAGGACCACCCCAAAAGGGGGTGGGCAGACATAGGACCCTGAACATTGAGGTTCAGTCCAAATGCATGCCCCTACGCGTCCGTATGGGAATGCTGACATGAAAAAACGGGCCATTGTTGCATGGCAAAAGAGACGGCAGTGACCCCACAGACCTATAAAAGGATGAGCAGGGGGGAAAGAAAAATGGCATAACTATCCAAGTCCGATTCAGTCCAATCCACGGGGTACCGCCACATACCCAGCATGTATGCAAACGCAGCTTAAAACATATAAAAATAAAACCATAAAGAACACACAAAATATATTACATATAATAAATTACAGCAGGCTGATGCCTTGGCATCAGACGACTGTAAAACAAAAATACAATCATTCATGTTTTAATGTACATATATTGACATGTAATTACTCGCTCCCTTTTATGGGGGGAGAGAGAGACAGTGAGTTTATGAAGTCTTTCCTCAGCAACGTCAGTATCCTAAACCGTCCCCATTGTGGTCCCACCTTCTACGGGGAGTGATGTCAGAGCATCACCACAGGTAAGGCTATAATAGCAGGAAACCCCACGGACCACCAGAGTGAATCCAGGAAGGAAAAGATCACAGGAATGGATGGAGCACATGTCTCTCAAGAATGGAAATTAGAGGCAAAGCATAATATAACACCCAAAAAGGTACCCCTGCTCATAGCCCAGAGATCAACCATCACAAAAAAGGTTTAAAACTAATACCTGTCAGGATCACCTGTGGCCAGGTGACAGATGCACACCGTAGGGGGACAGGAGTGCACCGCGAGGTAGTGAACCCTATGGCTGGCTTCTGCGGATAGGAAACTGGGTGGTTGTGGAAAGCGGGACCAGAGGAGCACAACCGGGATCCTAACGGAAGCTAGAGCCAAGATTCCCCAGGGCGCGGAGTCTAAGACCCAGCTGGTCTTCTCCAGGGCCTCTAGTGGTGAGGATGTTATGCTGCAGGCTGGGACCAGGTCGCGGCCCCTGGAGTTTCCTAGCTCACGCCCCGTAGGATAAGGGGAAAAGAGGGGAAGCAGCAGCACAAGATAAGAGAGAGAACCGAATAACAAGCTGAAGGTCAGGGGCCACAAGCAGACAAGGATAATGTAAGAACGAGCCGAAGGTCAAGGGTCACGAGCAGACAGGGATAGTCGGGGACAAGCCAATAACGTAACAGAGAGACAGACGTAGCACACGGCAGGCAGGAACCCAAACACACAATGCCTAACAAACACGTTGATCAGCAAAGCAGGCTTGCAGTGCACAGGTTAATATAGTGTTCAGTGATAGGGCCTGGGGTGGAGTCAGGCTGGGAGGAGATTATAAAGGAAGCCAGGTGAAGGAGGTCTGGTCTCTAAGATGAACACATGAGGAGGAAGGTAAGATGGCAGACAGACATTAATGCATATCCATGACAGTACCCTCCCTCTTACGAGGCCTCCCCCGAGAGGACGAGAGAATTTATTGAGGACTAAAGGCTTTAGAAGAGCAACATGAAAGGAGTTAGTGATTTTAAGGCTCTTAGGAATCTGGAGTTTGAAACAAACCGGATTCAGTTTAGCAGTTACCGTGTATGGACCGATGAATCGTGGAGCAAACTTCAGAGAAGGAACTCGGAGCTTGATGTTCCTGGTAGAGAGCCAGACTTTGTCCCCTGGCTGAAGAGAAGGCGGTTTACGCCTGCGGCGGTCGGCAAAGCCTTTGAATTTTTCAGCAGCTGCCCGGAGGGAATCATGAACGTGACCCCAAACGGAATTGAGAGACTCCTGAACCGAAGCCAAAGCTGGAATGTCTGGAGAACAGGTCATGGGAAGAGGAAGTTGAGGGTGTTTTCCATTCGTCACCCTCCCGTATTCGAATGAGATTGTACGCACCTCTGAGATCCAACTTGGTGAAAATGGAGGCACCCTTCAACCTATCGAATAGCTCAGATATTAAGGGTAAGGGGTATCGATTTTTAATAGTAACCGCATTTAAACCCCGATAATCGATGCAGGGTCTTAAGGTACCATCCTTTTTGGCAACAAAAAAGAACCCTGCCCCTGCAGGCGATGAGGATTTCCGGATGAAACCTCTCTCCAGATTCTCTGCGACATACTCCGACATGGCCTGGGTCTCTGGGATGGACAGAGGGTAGGTACGACCCCTGGGTAGAGTTGCTCCGGGGACAAGATCAATAGCACAGTCAAAAGATCTGTGGGGAGGAAGCACCTCAGCTGATTTCTTACAGAACACATCCCGGTAATCGCTGTATGCAGCAGGAAGATCAGAAGAAACAGAAGTGGCAGCAACCGGAAGACTCTCCTTGGGGGTCACCTTGAGAAGACACGACGAGAAACATGAGGAACCCCAGGCCAGGATCTGCCCAGAGACCCAGTCCACATGTGGAGAGTGGAGCTGTAGCCAAGGGAGGCCCAATACAACTGGGGTAGAGGCCTTGGGTAGAATAAGAAAGGATATCCACTCCTGGTGGAGAATCCCTACCGACATCCTAATGGGTAGCGTCTGGAAGCGAATAGGGCCCCCTGGGAGAACAGTGCCATCAATTGCCGAGACTACCAATGGGGTAGTGAGAGGTGAAAGGGTAAGCTTCATAGAAGAAGCAGTTCTCCAATCCATAAAATTGCCGGCAGCCCCGGAATCCAGGTATGCAAGGGTTGACTGAGGAGAAGTGCCTACATGAAGGAACACCGGCAAGAGCAGGCGAGAAGGTGATGTTTCTGGGTCCAATACTCCACCTTCCAAATGTATTAGACCCGAGCGTTTCCCGGATGAAGCGAGCAGGAGTCACGAAAATGACCCTTGCCCCCACAATAGAGGCACAAGCCCAGAGTTCTGCGCCTAGCACGTTCTTCGGGGGTTAGTCTGGTCCGGCCCAGCTGCATAGGTTCTTCAGCAGGTAGAGGATGCTCCACGGAATGAAGGGAGGGGAGCTCAGACTGGCTAGGACCCAGAGAGTGCTGGCGTCTTTTTTCTAAGGACCTCTCTTGAAAACGAATGTCGATCTGGTTGCATAATGAAATTACATCGTCCAGACCGAAGGGAATGGCTCTTCATGCTAATTCGTCTTTCACTCGGTCAGAGAGGCCATGTAAAAAGGTAGCGACCAGGGCCTCATTATTCCAGCTCAATTCAGCTGTGTGGATACGGAACTGAAGAGCATATTGCCCCACTGAACTAGATTCTTGGCGAAGACGTAAGACAGCACTAGCCGCTGAAGAAGCCCGAGCCGGCTCTTCGAAGATATTACGCAAGAGCTTCAAGAAATCGGACAGACTGGAAACCACCGGATCGTTCCTCTCCCACAGGGGGGCAGCCCAGGCCAAAGCTTCACCGGAGAGGAGGGAAATGATATAGGCTACCTTAGCCCGGTCAGACAGGAAGCTTTGAGGCTGAAGCTCAAAATGAATTGTGCATTGGCTGAGAAACCCCCTGCAGGCCTTGGAGTCCCCAGAGAAACGGAACGGAGCTGGCAATCTTAGTGAGTGTGAGGCTGCGACTGGTGCGATAGGTACAGCCGCTGGTTGTACTTGGGGTTGCGGATTCGGGGTTCCCAAGGAGACCTGAAGCTGCTCGAATCGAGAAGCCAGATCCTGGAGGAATCGCATCACCTGAGTCTGATTTGATTCCTGGGTTTCAAGTCTGCGAACTATGCCCTGCAATGGATCATCCGCGGGGAGCGGGATGTCAGCCGGGTTCATGGCTGATCAAACTGTCAGGATCACCTGTGGCCAGGTGACAGATGCACACTGTAGGGGGACAGGAGTGCACCGCGAGGTAGTGAACCCTATGGCTGGCTTCTGCGGATAGGAAACTGGGTGGTTGTGGAAAGCGGGACCAGAGGAGCACAACCGGGATCCTAACGGAAGCTAGAGCCAAGATTCCCCAGGGCGCGGAGTCTAAGACCCAGCTGGTCTTCTCCAGGGCCTCTAGTGGTGAGGATGTTATGCTGCAGGCTGGGACCAGGTCGCGGCCCCTGGAGTTTCCTAGCTCACGCCCCGTAGGATAAGGGGAAAAGAGGGGAAGCAGCAGCACAAGATAAGAGAGAGAACCGAATAACAAGCTGAAGGTCAGGGGCCACAAGCAGACAAGGATAACGTAAGAACGAGCCGAAGGTCAAGGGTCACGAGCAGACAGGGATAGTCGGGGACAAGCCAATAACGTAACAGAGAGACAGACATAGCACACGGCAGGCAGGAACCCAAACACACAATGCCTAACAAACACGTTGATCAGCAAAGCAGGCTTGCAGTGCACAGGTTAATATAGTGTTCAGTGATAGGGCCTGGGGTGGAGTCAGGCTGGGAGGAGATTATAAAGGAAGCCAGGTGAAGGAGGTCTGGTCTCTAAGATGAACACATGAGGAGGAAGGTAAGATGGCAGGCAGACATTAATGCATATCCATGACAATACCTTCATTGAGACCCGGATACCGGGTTGCTTGTAATAAGTAAATCCATCTACTTTCGAGTTGAAGCAATTTCTTATCAATTTCCCCTCCTCGGTCATGTTGGGGTATATGCTCAAGCACAAAAAATGTGATACATTTTAAATCAAAATTATGGTATAACCCCACATGCCGACTAATCGGCGTCTCCATCCTATGCTTTGCAATCAGAGAGACATGGTCTCGAATCCTGCAAAACAGGGGACGTTTGGTTTTGCCCACGTAGTACGATCCACATAGACACTTCATCAAATAGACCGCTCCTACTGACTGACAATTGCATCCATATTTGGGTGTCCATATGGTGTCATTAGGTAGTGACACATTTTTACCCGTGAGAATGAATCTGCAAAAATTGAATTTTTCACACGGGTAAGTGCCCGGTGTCCGTCTCTTGGTAGTGATTTTTGTATTATTATGGTGGCTTGATACTAACGTATCCCTCAGCGATCTTGATCTCCTATAAGTAATCTCTGGATAAGATTTAATAAAGCGAGATATTCTTTGATCTGCAGTCAGGAGATACCAATATTTATTGTAGATACCAAGAATCTTTGTATGTTGACGGTTAAATTTAGTAATAATCCTAGTTGATGAACTTGATCTGTTCTGTCTAGGTTTATAAATCAATGATTGCCTGTTTAAATTTTTGACCTTGTTAAAGGCCTTTTTTAGACTCGTCCTGCTGTATCCTCTGGCTTGGAGTCGCTCACTGAGAGAGTTGGATTCCCTTTGGAAATCTTCCTCAAGTGTGCAGTTTCGTTTGATCCTAAGAAATTGGCTGTACGGTATGCTTTTCTTTAAGAATTCCGGATGCGAGCTACCCGCATGCAATAAGCTGTTACCAGCCGAGGGCTTCCTAAAGAGTGTGGAGCATAATTCACCTCCTTCATTCACAAAGATCTCAACATCCAGAAAGGTAATCCTCTTCTGGTGAAAACTATGAGTGAACTTTAAATTGAAAGTATTTACTTGCAACTGGTTCAGAAATACAACCAATTCATCTTTTGAGCCCCCCCCCCCATACCATAAAGACATCGTCGATGTATCGATGCCAGGAAATAATCCTGCTCACATCGACTTGTCTAGATTCATCCGAGAAAAGGCTCCGCTCCCACCCCCCCAGATACAAGTTCGCATAGGAGGGCACACATTTGGCCCCAATTGCGACCCCTTGCATCTGGAGGTAGTGGGAGCCATTGAAAACGAAAATGTTATGGGTCAAAACAAAACTTAAAAGCTCAATAACGAAATCATTATATTTCCTCGAGTCCAAATCACGTTCATCAAGGAAACCCCGTATAACCTCGACACCCAAGGAATGGGGTATCGCGTTATATAGGGCCTCAATATCGATGGCCACAAGCCAAGCACCTGATGGTATGTGTAAACCATCGATAATCTTCAAAAGTTCGATAGTATCCCTAACGTGGGAAAATAAACATTTCACATGTGGGTAAAAATATTCGTCTATGAGCTGACTTGCTCGCTCTGTCAGAGAACCACACCCTGAAATAATAGGTCTTCCAGGGGGCTGCGTCAGATCCTCCTCTGGGTTACTTTCATCCCACAAATCCATCAGGTCTTGCATGGCTCTTAAATCTTCAAAGGTCAAAGTGTCTATAATTGGATGCAATTGATCTTTATCCTGAACAACTAACGTGTCTTTATCAAACAATACTTTATACATTAACCGTCTCGCAAACAAATGTAAATCTTTAATGAGACCAAACTGATCTGCATCTTCATCTGGACAAAATGTTAAACCCAATTTAAGAACTTCCAATTCCTCAAATGATAGGGGATAGGAAGATAAATTGATGATATCTAAATTCTCCCGACCCATGCTTAATGCAGAGTCGGGGTCCATTATTTTAAATTTGAAGCTTGATTAAGTTTCCGTGCCGGAGTAGGTGCAATTAAGGATACCTGTTTGTTATCTTTTGAATTTGTTGTAAATATTGGGGCCGTGCGTAGGTCTCCCGGAGGACCTGCTATGGCACCCTGACCGTCAGTTGGCTGTTGTATCAAAGGGTCTGCCAGTAAAGAAACCGCATTGAGATTCAAAGTTGGTGTAGTTAAGGTCATCAAGGAATGGTTCAATATTACACCGATTGAGGGGGTACTAGGTACCGCGTGGTTCTGTGAACGCTGTGACCGTGATTTTTTCTCTTTGTTATTTGCCTTAGCTGATCTTGGTGGTCCCTGTGAGCTAGTATCACTATTGGGTTTTCTTTTTCTGGTGGCTCCACTAGGGTCATTAAATCTGGGAATGATAGGTACATATGATGTTGAAGACATCGAGGATGAATCTGAATCCCCCATGTCTAAATTAGTAGTTGGAGCGTCCTGATTAGTTGGACCTCTGCGTTGAGAAAAGTTTCTCTGAAGTGTCCATTTATATGCTTGGTCATAGTCATAAGCCTTTTTGTCTCTAAAGTATTTACTTTCTTTTGTTTTAATCAATCCCATTGCATATTTGGTTAATAGATCCTTTAGTGTCTTATCCCTGTCTGCAAAGGAAATGTGTGTGGTCAAGTTGGAATGCTCTTCCTGCCATTTGGCTATTTCAACATCCAATTGGTCTATGTCTCTACCATACTAATCACTTAGGATTCGCATCATCTGTAAGGAACACCCCTGTAAATTAATTTCCCAAGCCTTCTTAACATCTGGTTCTATCTTACGAATATTGGGAAAAATCTGGATACGCAGTCCCCATGGTACAATTTGGTTAGTGATGTATCTATCAAAGAATTCCCTATGCCAGAATATACGAGTTTTCCTTTCAACCAATCTTTGCAGTCCCAAGAAATACGCATCAAGATCTGCCAAGGACACATCCCCTTTGGAACACACCTTCCTTACTTCAGTGACAAATCCCTCCCACGCCTCACCACAGTAGTCTGTCATGATCCCTGTCACTCACCAACGTTCTTCTAACCCAAAGAGGAAGATGCCATATGGGTACCACAAGTGGTCAATTCAGGAAGGAGACATTGCTCACGAGGTTTGCTTCAAAAAAACTCAATGTCATAAAAATACAAAAAAAATGAGATAAATTAAATATTATAAATCAAATAAACAATGAACAAAACAGACAATATTGCTGGGTGCTATTAACATCCATTATAATGAAATATAGTTTAAACTTACTCTATACAAAAATATCTTATAATGCTGACAACCCGCCACAGAGGTTATCATGGGTGTATTGTCCACCCGGGGTTTAGTAGTAAATATTGGTGGTCGAGTATCAGCATATAAATATGTAATTGATTGACCGCACCATCATCCCTGTAATTAATGTGAAAACTAGCGAAACAGGATGTGGGATTTTAAAGGTGCTGATAAACAAAAATATAAATCACAATGACAGTGATATATAAAAAATAGAAAAAATAAATTTATTGATTACATACATAAAATACAGTGATATATGCACACATATATGACTAAATAGGTATACACCTACTACCTATCGGTATAAAGTCATAAGGTAACATCCACTGCAATAATGCGTCTATGAAGATTCTACAGTTTCGCCATTAAGGCTTCATCAGGAATAGACGCATGAATAACTTTTTAATGAAGAATTTTCCAGCTTAAAGGTGTAAAAGAAAATTTTGGAGACAAGAAACAACAATTAGAAACACAAATTAACAAACATAATAGAGCACACTTTAGCACAACATGCATAAGCAGTATCCCTTGGACCCAGAGCCTCCCCCCTCATTGAACAGTGCAATTCCCTCACATCCCTCCCCCTAAAGGTTAAAAAAAAGACGCAAATCGCGGCAAAATCGCGGTACTTGCGTTTTGGATGCGGGTCCATTGAATTCTATTACATGCAAAACGCTGTTTTTTGCTGGGAAAAAAAAGTCCCCGACCCTTTCCAAAAACGCAGAGGCACAAAAATGCATTGATGTGAACATGTTCCATAGGAACCCATGTTAAAAAATTTCCCTGCATTTCTGCAAAATGCACCAAAAAACACATTAGTGTGAATCGAGCCTAATGCGGCGTACACACGATCGTTTTTCATGCCATTTTTTAAACCAACGTTTTTCTCGTAGTTTTTTTTTTTCATGTTTCCTCTCAAGCCTGTCTTGCATACACACGATCATTAAAAAAACGCTCGAGCAAAACGCAGTGACGTACAACACGTACGACGGCACTATAAAGGGGAAGTTCCATTCGGATAGCGCCACCCTTCATGTTAGTAAAGTTTGTTGAGCGACAATTCGCGCTTTTCAGCCTCGTGCTTTTCAGTCCGTTACAGCGTGACGAATGTGCTATCTCCATTAGGAACGCTTGTTTTACCAGAACGAGCGCTCCCGTCTCATACTTGATTCTGAGCATGCGCGTTTTTTTCTCCTCGTGAAAGCATACACACTATCGTTTTTCACGTCGTTAAAAAAAACGACATGAAAAACGACGTGAAAAAATAGAGCATGTTCGAAATTTTTAATGGCCGTTTTTCACGTCGTTAAAAATGCTCTGGAGCATACACACGATCGGTTTTAATGCCCATTTTTAAAAATGGCATTTTTAACGGCATGAAAAACGATCGTGTGTATGGGGCATTAAGCTTGATTCACACCTATGCATTTTTTGTGCTTTTTGCATTTTGCAGATTTGCTCTACAGATTTGCTCTACTAGGAAACCATGTTAAATGGACTGTAGTGCAAAGCATTTTTAACGACGTGAAAAACGGGCATTAAAAATTTCGAACATGCTCTATTTTTTCACGTCGTTTTTCATGTCGTTTTTTTTAACGACGTGAAAAACGATCGTGTGTATGCTTTTACGAGGTTAAAAAAAAACGCGCATGCTCAGAATCAAGTATGAGACGGGAGCGCTCGTTCTGGTAAAACTAGCTTTCGTAATGGAGATAGCACATTCGTCACGCTGTAACGGACTGAAAAGCACGAGGCTGAAAAGCGCGAATCGTCGCTCAACAAACTTTACTAACATGAAGGGTGGCGCCATCCGAACGGAACTTCCCCTTTATAGTGCCGTCATACGTGTTGTACGTCACTGCGCTTTGCTTGAACGTTTTTTTAATGATCGTGTGTACGCAAGACAGGCTTGAGAGGAAACGTGAAAAAAAACGACGAGAAAAACGTCGGTTTAAAAAATGGCATGAAAAACGATCGTGTGTACGCTACATTAGGCTGGATTCACACCTGTGCATTTTTAGTGCTTTTTGCATTTTGCAGATTTGCACTACAGAACGTGTTCCATAGGAAACCATGTTAAATGGACTGTAGTGCAAATCTACAAAATGCAAAAAGCAGTAAAACTGCATTAGGTGTGAATCCAGCCTAACAGACCGTTTTTTAAAACGTCCGTCCGTGGGCATGAGGCCTAAGAAAAAAGAGGGGGAAAAAAAGCACTGGACTGCATCAAAAACGCGCATGCAGAAAAGCACCTGTAATGCATCCGGACTGCGTTTCCAAGGTGTGAACTGGCCCTTAACCTCGTTTTTCAGAAAGCCAAAAAATACGTTCAGACGCCAAAGATTTCCACTTTTCAGACGCAGTACCGGCGTTTAGCCGCGTTTTTGTTTAAAGGTGACCTATTTTTTTACATTGAAAAACTCAAAAATTATGGCAAATGATGAAAAACCATGAAAAATTTATATAAAAAAAAAATGTAATTGCTTCCATTGCATTGTGGACAATCCACAACTTGTGGCAGGTGACGTGGCAAGTGGACAATCCACAACTTGTGGCAAGTGATGTGGCAAGTGACACGCTAAATACAAGTACACTGCTGCTCTCTCAGCTGCTGCTACTCACTCTGGTCTCACAAAATACCTGAAATGGTTAATAATACTGTTTTTTGAGCTTAGGGCGGGTCCTTATGATGTTTCCTAACTAAACGCTTATAGACGTGTAGCGGCCTCACCCCGACCTCTTTAACTAGGGGTATGTCGAGCGACAGAGTGAGGTGCGCTACGGCCCATGTCCTCCCCGTGCATGTGGGTGAGGTGAAGGCCAATATCAATCTTTTCCTCGGGCCAAATGTGTGCTGGTTATGAGGGTCAGTCCTTCCGTGCCGGAATCTCCCTTTGTTCCCATCAACAGAGTCCATACACCCATCAAAGTCCAAACTCAGGTTTATTGCGTATCTCCACATACAGTCAAATGCAACGGCATGATACGATGGGGAAGCAGGTCGAGGCACTGTACAGGTTCCTAGTCCCTACACTCCCTGTGCTATGACCAGGGGTTGCAGGAATCTTGATGAAAGCTCCTCCGCTGCGCTGTAGCCCATATCAGGGGAAGATGTCCTCCAAGGGAGTTACTGAAGGCCCATCCGTCACCGGGTTGACGCTACACCGGGTCTTCGGACGGGTGACCCCCCCCCCAGCCTCCTCACCTCAGATGCGGGTCCCCTCGCAAGGGGCGCCCTGGAGCAACTTCACCCTCGCGGGACCCAGTCGGAGTCACCGGGTCCCAGGCCTCCTTAATAGTACCTCACCCAAGGCTGAAGGTGCCCGGGATGGACTCCATCTTCGTTCCGGCCAGGCCTTGGGCGCCTAGGCCGGAACCTTGAACCGCCCGCACCCAGGCCTAAGGTGCCTGGGTGCGTGACGAGATGATCTCTTCCGAAACCCAACCGACCTCGTGGCGAGGACGTCTCCCCCTTTTATCTCCTCCCATCGACACCACGGCGGGTTCCCCGCCCCAGCCGTACCATCTCCAGGAAGGAACAAAGAAGGGTAGCACTGTGGTAGTGATTCTACCTCGAGCCAGTAGGTACACTGACACCCACTGGTCAAAGAGAATATTACACCACCCAATCCTCCACGAATAAGAAAAAGGGGTCTAATCCCTGACATAATTACACACCTGGGTCTCTCTACCCCCAGGTGTATCCCACTAACGTTTAAGACCCCGCTACACACTCCCCCTGGTGATTTGACACTGGTCCCCAGCGTCAGGTGCACACCCATGTCTCCCAAGGAGTGGTGACATGAAGTGGGCCCCAGAGGCTATCCCTCAAATTTTGGATACTGTATGTGCCAAGACCTGCTCAACAGAAAAGGGAACTATAAAACATTAAAACTTTTGTATAAAACATCTGTCATGTACACATATACAATCCCTCCCGTCACTGTCTAAGAACCACCCCATACTCAGTAGTCTTGACCGACGAATCTCCTGCAGAAGGGAAACAAACAAAAAAAAAAACATCCTAACACTCTGTGTTAACTTGGCATGAGTGGGTCCGTCAGCCGAGAGACCCACTCACTCCAATAAGTAAGTAATGCATGTGTAACATTTTCAAACATTCGTTGCACAACACTGCCACCTGGTGACAGCGCTGCGGTAATGACACTTGGTGAGATCTTCATTCTTCCTGCTTTCCTACTCTAACTCTACCCCAAAAGTCTCTGCCTTTGGCACATGAAGAAAAGGGAGAAAAAAACAACAGCTCCCAAATCTCCAGTGAGTAAAACAAAAGCCCAAATCAAAACAAAAGTAGGGCACAGTTCTAGGCATCTGGGAATGTCTCTTCCAGAAAGTTTCAACAGCAACAAGATAGGAGCTCACTTCTCCTATAAATAGAACCTTGGATCCGGCAGAAACAGGGGCTTCAAGTGCCCGTCAAACACTTCCACCGAATACTCGACATCCTCTCCTTCTTTCCGGCAGATGAGCACCTTATCGGCATGAATATGGCGCCCAAGTCTCCAATCAGCTCTGCAGTCCTTGAACTTTTTAGACACAGGCGGCGAACATGACAGGTATCGCCTGGCATGGGGTACTTTAAGTTTTTCCCATACAAACTCGTCATACCACCTTGGTCGCAGGACCTCGACTTCATACAATAGGTCCCGAGGCAAGTAGGGGTACTCCCACCCATATTCACGGGCGACTCTCTGGGAGAAAAGTCTCTGCAACCTGGCTAGAGGTGGCATCACATCTCGCTCACCTTCTCCTGGCTGTACGATGGCCTCTGGGTGCCGAGGTACCTTCACCATCTCGGGTTTCTTTGTCTTTGGTGCCCGCAACGAAGCACGCTGCATCCCCAACATCAGAGCGGGTGATGTAGTTGAATGCGGGAAGTTGGTCGGAGGACTAGATTTCCTCGAGAACTCCGGGGCCTTCACCCGGAGCGTACTGTCTTCTATGGACATGGGGGAATCCTGCGGTTTACTCAGCACAGGTAGTGGGCGTCTGTCCCAGCCCTTCCGGTGAAACAGTTTGTCTATCTCTCCGTCATCCCCACAGTCTGACAATGACTCTAAGTCGGAGGTGTCATACATCTCAGCGGGAAGGTAGTCTCTAGTAGATGGAAGGCTACCCTCCCTTGCGGGCTCCACCAACTGTGGACCCCCGACACCTCCAACCAACACCACAGTCCCAGCCCCTGGCTCACCTGGACCTTCTGAAGAACTGGGATGTCCGGGACTCTCTTCTCTACCGGCGCCATCCAGGCCAGGCAAGCGGCGGGGTGAAACTCGACCACGACCATAGGATGCCTGTACCAGGCCGACTTTCCTCTTCGGAGGTGGGAGCAGGGAGTCTGTAGTGACCGAAGCAGTGTCCTCGGATTAATCTCTCTCAGTCTCTGGTTGGGCAGTCACTTCGCCCTGGTCAGCGCGCACGGGAAACTCCGCAAAGGCTTTGATCTCTCCCTCCGGAGTGGCGGTTCCTGTGATGCAGTTGAGGCGTAGGGCCCGGGGCCTTTCCGTGTGTGGTTCAACCTCAAAAAGAAACTCCTTGCATGCTTCGCATCGCCCGAATGGCTTTAGTTGGACCACCAGTCCCGAGCATCCGGGACAGATCACACCGAGGGCCTCCGTGTCTCTGCATGAATACAGAGCCAACTGTCCTCTGGGCCTGAGCCTTATCCCCGTGTCTGTAATGGGTGCAGCAAATGCAGTCATCTTGAAAGGATAAGGTACCGGCATCCACGGGGAGCCTGAGTTCGCTCCGACCACTTGCTGCTCCATCACACGCTGACCTCGCGCCGGAGTCTCCACGTGTATCTCCACACGTGGCCAGACTCCTCCCACGATTTGCACGATTTCGCGGGCTTCCTTCAGTCTCCTCCCACGAATTGCGTAGTCATGGGGTGCCTCGTGGCGCAGTGCAGCAAAAGTCCCCACATGTAGTTCGTCACACGGCTGGACTCCTCCCTCTTCCCGCTCTTTCTGCATGGGCCTCTCCCGGTTTTTCAGGGAAATTTCAACGACTTCGAGCACAGGGATGCACTTTGGCCAAACACATGGCCGACCTGCTCGGACCTCCTCCGGGCAGCAAAGTTCAAACATAGCCGTTCCAAACCTCAGGGTCAACACACATTTCATCCCGGACCGACGAGCCCCCACGTGTAGCGGCCTCACCCCGACCTCTTTAACTAGGGGTATGTCGAGCGACAGAGTGAGGTGCGCTACGGCCCATGTCCTCCCCGTGCATGTGGGTGAGGTGAAGGCCAGTATCAATCTTTTCCTCGGGCCAAATGTGTGCTGGTTATGAGGGTCAGTCCTTCCGTGCCGGAATCCCCCTTTGTTCCCATCAACAGAGTCCATACACCCATCAAAGTCCAAACTCAGGTTTATTGCGTATCTCCACATACAGTCAAATGCAACGGCATGATACGATGGGGAAGCAGGTCGAGGCACTGTACAGGTTCCTAGTCCCTACACTCCCTGTGCTATGACCAGGGGTTGCAGGAATCTTGATGAAAGCTCCTCCGCTGCGCTGTAGCCCATATCAGGGGAAGATGTCCTCCAAGGGAGTTACTGAAGGCCCATCCGTCACCGGGTTGACGCTACACCGGGTCTTCGGACGGGTGACCCCCCCCAGCCTCCTCACCTCAGATGCGGGTCCCCTCGCAAGGGGTGCCCTGGAGCAACTTCACCCTCGCGGGACCCAGTCGGAGTCACCGGGTCCCAGGCCTCCTTAATAGTACCTCACCCCAGGCTGAAGGTGCCCGGGATGGACTCCATCTTCGTTCCGGCCAGGCCTTGGGCGCCTAGGCCGGAACCTTGAACCGCCCGCACCCAGGCCTAAGGTGCCTGGGTGCGTGACGAGATGATCTCTTCCGAAACCCAACCGACCTCGTGGCGAGGACGTCTCCCCCTTTTATCTCCTCCCATCGACACCACGGCGGGTTCCCCGCCCCAGCCGTACCATCTCCAGGAAGGAACAAAGAAGGGTAGCACTGTGGTAGTGATTCTACCTCGAGCCAGTAGGTACACTGACACCCACTGGTCAAAGAGAATATTACACCACCCAATCCTCCACGAATAAGAAAAAGGGGTCTAATCCCTGACATAATTACACACCTGGGTCTCTCTACCCCCAGGTGTATCCCACTAACTTTTAAGACCCCGCTACAGACGCAAATGCAGTAAAACGCGGCATGCAAACGCGACAAAACGCGCGTTTCTAAACGCCGGTTTCAACCTTAGTTCTGAAGACTTTGCACCAGCGCCCTGTGTACATGGGGCCTAAAAACACCTATGCCATTTACAACTCAAAAACGCCATGGTGGGCATGTGGACATAGGCTAACATGGAGAGGCATTTTTAAGCTGCAAAAAACGCTCAAACAAGCGGCTGGAAAAACGTCCGTGTGCATGTAGCCTTATATTAACCACTTGCTTACTGGGCACTTAAACCCCCTTCCTGCCCAGACCAATTTTCAACTTTCAGCGCTGATGCACTTTGAATGACAATTGCGCGGTCATACAACACCGTAACCCAATGAAAATGTGATCATTTTTTGCACACAAATAGAGCTTTCTTTTGGTGCTATTTGATAACCTCTGTGTTTTTTTTGTTGTTTTTTTATATATATATATAAATACAAAAGACCGACTAAAAAAAAAAATTTGGATATTTTAACCACTTCAGCATCGGACCTATTCTGGCACTTCTCTCCTTCATGTAAAAATCATAATTTTTTTACTATGAAATTACTTAGAACCCCCAAACATTATATATTTTTTTTGGGCAGACACCCTAGGGAATAAAATGGCGGTCATTGCAAATTTTTATCTCGCACGGTATTTGCGGGAAAAAATTTCAAACGCCTTTTTTTTGGAAAAAAATGGTTTCATGAATTAAAAAATAACAAAACAGTAAAGTTAGCCCAATTTTTTTGTATAATGTGAAAGATGTTGTTATGCTGAGTAAATAGATACCTAACATGTCACACTTTAAAATTGCGCACACTGGAATGACACCAAACTTCAGTACTTAAAAATCACCATAAGCGATGCTTTAAAAAATGTTACCCGTTACCATTTTCGCATTACAGAACTTCAGTACTTAAAAATCTCCATAAGCGATGCTTTAAAAAATGTTACCCGTTACCATTTTCGCATTACAGAGGAGGTCTAGTGCTAGAATTGTTGCTCTCGTTCGAACGCACGCAGCAATACCTTACATGTGAACTGCATTTACATATGTGGACGGGACTTACGTTTGTGTTCGCTTCTGAGCTACCGGGGACAGGGGCGTTGTAATTTTTTTTATTATTTTTTTTTTTTTTACGTTTTATTTTTTTTTTACACTTTTTTTTACTTTTTAGTTTTTTTGATCACTTTTATTCCTATCACAAGGATGTAAACATCCCTTGTAATAGGAATCTATTGTGACAGGTCTTCTTTATGGAGAGAAGCGGGGTCAATAAGACCCCACATCTCTCTTGCAGGCTGGAAAGCATGAGATCGGTAAAAAAAATTCACCGATCTCATGCTGACAGCCGAGATCACGGCTTTGTTTACATACGGGAACCCGGCCTGATGTCATACCGTCGCGCCCAGGCCTCCGACGGTCATAGAGATGACTGGTGACCATCTGGTCACCATTCATCTCTATGCTTCCCATCCGGCGCTGGCCAATTTGTTTTCCGGGCCCCCAATGGCACGGGAGAGCCCGGAGAAGCACTGGATGGCGGCAGGAGGGGGGGACGTCCGCTCCCACCGCCTATA
This sequence comes from Rana muscosa, assembly GCA_029206835.1. Taxonomy (NCBI): domain Eukaryota; kingdom Metazoa; phylum Chordata; class Amphibia; order Anura; family Ranidae; genus Rana; species Rana muscosa. The sequence continues at coordinate 1,151,230,684 of CM055116.1, forward strand.
AGAACGAGCAAGCGGCAGAAATGCCGCTATGATAATTTTTATCGTGCACAGAATCGCCGGCTGAAAAGAATATCTGAATGATGCCTGCAACTGCAGGCATCATTCAGATGTCACCGCACAAAGTCAAGGACGCCATTTGACGGTGGGCGGTAGGGAAGTGGTTAATATTTAGTTCGAAAATTTTGAAAAATGGTAATTTTTCTCCTTCATTGATGTACACTGATGAGACTGCACTGATGGGCACCAAAAAGGTGGCAAGGGTGGGCACTGAGAGGTGGCATTGCTAGTTGGCACTGGTGGGCATTGAGAAGTGGCACTGCTAGGTGGCAATGATAGTTGGCAGTGATGGGCACTGATAGGCAGCACTGCTAGGTGGCACTGATTGGCACCAGTGGTGGGCATTGATAGGTGGCGCTGGCAGGGGCTACTGATTGTCACAGATGACTCAGAATTGCCTCTTCCTCTTCGGGCCCGATGTCCCTTGCACATAAACCGGTGATTGCCTTTTTTTATGCTCACGCTGTCAGCACAAGGAGAAAACAAAAACCATTACCGGGCTTTTGTTTACATCACGTGATCAGCTAAGGGGCAGGGATCGGGCCCCTTACTCGGATCTGTCATCACCCGAGTCTTAGTGACTCAGTGACCACAGCGCGCGCGAAGGAGAGGACGTCTATTGACGGAGTCCCGGCAATTGAGGACCGTGCTGTGGCCGTCGATCAGCTATAGCGCTGATCTCAAGTGATTAAAGAGGGTCTAAATGGGCCATTGACATGCATCACAATTCAACTTAGGAATGTGTCTTTGCATAGTTAAACTAAATGAAATCCTTTCTTATTTTTGCTTGGGGATAGAGTGCAGAGGGATTAGAAGTCTAAACAGTTTTTGGGGATGTCTGCACCCTTGATAGGGTGACGACAACTCCCAAATTTGGCCACTTTATCCTTCCAAATAATTCACTTCCTGTCACATAGCCACACAGGAAGTGAGAGTAAATCCCTACCAATGTCTTTCCTTGGAGACACACAGGTCAATCTAAATACTTTCTCCATTATGTACATTGCACTCCAGCATTTTGCTGGGTACACCACAAATTATTAGGTATTTTGGACTTTGGGGTTTATTTACTAAAGGCAAATCCACTTTGCACTACAAGTGCACTTGCCGGATATCCGAGGGGGACATGCAAGGAAACAAAAAAAATACCATCTTTGCTTCTACATGATTGATGTTAAAATCACCAGTGCTTCCCCTCAGATTTTTAGCAACTACACTTGTACTACAGAGTGGATTTGCCTTTACTAAACCCCAAACTACCCAATGATTTGGGGTGTACACAACAAAGTGCTAGAGTGCAATTTGCTTAATGGGGACACTAGTTAGATTGATCTGTGTGTCCCCAAGAAAAGACATTGGTAGGGTTTTACCTTCACTTCCTGTTTAGCTGTGTGACAGGAAGTGAAGCCAATTTTACTAAAAGGGACACAAAGCCCAACCTAAAAAAAAAAAAAACAAGCAGGGGTTCTAACACTTACTTGGTTTCCCTCAAAATGCCCACAATTAGAATAGTACTGCCTTGAGCTATTTTTAAGTGCAGTACTCTAAATCAGTGCTTCTCAAGTACCCCCAACAGGCCATGTTTGCAGGTTTTCCTTCATCTTGCACATGTGCTTTAAATCACAGTCAATGGTTTGGTATTTTGGACAGCAATTCTCGATAAGATAAATTCACAAAACATGTCCTGTTGGGGGTACTTGAGGGCTGAGGCCGAGAACCACTGCAGTAAAAAGGAAAATTGAATACTTACCGCTCTGTATTTTTCATTTCCCGGTGACTATTAATGGCAGCACACAATCCATGCATATGCTACCTGAAGGCACCAGGTTAGACAAATCACACCGGTTTTGTTTTGACATGCCAATCAGCATAGTTAAGCTGCAGCTGTCACATTTGTTGCATAGAAAACAAAAAACAAGCATCAAACTTTGCATCAAACTTGGAAAAAACAAAGGGAAGCAAAAAAAAATTAAAAATGAAGGTAAATTTGAAACATTAGTCACATCTTGAGAAACATTTAGCAAAATAATGCAGCACAATTAATTGTCATTTACAGGCTGATTTGACTCTGTAGTGGGGTCTATCTGTTCCTTTAAGAGTCCATTTCTCAAGGTTGGTGACAAAGAGTCGATTGAACACAATGTTTTCGCCAATTGTCATAGTGGTGTTTTGCAACTCAGTTTGCACTTTTTTCACTTACATTTTTATTATATGCACAAATGTGGACTTCAGATTTTGGATTTCATATAATTTGATTTACTATTTTTCCCCTCACCTTCCAGGAAGGCAACACATGAGATATGATCGCCTCCCACAAGGGTTCATTGATAGCCCAGCTGCCTTCAGTATAGTCCTAAAAAAGACCATGGACAATTGGAATCCCCCTAAAGGGTCAACTGTCCTGCAATATGTAGATGACCTACTGGTTTGTAGTGAGAGCAGGGCACAGTGTGAGGAGGACTCCATTAGCCTTATGGACCATCTTTCCTTGCAGGGCCATTTGGCGTCTCGGAAAAAGATCCAATGGTGCAAGGATCGAGTATAGTACTTGGGTTGTGTAATTACAGAGGGAACAAGAGTAGTTTAACCTGCAAGAGTCCAGGCCCTCAGCTGTCTTGGCCCACCAAAGGATAAATCATCATTGCTATCATTCCTTGGCTCGATTGTCTACTGCAGACAGTAGATTCCTGATTGCTCTTATTGGGACTCTATGCTAAGGCAAGCAACTTCCACGCGTGCACCAAAACAAGTAGAGTGGAGTGAGGACATGAAAACAGCATTCTACTCTCTTCTGCTCTCCCTCTCCTGGGCTCCTGCATTAGGGCTTCCAACATATGATAGACCATTTTCTCTGTACTGTGTAGTCAGAGGAGCAACTTTTGCTGCTGTGTTGGCCCAGCCACATGGCAATAATTTAAGACCAGTTGCATACTTTTCAAAGAAACTGCCCCTACAGGTACAGGGAATGCCCGGTTGCTTGCAGGCTCTTGCAGCAAGCACAATGGCTGTAAAAGAAGCCTCTAAAATTACATTGGGGAATGAAACTGAACTTTATACCACTCATTCAGTTGCACAATTGCTACAAAACATGCATACTCAACATATGACTGCACAGAGACATAGCGGTTATGAAATTATTCTTTTAAACACCACAAAACTGTTAGTCAAATCTTGCTCTGAGACAACACCAGCTATTAGGTTACTGCATGCCTTGCTGCAGCTTCCTGATTCTGATTTATGCCCATCACATAACTGTCAGGACAAGTTGTCTGAACAAACATTACCCAGAAGCGATTTATCTGACAAACCTGACCCAGAGTTCCTGGATGTGTTTGTTGATGGCAGCTGCTCAAGACCAAATGACACAACATACAAAACTGGATATGCTGTTGTTATGTTGCCTGATATTGTGGTTGAATCTTCCCACCTTGCAGCAAACTCGGCACAACAAGCAGAACTCAAAGTCCTCACAAGAGCCTGTCAGCTTTTCGAGGGAAAGGATGTAAATATCTACACTGATAGCAGGTATGCATTCGGCGTGATTTTTGACTTTGGACTCGTATGGGAAAAGAGAGACTTCAGGACAGCAGATAACAAAGAGATAGCAAATAAGGCTTTTGTTCTCTCTCTGCTGGCTGCACTGCAACTCCCACTAAGTCTACGAGTTATTAAAGTGAAAGGACACTCGTATGACAAAAGTAAAGAAGCACAGGGCAATGCATTGGCAGATAGAGAAGCAAAAAAAGCAGCGGACTCCGTTCCCACCTCTCATCCCATCACATTGCTTTTTGCTACTGACTTCTCTTCCCCAGATTTTCCATCACTAGCTTCCCTCCTGCAGTCCAAGGCAACCGCCCAGGACATTAAACACTGGACAGAGCATAACTTGTCAAAGACCATTTCAGGCCTTTGGACAAGTAAGGAGGGAATAATAGGTATACCTGAAGCAGCAGCCCCTTTACTTATTTCCTATCTACATGGTCCAGGTCATTTGGGAAGGAAAACAGTTTTGACAATGTACAGACAGTCCTTCAGCACGATCAATGATACACACCTCATTGCCCAGTTGACAGATTCATGTCTCACTTGCGCACAAAACAATGTGCAATGTAAAAAACAGGGTATATATGGAAATTTGCCCCCCCCCCAATAGGCCCCCTCCAAGATCTACAAATAGACTTTACACACATGCCAAAACAGAAAGTGAATTTAAAATACCTTTTGGTCATAGTGGACAAGTTTAGCTCATGGGTCAAGGCTATTCCAACCACAGGAGAAACAGCCAAGATAGCATCAAGGGCACTAATAAATCACTGGATTTCGAGGTATGGTTTACCAGCCAAGATCTGGTCAGACCAGGGTACAGCTTTTACAGCTGCCCTCACCCAGGACCTAGCAAAACTCCTGGGCATTCAATGGAAACTACATATTCCATATCACCCACAAAGTGCAGGAATAGTAGAAAGAATGAACCGAAATATAAAAGATAAACTCAAAAAGGCCACAGGAGGAACTATGAAGGGGTGGATTGATTATCTCCCTGCAGTCCTATTCCAAATAAGAACAGCCCCACATTCCAGAACAGGGTTGTCACCATTTGAAATACTTATGGGTAGGCCAGCACAGAGGAAGCCTGATGAGGGAGAGGAGGTTAATCTTTATTCTTTACAGGAGGAGTAAGTCAAACATTTGGTAAGTAGCCTTAGTGAAACAGAGGACAAAGTTGCTGTCACTTTCCCTCCTCTCTCCACAGAACCTACACATCCGTATATCCCAGGAGACAAAGTGCTGATAAAACAACTAGCTGTCCGGAGACAACCAGGTCCTATTTTCCAGGGACCATTTGAAGTCCTGAAGGTTGCCAGAACAGCCGATCTCACAGATCAAGGCCCACAGTGGATCCATGCATCAAGACTAAAGACATTTCCAGGCACACCCCCAGAGAAAAAGGAGGTGAAACAGGTGTTACAAGTCCTCGAAAATAGAGACTAAAAGGAAGACTGTACCCTAAAAATGACTCTGTTCATAGCAAATGATTCAGGGAAGCTATGGGCTCTGTTGGCAGGACTCGTGATATTGGTGTTTATCCCCACTTGTATCATAACCAACTGTATATATCACCCGGAGGATCTGTTTGAAATGAAGGGTATATGTGGTAAAAATACAGAGGAGAAGTGGTACAATGAATATTCTGATGATCAAGGGGCTTCTGTTCTGAAGCCTTGATCAAAGGAGGGATTGTAAGGAATGGATCAATATATTGATTAATGTATAACCAAATGAACCATTGATGAAGAGTTCCACTTTATTTTGTTTTAATAAGTTCAAACTGTATGTTTCGGGGGATGTTTTTCTGCTTGCTTTTCTACTGATATTATTATGATGATTAAGTGTATTTTGCAAGCACGGAATGTGACCTTGCGATTGCACCTGCAGTGTGCTGATTTGGTTGCAGTGGGCTGCTTCCTGCCTTTGGCAAGGCGCCCGAATCACAGTGATAAAACCCCAAGACAAATAATAAAGAATGATATTCATGCATAACCATACTTTGTGTTGGTGTCATTGAATATACAGCCAGCTAGAGACTTCCACAGGTCCGAAACCCAGCTCGAGCAGAACCAGAACCTCTCACTCCCTACAGGAAACACAATCAAATCACAGCTGTTTATAAGGCCCCACCTTACCTCTTGTCACTCAGTATAGATTGTGTTTCTCCTGCAGCAAAACATATTTTTTTCTCTGACCAGAAGACTAAAAAGAGTCAGATGGTACCCCTGTGAGGTTTAGGAATGCAGGTGAGGGCTGCACTAACCTGCTGACTCAGAGCTAGATAGTACAGTCATTGTGAGTGTAGTGACCACCACTCATCTTTACATTAGTGTGAATGTAAGGACAGTGCAGTCAGTGTGAGTGTAGTGACCGTTTAACAAAGTATATTTTATTACTGCAAGTTTAATGCCATATAGTTCTGTGCATTACTGCAAGTTTAATGCCATATAGTTCTGTTTGTTACTGCAAGTTTAACGCTGTAAATGTAATTGCGTTACTGCAAGTTTAACGGCATATATTATATTGCGTTACTGCAAGTTTAATGCTATTTATATTTCATTGTGTTACTTTAAGTTTAACGCCATATAGTTCTGTGCGTTACTGCAAGTTTAATGGCGTATATTTATTTGTGTTACTGCAAGTTTAACGCTATTTATATTTCATTGCGTTACTGCAAGTTTAATGCCATATAGTTCTGTGCATTATTGCAAGGTTAACGCTGTATAGTTCTGTGCGTTACTGCAAATTTAACGCTATTTATATTTAATTGTGAGCAGGCGATCAGCACAAGGAATGATGGAGTGACGGAGTGAACGTCTGAGCGTGTGGGCGGGTTCCACACACGCAATGTTCTCAGCGTGAGACGCCGCTGCTGCTGCTGCCGCGATGCCTTCAGAGTGAGACACCAGCCCTGTCACGGACCCGCAATCTGAGCCACTGGAGGAGTAGGGACTGTCCGCTTCTAGCTCGGTCTAGTGGTCACAGGCCACCGATGATGGAGGATGGATGGGGGAAATAGCAGGAGATAACGGAACCTGCACAAGTGGAGTGACGAACCAGAGATATCTCCAACGCAAGACGCCAACTTCACAGCCCCGCTGACATCCGGATCATAGATCCACAGACACGTAGACCCGCAGCGGTATACGGTGAAGGTAAAATAGCAGGTGTCAGGTGGCAGATTTTGCAATAGACTATGCTCTCCCCCGCTCTGGGCTGAACCTCTACCTATCATTTGAAGTATTCCTTGTATACGGTATACAGTATACTAAAGGTATATATACAAGCCGGAGGAGGAAGGAGAAGAAGATAATAAAGTGGGTTCGGCTTTTCTATTGCTATCCATTGCTATCTACTGTTTCTTTACTGCTGAGGATATTGATACCTCCCCTACTTTTCTAGTGAATAGATAGTAGGGCAGAAATAGAAACAAATATAAAGGCATAAATATTGGGAGCTTTAATTCCATCTTTATCAAGTTAGTACTGTTATTGAAAAAAGAAGGTGGAGGGGAGAGCAAAAAAAAAAAGGAAAAACCCCACACACACAGACTTTATCTTTCTGCGGCTGAAAATAGAAAACTGAACAGTGCTTGAATGGCCCCCGGCAAAACTAGGGGTAAAACACAATTGGTTACCCCATGCTCCTCCCCATTAATAAAAGCAATAAAGGGAACTCTGAAACCAGCAGAAAAATCCCCGCTAAAGTCCTCCAAAACCATTGAGGCACAAGTAGAGATCCAGAGTACAATGGCGGTAGAGCAGCCTACTTTTGTTAAGGACATTATGGAGGCAATAAAAAAAAGCAGCGAGACCCTTACATCTAAAATAGATGCTGTAACGGGAAGGCCCGGGGAACTCAGAATCGCTTAGAAAGTATGAGATACCCTTGCTTCAGCTCCCCCAATGCCTCTTATGTGTCAACCACCCTGTGTCTCTATTAGGGGCACAGGGTGAATGAAAACCCCAATATGGTCTGTGATAGCCATATTCAATGCTGCACATACATTGTATCTAGATTGGGTCTGTAATATTGATCCACCATATTCCTCAGAATATCTGCAAAGAACTGTTTACTGTTTAATTATGACCTCAACAGGGTAATTGAAAAGTGACGCCTTCATGATGTTGGGACACATACTGTTAGATGCTAATGTCATCACCCCCAGCCCCTGCCTTTTGTGTAATCATTGCTGGGAGGAATTAAGGTGATTTGCATTCTATTGTTCACTATGCCTGTGTGTATGGTATCCGGCAGACAGACTGGCTGCCAACACTTTGTGATAAGATGTGTATTGGGGATCATTATATTCTATTGTGTGGGATCTTGTGAAGCCTAGCAGACGTCAGGATGATGTGTTGAGTCTTGTGATGTGTGGGTGGAGCTGGGCCATTTTTCATGTTAAACTACTGTGTATTAGATGTATATAAAAGTTACAATGTTTCTCAATAAAAGTCATTCTACCCCAGAAGAATACAGAGTGCGTCTCGTTTCTTCCAGAGGGATTGGTTCCTATGGGAAGGGGTCGTTTGGCTGTGGAAGATTGGTAGCGAGTGGATGTGTGTCCAGGAGAGGGGAATATTTTAACGGCGTTTAACCCCTTTTGTATTTGGGGTGCCGTTACATTGGTTGGCAGCAGCGGGATTTTCCCTCCAGTTCCTGGGACACTCCAAACCACCACAGTGAATGACCAGCTATGCAGCCGAAGGAGGGTGATGCAGGACCCTGGTCAGTTGAAGATTTGTTTCAGCAACGAGTGCGACAGCGTTTGGCATTATATGGTGCTAACCCATCAGAGACCGCCATACAGGAAGCCATTAGAGACATCGAGCGGCAGGATGAGCGGCAACATGAGCAGAGAATGGCGGAAATACGGCAATCGGAGACAACACCTAAAAAAGCAGCACCAACTGAAAGGAGAGGAGAGATACAGATACCAGCCGACATGGAAAAGGAATTCAGAAGGAGGTTGCGAGAGATGCAGATACAGCATAGAGGACCAGTATCAGAGGAGGTCCTGCTGGGATGGTCTGATTCAATCCGCTGCGAACTCTGGAAGAAAGTGATAGCTCTCGAGCAGCAACACCAGGGAAAACTTCTCCCCTCCATCCATGTAAGGTACTGGTCGCAGTATGAAGTACGAATGCTGTTATTGGGGGAACAACCAAAGCAGGAGTGGACAGCTGAGTTAAGCAGGCTGATCCGGGCAGAGATGCGGTTGGACGAGAGCTACAGAGCCCTCCGGTGGTATGTAGCCCAAGAGTGCCAGTGGTCAGCGCCGCGGATGACAGCCCCACGGAAGGCTTTGACTATAATGGCCTGGGATTGTTGTATTGGAGGCTGTCCGAGGACCCTGACTTTGGGAGTGATCGGGAGTGGCGTTTGGAGGAAATAATGGAGCACAGAGAGCAAAGACTGAATGTCTCGGAAGGGCACTGGGCACAGGAAGATTTGGAGTTTCTGGCCATTCAGGAATGGGAGATGGAGATTGCCTACAAACAGCTGCTAGACTCGGCTCAGCAGCAGGGTGGGGCTACCTTTGCCTGGGACTATCAGGAAATACCAGTGGACAACTATGAAATCCTGGCTGAAGAATCAGCAGTGGAAAATCTGGAGATTGCCACCCCTAAAGCCGAAGTGGATGATATGGAGTTCCAGGGAGCTAGCCTGGCTGAAGAATCAGCAGTAGAAAAGCTGAAGATTGCCCTCCCTAAAGCCGAAGTGGATGATATGGAGTTCCAGGGAGCTAGAGCAGTTGGCTCATCTCCCCAGCCACAGATTACAGAGGGTATGGCCTTAAGGGACTGTTCAGAGGATGTTAGGGATTATGCATCGCCGGCCCAAGTACTGGCGGCAGGACAAAGTACTGCAGAACCCTGCTCTACACCCGTGGCAGTTTTGGAGGCCCGAGGTGAGAAGGCGATGGTTCCTCTTTCCCAGTGGATTTCAGAGATGCAGGGAGGAGAAGCAGGCCATTTAGAAGAAGGGACCTATGGACTAACTTCGGAGTCAACCCGTCTGGGGTTCCCTCCTCTGTTAGTCTCCTGCCGAAAGGGGAGAGATGTAACGGGAAGGCCCGGGGAACTCAGAATCGCTTAGAAAGTATGAGATACCCTTGCTTCAGCTCCCCCAATGCCTCTTATGTGTCAACCACCCTGTGTCTCTATTAGGGGCACAGGGTGAATGAAAACCACAATATGGTCTGTGATAGCCATATTCAATGCTGCACATACATTGTATCTAGATTGGGTCTGTAATATTGATCCACCATATTCCTCAGAATATCTGCAAAGAACTGTTTACTGTTTAATTATGACCTCAACAGGGTAATTGAAAAGTGACGCCTTCATGATGTTGGGACACATACTGTTAGATGCTAATGTCATCACCCCCAGCCCCTGCCTTTTGTGTAATCATTGCTGGGAGGAATTAATTTGCATTCTATTGTTCACTATGCCTGTGTGTATGGTATCCGGCAGACAGACTGGCTGCCAACACTTTGTGATAAGATGTGTATTGGGGATCATTATATTCTATTGTGTGGGATCTTGTGAAGCCTAGCAGACGTCAGGATGATGTGTTGAGTCTTGTGATGTGTGGGTGGAGCTGGGCCATTTTTCATGTTAAACTACTGTGTATTAGATGTATATAAAAGTTACAATGTTTCTCAATAAAAGTCATTCTACCCCAGAAGAATACAGAGTGCGTCTCGTTTCTTCCAGAGGGATTGGTTCCTATGGGAAGGGGTCGTTTGGCTGTGGAAGATTGGTAGCGAGTGGATGTGTGTCCAGGAGAGGGGATATCGTAAACGGCGTTTAATACCCTTGATATTTGGGGTGCCGTTACAGATGCCCTGGCAGTAGATGTCAGCATCATGAGGCACGAGTTTGAGAAAATACAGCAAAGAACGCTGGCAGTAGAAACTCGGGTCACAAAGATAGAAGAAAAACAAAAAATAGAGAACAGAGAATGGCACATAATGAAAAAACAAATTATAGCACTTCAAGAAAGAGCAATAGACACAGAAAGCCGATTAAGGAGGAATAATGTCCGGATTCTGGGGATACCAGAGCGAGCAGAGGGAGATAACCCAGTAGAGTTTTCTGAAAAATTATTGATAGATACTCTAGGCTTGGTAAAAAGAACTCCAACATTTATAGTAGAGAGAGCTCATAGAATTTCCCTCCGTATTCCCAAACCAGGGGAATTTCCCAGACCCTTCTTACTGCATCTTCTAAACTTCAGAGACCGAGATAAAATCTTGTCAGCAGCCAGGATGAAAGAGGACATACAATATGAAAACGTGAAACTGATGTTTTTCCCAGATTACCCCCCGGAGATTCAGGAAAGGAGAAGGGCATATAATGAAGTTTGGAAGAAACTCAGAGAGAAGGGACTTGAAATATAGTCTTTTATATCCTAGTAAACTAAGGGTGAATGATCAGATGCAAACACATTTTTTTGAAACGCCGGATGCGGTGGCAGAGTGGTTGGATGGTAGATAGCTTTGGTTGTGCGGTTCAATATTTTTCCTTTTTTTATTTATTTTATTTTATTATTAGAGATCATTAAAGGTTATACAGATATATTTTTATATGGAGGGAGGGTTATGAGATTCTCAAGATAAGGCTGAGGGGCCACGTACTCTACATACATCGGAAGTAGTGGAGCAGTTGGGAATCACTGCTCCCTTTTGAAATTTTTTTTTTTGTTGTTGTTACTTGCCTCCCCCCTTTTTTTTTCTCTTTTCCTGCCCTTCCCCCCCCCCTTTTTTTTTGGCCAATGGTGGCGTATTTTTTTAGGGAGGGAGGGGAGGGGAGGGGAGAGGGAAAAAGGGATTTTTTTTTTTTTTTTTTTATAAGTTTGGATTTGTTATTTCTTTCTTTTTTTGAGGAGCATAGGGAGAACTGGGAAGAAGGGATAAATAACTTAAATATATTAGAGGAATTAAACACGATAAAAATATGTAATAGGAATAAGTTGGTGAATATACACAATATACACAATATAGACAAATGCAGGGAGGGAAGGAAGGGATAGAATAGTGTCATTGAACGCCAGAATCACTTTATTTTATTTACCGGTTTAACAAAAGAGGTGGAGTGGAGGGTGGGGGCTGGGTGGAGGGGGAAAGGGAGGGGGGAGAGAGGAAAGGACTTTTTTCCTTTTTTTTTTTGTGTGTAACCTCTCTACATAGAAATATTTGAGAGAAAGGAGATGGGAAGAAAATGGTATGGTAAATGATGATAAATATAACTTGAAACTGAAAAGGAATGTTGAAGCGAAAATATTTTATTATATCAATAATGAGCCCTTCCCTGGCTGTGTTTCTTGGAGATGGGGGCTAATTTATTTTTTTTTTTCTTTGAGGGCAGGGAGGGGGGGTTTGAAGAGATTAAAGAGGGGTATATATGGTAAATGTAACTTGAACAGTAGCATTTTGCATGTATTTATCCCTCTATGGAGAAAATGTGTGTATGGGAAAGCGATCTATAGGAGTAACATTCTCCTTTCTTTGCGTTTGTGTCTCTATATCCCTGTATACATCCCTCTATGGTGAAATGTTTGTTTAGGTAATAAGGATAATATACCATACTATACTGAGTGTTGAACCCGCCACACGTTTGTATGAAAGGTAACTGTACTTGTTTTTTTTTTTTTTTGGGAGGGCTGAGTTTGGGAAATGTTGGGTATTGACCATGGAATAGATACCATGGTCGGTAAAAAAGAGATTAGTCAAAATGCCTCTCCACTCTTGTCCAGGTATGAATGGAACTCAAAGGAGGAGGTGGAGAGGGATAGGGTGGGAAGGGAGGAGGGAGGGAAAGATGGAGTAAGAATGAAATGTATAAATGCACAGAAGTGTAGTCTAAAATCTCAGAAAAGGTTCCATCCCCAAAATAGAAGGTGTAGGAGGAAGCCCCCTAGGTTATAAATACAATGCCAGGCAAAGAAAGTAACAATAATAGTTACTTCGTAATATCGTTGAACGTCAGAGGATTGAACTCTGGGTTCAAGCAAGCTCTGATGTTCCAATATATAAGAAAATATAGTCCGCAATTAATTATATTACAGGAGACACATTTAATGGGAAAAAAAAACAACAACGTTAAAAAAAGCCTGGATACAAAAGGAATATCATGCCACCTATTCATCCTATGCCAGAGGGGTATCAGTGCTAGTCAATAAATCCTTTCCTGGAAAGGTGGAAAAAGCCTATATAGATCCACAGGGAAAATATGTGATCTTAGTATATAGGATCGGGCAAAAAAGATGCCTTATGGTGGCAATATATATTCCTCCTCCTTTTAAAGTTGAAATCTTAAATGAGATAATGGAAAAAATTATTCAATATTTTCCAGCAAAACTGATGCTCATTGGAGATTTCAATTCAGTGATGTCCGCTGATTCGGACAGATCGAAACCCTCAAAGAACCACTCAGCCGATTTATATAATTGGGCACAAGCGACGGGGGTAATAGAAATATGGAGATGGAAAAATCCAGAAAAAAGAAGGTACTCTTGTTATTCTACATCTTATAAAACAGCATCTACAATAGATCTGGCATTTGCGGACTCTGCAATGTTAACAGATATTATAGATGCCGAGTACTTACCTAGTGGCCTGTCAGACCATGCCCCCCTGCGGGTGTCAATACGCATTCCCACATTTAAGGACACAGCACTGTGGAGGTTACCCCCACAATGGGTGACATACCCAGAGATAGCAGAAAAGATGACAACCATAATAAAGGAATATTGGGAAGACAATGAGGGATCGTCCTCAGTGGATATGGTATGGGATGTGTTTAAGGCATGTTTACGAGGACAATATATCTCAAATATTGCAGCAGTAAACAAAAAACAGAAGACTAGGGTACAGGAGCTACAAATACAGGTAGAGAGTAGTAAGGAAAAATATAGTCAAGACCCAAGCAACTTTAATTTTGATTTAATGATGGCCACGCAAAGAGAATTACAACTACATATGGAAGAGATAACAAGGCTAGAACTATGTGTAGCGGGGTCTTCTTTAAGGCCCCGGGACTACGTTACCCAGAACCCCGTTTGGCACCCAGAGTGCAATTAGCCACCACAGAGACTCATGGGAGGGGCTATTTAAGAAGGAGGCGAGGCGGAGCTCGGCCTCTTTGGACACCGCGCTGCAAGCAACAGCCTCTTCCTGTGCGGATCTGCTTGAGTACAAGGCCTGAAACCTGGGGCCTCGCGCAACTTCCAAAGAGCCTTCCACCCCACTGCGGAGCCTGGGTGGCACCGGACCTGTCGAGTGAGGACATCAGTTAGATCGGGGACCCGATTGTTGCAGACGCTGTGTGCGGAGACACAGCAGGTGGAAGTCCTGGATTGGGATCGCGTCCGGAGTGGTGAGCGAGCACTTGCTCAAGCCAATAGACTGTACCGTGTTTAGACCTATAGACTGCCTTGGCCCACCTATCGTTAGTTTGTTGTTCCATTAGGAGACCAGTAGCAGGACAGAGTTAAAGGGGTCTCTAGTATAGTGTTCCTTGGGACTGCCTACTTGTGGATTACAAATACTATTTCATCAAGTGCACCACCGAAAGTTTGCATGCGAAGAAATAACAAGTGAAAAGACTGAGATTTCTTCTATGTCAGGCCTGACCAGGAAAGGGAGAGAGTAATATTGTTTAGTGCGCCACAGGGCGCGTACACCATAATAGCTGCGCGCGGTGGGTTACCGCGCTGGGCCATTGTTGTGTGCTACACCTATTGCTGCAGGGCTCTGTAAGCAAGTTGCATGTGTTCTGTTCTGCCTATGCTTTTTTGATATAAAAGTAAAGCTGTTGCATTTGATCTCTCGCCTCAGTGTGTTGTCTTACTGCAAAAGAGATTGCCCCTTGCAATATTACTGAATGTGATATAAGTTTAACCCTAGACTAACTGTGCCAGAGTGGGTCGAGTAAGATTCCTGGGGGTTGGCGGTGCTGTATGCAGGGCCCGAAATCAAACCAGCGGCTCTCTTAATTGGGGGTAGCGCTACACGTGGGGGCTCTCGAGTCCGGGATCCTGATACAGCAAGTAACGCGCCAAAAGTACCAGCATGGACCCACTAGAAGTAGGACAGTGGTGTAAAGCGGTCGGCACAGATCCAGCCGGGGTAGTAGTCATAGAACTCCCAGGGATCTGGCAAGAAGAAGCGGTGAAGCAGCTAGTGATGTCACTGTCCCCGCACCAGAAGACATGGGTGGTGGATGTCAGGACGAATTCCTCACTGACCCACGCACTAATAGAGTGGAAGGACGGAGTCCCAGAGCACTTCAAGAATCCAAGTGTAGAAGCTATAGATGATCAGACTTATAGCCTAATACACGCGCTGCCGCTCAAGCCAGGAGGACGGTTTCAGACACCGAAACTATCTCCATCACCCACCCCAAAAGCAGAAAAGCAGCAAAAAAGGGACAGTCCCGGGTTGCCACCTGCCACCCTCAGTGCAAAAATATGCGCAGTCCTGGGGGAAATTGTAGCCCAGTGTAAGAAGGATCCTACAGACTACCAAATGTCGGGATACAGAAAACTCAGAATATTCTCTGGAAGGAAACCTGTACCTTCAGGTGAAGAGGGGTTTGAGGAGTGGTTAGACGGTGCCACTCAGGCCTTAGAAGAATGGGAAGTCCCAGACCACAGAAAGAAGCAGATAATTGCTGAGAGCTTGAAGGGGCCTGCTCTAGAGGCCATACGCAACCTCAAGATGAGTAAGACAGACTGTGATGTACAGGACTATCTGGACATTCTACAGAATGTGTTCAGTGGAAAATCACTGAGCTCACTTATCAGCTGGAGCACTGCTACCAAAAGACAGGAGAGAAACTGTCAGAGTTCATGAGGCGCCTGGATAAGATCTTGCATAAGATGATTCTCAAGAAGGGGATTGATCCGCGGAAGGTGGATGAGGCCCGTGTTCAACAGGTGATGAGAGGATCTCAGCCCCTGGACCCCATCGCATTGGCGCTACGCACCAGACAGGACGGGAAGAGCCTGGTGTACCCTGACTTGATCCGAGTGGTCAGAGAGGAAGAGGCGATGCTGGAGAAGAAGAAGAGGAGCCAACCAGTTGAGTCGGTAAATCCTCCTCCGGTGATGGTCAGGACGGCCATGACCCTGGAAAGAGACTCAGAGGTGGATACCTTGAAGTCGCAGATGTTCCAAGTATTGGGAATACTGACCTCCCTGATGGAAAAGAAGTCAAGGGAACCAGAGAGCGAAAGTCCAAGGAAGGAGCTGTTTCCCAACACCTCAGCGCCCGCATCCCTGGAAGATTGGGGGGATACGATTTGTTTCAATTGTGGAGGAGCTGGGCATTTCGCCAAAGTGTGTGCCAGCCCAAAGAAAAAAAAGAAGATGAATAACCGCAAGCCGCCGGAAAACTTCAGCGGGCCCCCGGTGAAGGAGTCAACCGGGTGCCCATCATCTCCAGTGAGCTCCAAACTGAATGAGAAGCACATGAAAAGAGTGGACAAGACCCCTCAGAAGAAACGCAAGGTTCCTCAGAGGGAACGCACCCCAAAGAAAGAGAGTAGTGTCCCTCAGCGGGTAGTTACACCCATCAAGAGGAGGGAGATCAATGCATACCAGGCCCAAGAGAGACTTAAGTCCAAAGAGAAATGGAAGAAAGAAAGTCAAAAAGGAAAATGCAAAGATCAAAGGAAAGAGACCCCTTCGAAGCGATATCCAGAGAAGCTGGTGGGTCCCTCCCCGATAGTACCTGTTCAAGTGGAGGGAGTCTACACAAGAGCCATATTGGATACTGGGGCGCAAGTGACCCTGTTGTACCGGGACTTTGACAAGCATTTAAGTCACCTACCCATCCAGCAGATTGAAGAGCTGGAGATATGGGGAATTGGGACAGAGAGTTTCCCTTATGATGGCTATCTGCCTATAAAACTGACTTTTGACCCGTCCA
This sequence comes from Rana muscosa, assembly GCA_029206835.1. Lineage (NCBI taxonomy): Eukaryota > Metazoa > Chordata > Amphibia > Anura > Ranidae > Rana > Rana muscosa. The sequence goes on from CM055116.1 coordinate 1,151,247,230, forward strand.
TAGCCGGGAAGGCTGAAGTGTTTGATACCTTAGCTGTGGTATGCCCCCGACCGCCTGGGGCTAACAGGAGTTCCTTAATAATAGGGACCAACACGGATCTGGTCCGAAGACTCTTGACCCCTCTAACAAAAGGAAAAGGCCCCACAGTCACTGGGATCCACCCAATGTTGAAGACAGCCTATCAACGACTGATCTTAGAACAGAAGGCCCCAGAAGAGGGGGTAGGGAGGGTTTGGAGGCTGGGAAGAAAAGGAATAGTGCTACAGCCCGGTGAAGTGGCCTGTTTGAAAGCCACTGTGAAACTCACTTGGGAACAGCCTGGGCCCTTTGTCATGTTGGAACCCGACCCAAGGGGAGAACATTCGGGCTTAGAAGTAGTCCCAGAAGTTGTCTCGGTGAGGGCCCTAAAGAAGGCTCACTGTAAAGTACCTGTGAGTGTCAGGAATACTACGGATGGTCCCATGGAAATCCCAGCCAGGCTGTTGCTGGGCTGGGTCAGCCCAGCTACCCCAGTTGCTTTGTCGGATGTGGAGAAGACAGATGGAGAAAGTACTGTGTGGGAGAAACTTTCCGTGGGGAACCCAAACCTGCCCAGGGCGTGGAAAGAGAGAGCCAAGGCCCAGTTGACCAGGTGGGAAAAGATCTTTTCACAAGATGAATTCGATGTGGGGTGTGCTAGGAGTGCCACCCATCGAATCCGCCTCCAGGAAGACAAGCCCTTCAGGGAGAGGGTTAGGCCGGTTCCATTGGCAGACCTCGAAGACTTGAGGGAGCAGCTCGCCGAGCTCAAGCGAACAGGGGTGATTCGAGAATCTAGAAGTCCCTATTCCTCCCCCATAGTGGTAGTCCGGAAGAAGAATGGGTCATTGAGGCTGTGCATAGACTATAGGACCCTCAACAGGAGAACCATACCCGACCAGTATACCACTCCGAGGATAGAGGATGCCCTACAGAGCTTGTCTGGAGCCAAGTGGTTCAGTGTTATGGACCTAAAGAGCGGGTGCTATCAAATCCCGATGCATCCAGAAGACAAAGAGAAGACGGCTTTCATAACCCCAGTAGGGTTCTTTGAATTTGATCGGATGCCTCAAGGTCTGTCTGGAGCCCCAGCTACCTTCCATCGTCTTATGGAGGAGACTGTAGGAGACATGAACCTCATCGAAGTCTTAGTATACCTTGATGACATCATTGTCTTCGGAAGAACCTTGGAAGAACATGAAGAGAGGCTGGAGAAAGTTTTGAAGAGACTCAGCGAAGAGGGACTAAAGCTCTCACCTGAAAAATGCCAATTTTATCAGTCATCAGTCAACTATCTGGGACACATAGTGTCTGAAGATGGGGTAGCCACAGACCCCGAAAAATTGAGGCAGTTACCTCCAGGCCGAGGCCCACCACGGTGACAGAACTCAGATCCTTCCTGGGATTTTGTTCCTATTATAGGAGGTTTGTGGAGGGGTTTCCTCGGATAGCCAGGCCTCTGAATGAGCTGCTCAAGACGGAGGGAGAAGAGGATGACTCGGGCTCTAGAAAGCCAGGGGAGTCAGTCAAGGACCAGTGGAATGAGAAGTGTGAAGATGCCTTCCAGATGTTGAAAAAAAATGTAACCACTGCCCCTGTTCGGGCTTATGCAGACCCAAAGAAGCCTTATGAACTCCACGTAGATGCCAGGCATGATGGTCTGGGAGGAGTGCTCTACCAGGAGCATGAAGGGCAACTGAGACCCGTTGCATACGTGAGCAGAAGCCTGACACCCTCCGAAAAGAACTATCCTACTCATAAGTTGGAGTTCCTGGCCCTCAAGTGGGCCGTAGTTGACAAACTCCGAGATTATCTGTATGGGGCGGAATTCACAGTGAAAAACCGACAACAACCCCCTCACCTATTTTTTCACCACAGCAAAGTTGGATGCCACAGGACATAGATGGTTGGCGGCTCTATCTGCTTTCAATTTCAGCTTAAAGTACAGACCTGGGGCTGGAAACCGAGATGCAGACGCCTTGTCTAGAAGATCTCATGTCTCCACCTTCAATACAGAAGAATGGACCCAAGTGGCACCCAACGGGGTGTGGGCCCTCTGTCAAGGGGCTGAACTCCAAGCCAGTGGCGGCTCAAGAGCAGAAGAGATAGGGGTTACCATAGTCGGAGTTTTCAAGCAGTACTGCGAGGTAGCGTAATTGGGGGAAGATAACTTACCAAGACTGTCCAAGAAGGAGTTGAGATCCAACCAATTGGAAGACCCCATGGGGAGATTGGTCCTAGAGGCCCTGGAGAATCAGGACCCGAATAGACTTTTACGCCACCCTTCAAAGGTAGCTCGCCTGTTGAGGAAGGAGTGGGACAGGTTGCAGGTGCATCAGGGAGTGGTCTACCGAAGGGGCCCCTCTGATGACCTGGAAGACAAATGGCAATTGTTCCTGCCCGAGAAACACCGAGAGACTGTTCTGGTGGCTTTGCACGACAACCATGGCCACCTAGGGGCGGAGAGGACTTTCCAGCTCGTTACGGACCGTTTCTATTGGCCCTGCATGAGGGCTGAAATTGAAGAATACTGCCACTCATGTGCGCGATGCATCCAGAGGAAGACTTTACCCCATCAAGCTGCCCCAATGGGCCATCTACAAAGTCAAAGCCCACTTGATCTGGTATGCATTGCTTTTCTCTGCCTTGAACCCGACCTGAGTGGACTAGAAAATGTTCTGGTAGTAACCGACCATTTCACCCGGTATGCCCAGGCTTTCCCAACCAAGGACCAGAAGGCCTCGACTGTGGCCAAAGTGCTTATGGAGAAATACTTTGTACACTATGGGCTACCACAACGGCTTCATTCAGACCAGGGAAGGGATTTTGAAAGTCGGTTGATCTGGAAGCTCCTGGATTCCTTGGGGATTAAGAAGACAAGGACTACCCCCTACCATCCACAAGGTGATGCTCAGCTGGAGAGGTTCAACCGAACCCTGCTCAACATGCTTGGGACTTTAAGCAGTGAAAAGAAGCAGCATTGAAGCAACCACATAGCTGCAGTTGTGCATGCATACAACAGCACCACCAGCGATGCTACAGGGTACTCACCTTATCGACCTATGTTCGGGAGAGAAGCAAGACTACTAGTAGATCTGGCCTTTGGCACTTCCATAGACCATTGTTCTGCTGTTTCCCACAAAGGGTATGTCGATAGACTCAGACACAATTTCAAATTGGCCTATGAACAGGCCCAGGCGGCCTCGGAGCAAAGGGGGGCCCGCAACAAGAAAAATTTTGACCTGAAAGTTAGGATTCAGGATTTACAACCAGGAGACAGAGTGTTGCTACGGAACTTGGGGGTCCCTGGAAAACAAGCTTGCAGACAGATGGAGACCTGAACCTTATGTTGTTTGCAAAAGGCTACCGGGCCTGCCCGTTTACAGACTTAAACCAGAAGGGAAGGTGGGACCTTTGAAGACCTGGCATCGAAACCACCTACTCCCACTAGCGGAGGCAGTTCGGATACCCCCTGTGACGGATTCCCCTGAGCCGACTTCCATCCTTGGAACTGCCCGACTAAACACTCGGTCCCAGACCCCTAAGATTGGGGATACAGAGACCTCGGAGATAAGTGAAGATGAGGGAGAAGAACTTGATTGGCTTTGGCCTTCACAGGCCCCAGGAACTTCTGCTATTGATCTTCCACCTGAAGAATACACCATAATTAGACGCTGAATGCAGAAGCTACTGAGTTCATTCCGTCCAGTCCTTGGTCAGATTCTTGGGAGAGTGCTTGTGACTTACTCCCAGAAGAAGATCCAAGGGAGTCCCTGTACCTCCCTGCTCCGGAGTCCAGTGCTCCTGAACCAGAGGAAATTCCTAGGTCAGTTCCAGAGGAAGAGCCCGTTTTGACAGAAAGCCCAAGAGGACAGAGGAAGCGGAGAGCCATAAAGCCTCCCAGAAGATTAACTTACCCACAGATGGGGCAGAGTGCGGAAGACACTGTGGTTATTGCCAGGAGTATGGAAGACCCTGATCCTCCCACTGTTCATTTAGTGGGGGGCAACCCCAACTCACTCTCTGGCACAGTTAGGCAGGACACTGATGATAGTGTGACCTGTGGGCAGGGACATTCACTGCCTCGTTTTTGGTGGGATTTCCTCTGCCAACATCATACGAAACTTTGATTGATGTTGTACGTTCTGTGATGTAGTGTTATGTTATCTTTTGGGACCAAAGAGTTTAAGTGGGGGGAGTGTGTAGCAGGGTCTTCTTTAAGGCCCCGGGACTATGTTACCCAGAACCCTGTTTGGCACCCAGAGTGCAATTAGCCACGGCAGAGACTCATGGGAGGGGCTATTTAAGAAGGAGGCGAGGCGGAGCTCGGCCTCTTTGGACACCGCGCTGCAAGCAACAGCCTCTTCCTGTGCGGATCTGCTTGAGTACAAGGCCTGATGCCTGGGGCCTCGCGCAACTTCCAAAGAGCCTTCCACCCCACTGCGGAGCCTGGGTGGCACCGGACCTGTCGAGTGAGGACATCAGTTAGATCGGGGACCCGATCGTTGCAGACGCTGTTTGCGGAGACCCAGCAGGTGGAAGTCCCGGACTGGGATCGTGTCCGGAGTGGTGAGCGAGCACTTGCTCCAGCCAATAGACTGTACCGTGTTTAGGCCTATAGACTGCCTTGGCCCACCTATCGTTAGTTTGTTGTTCCATTAGGAGACCAGTAGCAGGACAGAGTTAAAGGGGTCTCTAGTATAGTGTTCCTTGGGACTGCCTACTTGTGGATTACAAATACTATTTCATCAAGTGCACCACCGAAAGTTTGCATGCGAAGAAATAACAAGTGAAAAGACTGAGATTTCTTCTATGTCAGGCCTGACCAGGAAAGGGAGAGAGTAATATTGTTTAGTGCGCCACAGGGCGCGTACACCATAATAGCTGCGCGCGGTGGGTTACCGCGCTGGGCCATTGTTGTGTGCTACACCTATTGCTGCAGGGCTCTGTAAGCAAGTTGCATGTGTTCTGTTCTGCCTATGCTTTTTTGATATAAAAGTAAAGCTGTTGCATTTAATCTCTCGCCTCAGTGTGTTGTCTTACTGCAAAAGAGATTGCCCCTTGCAATATTACTGAATGTGATATAAGTTTAACCCTAGACTAACTGTGCCAGAGTGGGTCGAGTAAGATTACCGGGGGTTGGCGGTGCTGTATGCAAGGCCCGAAATCAAACCAGCGGCTCTCTTAATTGGGGGTAGCGCTACATATACAAAAAGAGGCAAAATATTTTTGAACTAGGGGACAAAAATGGGAGGTTCCTAGCGAGACTGGCACAACAGGAATACCAACCTACAATCATAGCAGAAATAGAAACGTCAGAGGGAATAAAGGTAAAAGAACCAGATGAGATTTTGAGGGCCTTTGGCGAGTACTATGCAGGATTATATGCCTCTTCTCTCCCCTTCCGGTCTCCGCCCGGGGGCCATGTCGGACTTACTGGACCGGGTGGCCCTCGGGTGGTTATCGGATAGGGAGAGAGAGGCATTGGTGGACCCAATTACAAGTGAAGAAATAATAAAGGCCATAAACACATTTCCAGGAGAAAAAACACCAGGCCCAGATGGAATTCCTGTTGAATTCTATAAAAAAATATAAAGATTTACTAGCTCCAAAATTAGAAAAGGTATATTTAGAGGGACTGCTGAAGGGGATATTGCCAGACTCAATGAGAAAGGCACATATAACCCTAATATATAAAGAGGGTAAAGATCCAAAACTGTGTCCCTCATATAGACCAATAGCATTACTGAATATAGATTGCAAAATATTAACAAAAATATTAACATCTAGACTTCAGCCTTTATTAAAATCCATTATAGATTCAGACCAGACGGGGTTCATGCCACAGAGAACGACAGATGTAAATCTGCGTAGACTATTCACGAATATACATGCACATCATAACTGTGAAGGATCTAGGACGATAGCATCCCTGGATATAGAGAAGGCTTTTGATACTATAGAATGGCCTTTTTTATGGGAAGTACTCAGACGAATGGGGTTTCCTCTAAAATGTATTAATTGGGTTCAAACAATATATAGAGAGCCTATGTCAGCAGTTAAACTCGGAGGAAAGCCGTCATCCTTCTTTCAGCTATACAGAGGTACAAGACAGGGCTGCCCTCTCTCTCCAGCACTCTCCAGCACTCAATAGAGCCGGTGGCAGAGGCTCTAAGGATGTCACAAGAGATTCAGGGACTTCGAATAGGAGGGCTGGAGGAGAGGGTAGCTCTGTACGCAGATGATATGCTGTTATTTCTGAGAGATGCGGATCCGTCATTGAATGAGGCATTGGAGTTATTAAATACTTATTTATTGTATACAGGACTTAAAGTAAACTGGGGTAAATTACTGTTATTTGCTATAGATCAAGGAGCACAGGATACAGCGACCCCAGATTTGCCACTGAAATGGGTAACAGAATTTAAATATTTGGGCATAGTGATATCGCGACAAGCTGAAAGATTTAAAACGTTGAATCTAGATCCAGTATTACAGGAAAATAAGAAAAAAAAAATATGGGAAAAGCTTCCCCTGTCCTTACTAGGACGTATAAATTTGATAAAGATGAAGATTCTCCCTCAGTTGCTATATTTGTTTAGAAATTCACCACAATGGTTACCAAAAAGCTTTTTTACACAGCTACATAGTATGTTTTCTTCATTTATATGGCAAAATAAACTGGCTAGAATAAAATTGGATACACTTACGCCCGGTATCACAGGGGGGACTGGCCTTTCCGGACTTATACAGGTATTACCTAGCAGCTCAGCTGGTAACAGTGGGAAGGTGGTTGAATCCTGATAGATACGATCCCGCCACAATGGTGGAGGCTGCAATAGTCCAGTCTCTGGAGGCGCTGCAGGCACTACCATTTTGCGGGTTGAAAAACAGTCGAGATTTGACTCCATCAATAATAACGACAGTAAAAGCATGGAAAGCTGGTATGATAAGAGAGAGCAATCCAAAAACAGAGATTTCTCCAAATACCCCGTTATGGAAAAATCCAGAGTTTGGACATTTGGCTTCTATTCCGGATCCTAGAGCATGGACAAAATTTGAGGTTAAAAAGATATCGCAAGTAATATACGAGGGAAAAATATCTTAATTTACAGATATGAGAAGGAACTGGAAAATCCTTGAGAGTTATCTCTTCAGATATATACAGCTAGTCCATGCGTTGTCAGCCCAGTTTCCACAAGGTATCCCACAGTTAATAGAAAACAGGCTTAGAGAAAATGGTGAGAAAGAGAAGCGAAAAGGGGATGATCTCAATTCTATATAATCACTTATTTAAGATAGAACTATCAGATACGAACAAATTGTGGGAATGTTGGTTAAGAGACATTCCAAGACTATCAATAGAAAACTGGGGAAAGATATATAAATTTCCATTTCAGATTTTAATTTCACTTAGAGATAAACTAATTCAATTTAAGATAACACATAGAAGCTATTTTACACCATATAAACTATCTAAAATATCAACATCTAATTCTCAAAACTGTTGGAGATGTGATGGTACACCTGGAAATTTCATCCATATCTTCTGGACCTGTCCGAAGATAAGGGTATTCTGGAGAAAGATTCTGAGAATAATTGAAAAAGTCACATCAGTTCAGCTTAACCCAGAGGCAGAGATCTGCCTACTGGGATTAGTTGAGGAAAATACGCTCTATATAGAAAGAAGAACACAACTTGGCCTTCTTCTCTTTTATGCACGGAAGGCAATAGTGCTGAACTGGAAGAAGGCCGAAGCTCCCCCATTGGCACAATGGAAAAATCTAGTAAATAGCAACTTGACACTGTATAAGGAGACACACTGTAACAGAGGAAAGGAGGAGAAATATGGGAAGGTCTGGGCAAATTGGATAGAGAGTACCATGACAGCTGCAGGGGAGGGGGATGGGGAATTGGAATAGAACTACACAGATGGAGGAAAGGGTTATGGAACACACAAACCTATTCTTGGGAATGTTAGGATGGATGGGATAAACTTTTTCTGCTCTTTTCTTTTGTTTTTTGTCGTGTGTGAAATGTAAGATGTAAAATGTATAATTTAAGAAGATGTATAGGATGTAAAATGTATAACGCAATGTGAGAAAGAAAAAAAAAATTTAATAAAGAGAATAAAAAAATAAATAATTATATTTAATTGTGTTACTGCAGGTTTAACGCCATATAGTTCTGTGCATTACTGCAAGTTTAACGCTGTAAATTTAATTGTGTTACTGCAAGTTTAATGGCATATATTTCATTGTGTTACTGCACATTTAACACCATATAGTTCTGTGCATTACTGCAAGTTTAACGCCATATATTTCATTGTGTTGCTGCAAGTTGTTTTGTGCGTTACTGCAGGTTTAACGCCATATAGTTCTGTGCATTACTTCAAAGTTTTTTTTTTAACTATCAGGAGTGCTTTATTGAAGGTTCAGTACAGTACAGTAGGTCATCAACACAGACAGTTCGTCAAGCACACAGAAAAAAAAATAAACACATCAAAAGCAATACAGTACAATCGGTTACTCCAACTCAATATGAAATCCAGTAAAGCAAGACACCCTGCAAGCACAAAATTATATACAACGAAGAGAAAGAAAGAGGAGTAGACCCAGTCGGTAGGAAGACATATAAAAAATAAACCGAATAGCCTGACCAGATCATCCCAGGGAGGGGGGGGTGGAGGAAGAAACACAGACAGGGGAGGGAGGGCAGAGAGAGGTGAGGACTGGAGAGAGGGGGAAAGGGAGGGGCATACAGGGAGGGAAGGGACCACTCTCAGGCATAACCAGTGCCTCAAAATGTTGTCCAGGCCAACCAAACCTTGTCATACTTCCAGGGACATCCACGACTAATGTAGGTCAAGTTATAGAGAGGCAAAGCTGCGTTAATTTTTCCCTCCCAGGAAGAGACAGAAGGAGGGGTGGGGGAGGGCCATTTGCATAAGATTTCTTTTTTGGCATAAAAAAGAAGATAAGAGATCAACAGTTTACTATGATGGGATCTGTGCTCATCGTCAATGACACCCAGCAAGGCTAGTTCAGGCGTCATGGGAACAGCCAGCTCCAATCGGACATTTAACTGTTCAAACACCCCTGACCAGAAGGACACCATAGCAGGACATGTCCAGAACATGTGGATATAGGTGCCCTGGGTCGTCCGACACCGTGAGCAGTGTGGGTCCCTATCCGGGTATATTCTGGATAAGCGCACTGGGGTAAAGTACACTCTGTGGAGGAATTTGGTTTGTATAAGTTTGTCTCCCGCAGACACAACCAGCTTGGGACCCCTCTCCAGACATTTCTCCCATTCCTCCCTTTCCACCCTTTCCAGTGCCGGTATGTCCGCCCTCCAAGCCTCCCAGAGCCTATCCATTTTAAGGGAATTAATGGGAAGCAAGGTGTTATAAAGAGCAGAGAGGGGCTTCTGTAGGCCCTCACCGGATAAAAGATCCTCCACCGGGTCTAGCTGAAGACACGGGGGTTAGCGAAATTGGGCCCTGGCAGCGTGACGAAGCTGGGCGTACCGAAAGTACATCCAGCCGGGTAGGCCATACATCTGGGTTAGTTGGGGAAATGTCAGTAAGACTCCTGCCGGCATAATATCTCTCAAGGTCTTGATGCCATATCTCGCCCACACCTGCGGATCCGGTATGGTTCGAAAATGAGGCAGATTGTGATTCCCCCAGAGGGGCTGGACCGGGGACCAGCGCCCCACCCGGGAGAATCTGCGCCGCGCCACCACCCACACCTTAAGTGTCACCCTAGTCGGGGCCGGCAGGTCCAAATATGCTCTCGGTCCTCTATATGCTAAGATTACTTCAAAGTTTAACGCCGTATATTTCATTGCGTTACTGCAAGTTTAACGCCATAGGGTTCTGTGCATTACTACAAGTTTAACCTTTCCTCTGTTATAGCTAGGTCACATTCTCTTTGCAGAACCTTCTTGCGGGGAACATCTGCACTCATTTCTGCTTTCTTGTGGACAGCGTCTTCCTCCATTTCTGTTTTTTATTTTGCAAAGACAGCTGCACCTTGGTAGCCTCTACCTCTATGTGAGCCCTTATCAGTTATTCCCTAAAGCAGGCCATAGATGATACAATTTTCTTTCCTTCCACCAAGTGTGGAAGGAAAGAAAATTGCACGATTCCCCCATCAACGCAGTCAGTGTTGATGGGGAAATGACTCCCCTAGAGCTAATGTGTTCTGATGTGGGAAGCCTTCTCTGCTGGCAGAACACAATGATCACTGCTAGCGGCAATAGCCACTGGCAGTAATCCCATCCAAAAAATTCAACAGGCAGGTTGTGCTGAATCAAATTTAGTACAACCTGCCTGCCCATAGATGGATCAAATTTTGGCGGGCCCCTGCTGAACCAGCCTAGATTTGATCCATCTATGGCTGGCTTAACCACTTGACCACTGGGCACTTAAACCCCCTTAATAACCAGACCAATTTTCAGCTTTTGGTGCTCTCACATTTTGAATGACAATTACTCAGTCATACAACACTGTACCCATATGAATTTTTTGTCCTTTTTTTCACACAAATAGAGCTTTCTTTTGGTGGTATTTAATCACTGTTGGGTTTTTTATTTTTTGCGCTATAGGAGAAAAAAGACTGAAAATTTTGTAAAAAAATGATTTTTTTTTTCGTTTCTGTTATAAAATTTTGCAAATTACTATTTTTTCTTCATAAATTTTGGCCAAAATTTATACTGCTACATATCTTTGGTAAAAATAAGTACAAATTGGTGGATATTATTTGGTCTTTGTGAAAGTTATAGAGTCCACAAGCTATGGTGCCAATATCTGAAAATTGATCACACCTCAAGTACTGACGGCCGATCTCATTTCTTGAGACCCTAACATGCCAGAAAAGTACAAATACCCCCCAAATGACCCCTTTTTGGAAAGAAGACATTCCAAGGTATTCAGAAAGAGGCATTGTGAGTTTTTTGAAGTTGTCATTTTTTCCCACAATTCTTTGCAAAATCAAGATTTTTTTTTTCTCTTTTTTTTTTCACAAAATTGTCATATTAGCAGGTTATTTCTCACACACAGCATATGCATTCCACAAATTACACCCCAAAACACATTCTGCTATTACTCCCGAGTATGGCGATACCACATGTGTGAGACTTTTACACAGCGTGGCCACATAGAGAGGCCCAACATGCAGGGAGCACCTTCAGGCGTTCTGGAGCACCCAGGCCAATTCTGACATTTCTCTCCTACATGTAAAAATCATCATTTGTTTGCTAGAAAATTACATAGAACCCCAAAACATTATATATGTTTTTTTAGCAAAGACCTTAGAGAATATAATGGTGGTTGTTGCAACTTTTTATCTCGCACGATATTTGCGCAGCAATTTTTTAACGCGTTTTTTACGGAAAAAAAATGTTTTGTGCTTAAAAAAAAAAAAAACAGTAAAGTTAGCCCAATGTTTTTGCATAATGTGAAAGATGAAGTTACCCCGAGTAAATAGATACCTAACATGTCACCCCTAAAAATTGCACATACTCGTGGAATGGCGCCAAACTTCGCTACTTAAAAAATCCCCATAGGCGACGCTTTAAATATTTTTACTGGTTACATGTTTTGAGTTAGAGAGGAGGTCTAGGGCCAACATGATTGCTCTCGCTCTAACGTTCGCAGAGATACCTCACATGTGTGGTTTGAAAACCGTTTTCATATGTGGGCGGGACTTACGTATGCGTTCGCTTCTGTATGCGAGCTCACGGCGACAGGGGCGCTTTAAAAAAATATATATTTTTTTATTGTTCATTTTACTTTATTTATTTTAGTTTGACATGTTTTTCCGCCCCAAAAATTTTTTTGATCACTTTTATACCTATTACAAGGAACGTAAACATCCCTTGTAATAGGAATATGGCATGACAGGTCCTCTTTACAGTGAGATATGGGATCAATAAGACCCCACATCTCACCTCTAGGCTGGGAAGCCTGGAAAAAAAAACAAAAAAAAACAACAATCCTGGCTTTGATCATAGCGGTGAGTCGGTAGAAGCACCGGAGGGCAGCGGAACAGCCGCTATGATTGTTCTTATGGTGTAGGGAATCGCCGGCTGAAAAAACTAATATCTGAATGATGCCTGTAGCTGCTCCCATCATTCAGATATCCCCGCACAAAGTCAAGGACGTCATATGACGGCCGGCGGGCAGGAAGTGGTTATTGCAGAGTATTGCCAGGCATTGCGGAGTATTGCCGGGCATTGCGGAGTATTGCCGGGCATTGCGGAGTATTGCAGGGCATTGCGGAGTATTGCGGACTATGGCAGGGTATTGCGGAGTATGGCAGGGTATTGCACGGGGTATTGCACAGGGGGTATTGCACAGGGTATTGCAGGGTATTGCAGAGTATTGTGCAGGGTATTGCAGAGTATTGTGCAGGGTATTGCAGAGTATTGTGCAGGGTATTGCAGAGTATTTTGCAGAGTATTGCGCAGGGTATTGCAGAGTATTTTGCAGGGTATTGCGCAGGGTATTGCAGGGTATTGCAGGGTATTGCGCAGGGTATTGCAGAGTATTGCGCAGGGTATTGCAGAGTATTGCGCAGGGTATTGCAGAGTATTTTGCAGGGTATTGCACAGGGTATTGCAGAGTATTTTGCAGGGTATTGCGCAGGGTATTGCAGAGTATTTTGCAGGGTATTGTGCAGGGTATTGCAGAGTATTGCGCAGGGTATTGCAGAGTATTGCGCAGGGTATTGCAGAGTATTGCGCAGGGTATTGCAGGGTATTGTGCAGGGTATTGCAGAGTATTGCGCAGGGTATTGCAGAGTATTGCGCAGGGTATTGCAGAGTATTGCGCAGGGTATTGCAGGGTATTGCGCAGGGTATTGCAGAGTATTGCGCAGGGTATTGCAGAGTATTTTGCAGGGTATTGCGCAGGGTATTGCAGAGTATTGTGCAGGGTATTGCAGAGTATTGCGCAGGGTATTGCAGAGTATTGCGCAGGGTATTGCGCAGGGTATTGCAGGGTATTGCGCAGGGTATTGCAGAGTATTTTGCAGGGTATTGCAGAGTATTTTGCAGGGTATTGCAGAGTATTGCGCAGGGTATTGCAGAGTATTGCGCAGGGTATTGCAGAGTATTGCGCAGGGTATTGCAGAGTATTTTGCAGGGTATTGCAGGGTATTGCGCCAGGGTGTTTGCAGAGTATTGCGCCAGGGTGTTTGCAGAGTATTGCGCAGGGTATTGCAGAGTATTTTGCAGGGTATTGCAGAGTATTGCGCAGGGTATTGCAGAGTATTGCGCAGGGTATTGCAGAGTATTGCGCCAGGGTGTTGCAGAGTATTGCACCAGGGTATTGCAGAGTATTTTGCAGAGTATTGCGCAGGGTATTTTGCAGAGTATTGCGCAGGGTATTTTGCAGAGTATTGGCAGGGTGTATTGCAGAGTATTGGCAGGGTATTGCACCAGGGATGGCTGAGCAGGGATGGATGGATGGCTGGATCTGTGACTGCAATTGTCAAAGATCCAGCCCACAGAGCTGCTGCTGCCATCCGCTCTCTCCCCCTCTCCTCTCACACTGTACGGATCGGTACAGAGAGGGGAGGGAGGAACCGGCGTCATCACATGACGCCGGTCTGTTTACAAGTGATTGCTCCGTCATTTGACGGAGCGATCACGTGGTAAACGGCCACTATCAGCGGCGATTCGTGATCCGCCGGGTCCTCTGGACCCGGCGGTCACGGAGTTTCCCGTGTGCGCGCCCCAGGGGGCGCGCGGGAGCGCTATTCTGGGAGGACGTTATATAACGTCCTCCCAGAGTTAAGCAACCACCTTGTCGACGTTATTTGTCGGCAGGTGGTTGCCAAGTGGTTAAAGGGGTTGGGAGAAAAAGAAACCCTGGACTGCCGCACTCTGTATAGACAGTTATTTATTCCAAAATTTCAGGTAAAAAATCCAAATTCAAAATAAATCCATAAATCCAAAACAACAAATGCAGATAGTGTGCATGCAGGGAAGGGTGGCTAACGCGTTTCACGTCACGAATTGACGCTTACTCATAGCTAACTCCCATGCATTAGTGCAGAGCCAGCACCTGTGTGAGTGACCGGGCGGAAGCAGCTATTTGGTGAATTCTCAAGCTTTTGAGCGGTACGTTTTTCCTTTCCTCTGTTTCTACCTGGTTAAAGGGGTTGTAAAGGTTCATTTTTTATTTTCTAAATAGGTTCCTTTAAGCTAGTGCATTGTTGGTTCACTTACCTTTTCGTTATATTTCCCTTCTAAATGTTTTTATTCTTTGTTTTCTTTGTCTGAATTTCTCACTTCCTGTTCCTCCTCAGTAAGCTGTTCAGTAAGCTGTTCTGGCTGACTCCACACCACTCGGATGATGATGTGAAGTTTAGTGAGGAGAAACAGGAAGTGAGAAATTCAGACAAAGAAAAAAAACATTTAGAAGGTAAATAGAAGGAAAAGGTAAGTGAACCAACAATGCACTAGCTTAAAGGAACCTATTTGGAAAACAAAAAAACGAACCTTTACAACCCCTTTAACCACTTCGCGCCCGTCATACGACTAATGACGGCCGCAAAGTGGTTCTTAACCACTAAAGCCCCGGACCATTTGGTAGCTAAAGGACCAGAGGTGAATTCAGAATTTTGCACTGCGCTGCTTTAACTGTAAATTGTGCGGACATGCAATGTTGTACCCAAACGAAATTTGCGTCCTTTTCTTCCCACAAATAGAGCTTTCTTTTAATGGTATTTGATTGCCTCTGCGATTTTTATTTTTTGCGATATAAAACGGAAAAAGACCGAAAATTTTGAAAAAAAATGATATTTTCTACTTTTTGTTATAAGAAAAATCGAATAAACTCAATTGTAGTCATACATTTAGGCCAAAATGTATTCAGCCACATGTTTTTAGTAAAAAAAATGTCAATAAGCGTATATTTATTGGTTTGCGCAAAAGTTATAGAGTTTACAAACTAGGGTACATTTTCTGAAATTTACACAGCTTTAAATTTATGACTGCCTATCTCATTTCTTGAGGTGCTAAAATGACAGGGCAGTACAAAACCCCCCCAAATGACCCCATTTTGGAAAGTAGACACCCCAAGGAAATTGCTGAGAGGCATGTTGAGCCCATTGAATTTATTTTTTTTTGTCCCAAGTGATTGAATAATGACTAAAAAAAAAAAAAATTACAAAAAGTTGTCACTAAATGATATATTGCTCACACATGCCATGGTTATATGTGGAATTTCACCCAAAAATACATTTTGCTGCTTCTCCTGAGTACGGGGATACCACATGTGTGGGACTTTTTGGGAGCCTAGCCGCGTACGGGACCCCGGAAACCAAGCACCGCCTTCAGGATTTCTAAGGGCGCAAATTTTTGATTTCACTCCTCACTACCTATCACAGTTTCGAAGGCCATAAAATGCCAAAATAGCACAAAACCCCCCCAAATGACCCCATTTTAAAAAGTAGACACCCCAAGGAAATTGCTGAGAGGCCTGTTGAGCCCATTGAATATATTTTTTTTTGTCCCAAGTGATTGAATAATGACAAAAAAATAAAAATAAAAATAAAAATTACAAAAAGTTGTCACTAAATGATATATTGCTCACACATGCCATGGTTATATGTGGAATTACACCCCAAAATACATTTTTCTGCTTCTCCTGAGTACGGGGATACCACATGTGTGGGACTTTTTAGGAGCCTAGCCGCGTACAGGACCCCGAAAACCAAGCACCGCCTTCAGGATTTCTAGGCACAAATTTTTGATTTCACTCCTCACTACCTATCACAGTTTCGAAGCCCATAAAATGCCAAAATCGCACAAAACCCCCCCCCCAAATGACCCCATTTTGGAATATAGACACCCCAAGCTATTTGCTGAGAGGAATGGCGAGTATTTTACAGCTCTCATTTGTTTTTGAAAATGAAGAAAGAAAATATATATATATATATTTTTTTTTTTTTCAATTTTCAAAACTTTGTGACAAAAAGCGAGATCTGCAAAATACTCACAATACCTCTCAGCAAATAGCTTGGGGTGTCTACTTTCCAAAATGGGGTCATTTGGGGGGGTTTTGTGCTATCTGGGCATTCCATGGCCTCCGAAACTGTGATAGGCAGTGAGAAGTGAAATCAAAAATTTACACCCTTAGAAAGCCTGAAGGCGGTGCTTGGTTTTTGGGGTCCCGTACGTGGCTAGGCTCCCAAAAAGTCTCACACATGTGGTATCCCCGTACTCAGGAGAAGCAACAGAATGTATTTTGGGGTGTAATTCCACATATGCCCATGGCATGTTTGAGCAATATATCATTTAGTGACAACTTTGTGCAAAAAAAAAAAAAAAATTGTAGTTTTTCCGCAACTTGTGTCAACATATAAAATATTCCATGGACTCGACATGCCTCTCAGTATATAGCTTGGGGTGTCTACTTTCCAAAATGGGGTCATTTGGGGGGGGTTTTGAACTGTTCTGGCATTTTATACACAACATTAGGAAGCTTACATCCACTCTTCTAACCACTTGAAGACAAAGCCCTTTTTGACACTTTTTGTTTACATGAAAACATTTTTTTTTTTGCAAGAAAATTATGTTGAACCCCCAAACATTATATATATTTTTAAAGCAAAGGCCCTACAGATTAAAATGGTGGGTGTTGCATTTTTTTTTTCTACGCAGTATTTGCGCAGCGATTTTTCAAACGCATTTTTTGGGTTAAAAAATACACTTTTTTTAATTTTAATGCACTAAAACACACTATATTGCCCAAATGTTTGATGAAATAAAAAAGATGATCTTAGGCCGAGTGCATAGATACCAAACACGACATGCTTTAAAATTTCACACAAACGCGCATTGGCGACAAACTACATACATTTTTAAAAGCCTTTACAGGTTACCCCAGTAGATTTACAGAGGAGGTCTACTGCTAAAATGATTGCCCTCGATCTGACCTTTGCGGTGATACCTCACATGCATGGTGCAATTGCTGTTTACATATGACGCCAGACCGACGCTTGCGTTCGCCATTGGGCAAGAGCAGGGCAGGACAGGGGTGCTTTTTTTTTTTCTTTTTTTTTTTCTTATTAATTTTGCTTTTTTATTTTATTTTTAAATTGTTCCTTCCAAGTATTTTTTTTTTTATCATTTTTATTGTTATCTCAGGGAATGTAAATATCCCCTATGATAGCAATAGGTAGTGACAGGTACTCTTTATTTGAAAAAACTGGGGTCTTCTAGACCCTAGATTTTTCCTCTGCCCTCAAAGCATCTGACCACACCAAGATCGGTGTGATAAAATGCTTTCCCAATTTCCCAATGGCGCTTTTTATATCCGGGGGGGCATTCCCTCCCACTGCTTGTAAAAGCAGTCCAGAGGCTAATTAGCCACTAGGATTGCTTTTACATGAAAGCCGGCCGCAGGCTGAAAAGAATGATACCAAGATGATACCTAAACCCGCAGGCATCATTCTGGTATAAACATTCAAAGTCCAGCAACATACCAGTACGTTGCTGGTCCTTGTTGGACATGTATTGTAATCTTTTTTTTTCATGCAGCCAGTTGGCTGAACGAAAAAAGAGATTGATCGGTGGGTATGCCCACCATTAGAATACCGCCCTTCATCCACCCACTTCCAATGATGGGCATACACGCACCATTTATATATGCCGAAGCATGGGGGCATCCTCCCGCAAAAAGTTATGCCGCACACACATGGTCGGACTTTTCCACGGGCAAGCCTCCGTCGGAATTTCGACCGTATGTACGTGGCATTAGGAGCAAAATCGCTCCTCCGCCCCTGCTGCCCCAATGCTTCGGCATATTTGCTTTTTTATTTTAACTGTGGTGGTGAAATCACCTCCTACAGCACTGGAGTCGCAGGGATCAGGCCTGTCTCTGCGAACGCTGCAGTTATGTGTGTTGTGTTTTGTAAGTGACAGTGATCGATCGATACTGCACTTGGGTGGCCTGGGCTGGACGGAGGGGCAAAACGCAGGTGCCAGCAGGTATCTGGGCTGATCCCGCTAACACTGCGTTTTTGGGAACCCTAAACTGCTGGGGACACTAGTATAGATCTGATCAGATCAGATATTGATCTGTTCAGATACTATACCACTAAGGGGGGTGTATGCTTCACGCGTGGGTGTTAGCGTTACTGGCACTAACCTGACGCTGCCTGGGGTGTGACTCAGACCCTCTCTGACGCTAAAACCTAATTGATATCACCCGCCGGGCGATCAGGGGGTTAAACCTTTATTGGGTTATATACACGGCGGGTGCCCTGACACTATAAAAAGCAAACTAACTAACCAGCGTCACCCGTAACACTTATATGGTGATCACTGGTGAAAGGGTTAACTAGGGGCAATCAGGGGGTTTAAACCTTTATTAGATAATATATGGGGGTACCTGACGCTATAAAAACGTGCGGCGAACCTAAAAAAAATTACCAGCTACCGATCTGCATCACCGACACTAAGACAGCGTTTAGAAAAACGATCGCTTAGCGACAGTGGTGATGGGGGTGAAAGGGTTACCTGGGGGGCGATCAAGGGGGTTAAACCTTTATTAGATAATATATTGGGGTACCTGACGCTATAAAAACATGCGGCGAACCTAAAAAAAATTACTGGCTGCAGATCGGCATCACTGACGCTAAGACAGGGATCAGAAAAATGATCGCTTAGCGACAGTGGTGATAGGGGGTGAAAGGGTTATCTGGGGGGTGATCAGGGGGTTAAACCTTTATTAGGGGGGGTTAGGGGGCTACACTGGACCTAAGACTAAACTTTGGTGACACTTTTACAGTCACAAATGTCACTGATTGCAGTGATCACTAAATAAATGGTCACTGAAATCAGTGACACTGTGACTGGGGGCTGGGGGGTGATCTGGGGGGTGATCTGGGGTGTCTGGGGGGGCCTGGGGGGCGATTTATGTCCCTATGTGTCCTGGTGTCAGTGTACTGTTGTGTGCACTGACCTGATGTCTTCTCTTGTACGGCGCTCGGAATATGTGAGCGCCGCACCAGAGATGACATCACTTCCTCCTGCTCCCTCTGTCTGACACAGACAGAGGGGGCATTTCCATTCGCCGGGAGCGATCGCGAGGGGGTGGCCAGAAACGAATGGCTGCCCCCTCATTCCGGAACGCTCCCGGACACTTAGCCACCGCTCACTGTATAGGAGGGGGGTCCGATTGGACCCCCCAACTATACAAAGGCAATCACGTACACTCTACGTGATTGTGCCTGTCGGTGCCATTCTGCCGACGTATATATACAGTGAGCGGTCGTTAAGTGGTTAAATGCTGGGAGGCCGTCATTATACGGCCTCCGCTCCTTCAGCCACTGAGGGGCACGCGCGCGCGCCCGGCGCATCACTAAGATGCCGATGCGCGTGCCTGGCGGCCGCGATGTCCGCCAGGCACCCGCGATCGGCCTGTACACAGACAAGGACATGGATCTGTGTGTGTGTAAACACACAGATCCATGTCCTGTCAGGGAGAGGAGACCGATGCTGTGTCCCTTGTACATAGGGACACAGATCGGTCACCTCCCCCAGTCAGTCCCCTCCCCCCACAGTAGCAATCACTCATAGGGCATACATTTAACCCCTTCCTCGCCCCCTAGTGTTAACCCCTTCCCTGCCAGTCACATTTATACAGTAATCAGTGCATTTTTATAGCATTAACCGCTGTATAAATGTGAATGGTCCCAAAAATGTGTCAAAAGTGTCCGATGTGTCCGCCACAATATCGCAGTCATGATAAAAATCGCTGATTGCCGCCATTACTAGTAAAAAAAAAATAATAAAAAAAATGTCAGAATTCTATCCCCTATTTTGTAGACGCTATAACTTTTGCGCAAACCAATCAATATACGCTTATTGTGATTTTTTTTAACCAAAAATATGTAGAAGAATACGTATCGGCCTAAACTGAGAAAAAAATAGTTTTTTTTAAAAAAAAAATTGGGATATTTATTATAGCAAAAATCAAAAAATATTGTGTTTTTTTTTCAAAATTGTCGCTCTTTTTTGGTTTATAGCGCAAAAAATAAAAACCACAGAGGTGATCAAATACCACCAAAAGAAAGCTCTATTTCTGGGAACGTCAATTTTGTTTGGGAGCCACGTCGCACGACCGCGCAATTGTCAGATAAAACGACGCAGTGCCGAAAGCTGAAATTTCGCCTGGGCAGGAAGGGGGTATATGTGCCCAGTAAGGAAGGTGTTAAGCAAGGAACATCATGAGCGGGATAATCTTGAAGATTGTCTAGTGTGTCTGGTAGATGTTGTGCAATGAGATGTGGTCTCATGCAATTGTTGGTTTTTGCGTTCTTTCCATGACTTGACTTTTGTTAAGAGCAGTAAAGTTATTTAACTCTTGCACTGACTTCTCTATATTAATACTGGATAGAAGAGCAGAGTATTTTTCAGACAGTCTCTTATAGCCTTTATAAGCTACAGTATGTCGTCAACAGCAGTTTTTTATTGCACAGTCCTTTGTCAAGCCTCCTCAGGCTTGACAGTGAGGCCGGCTACTCTGAAACACGTAGCCATGCCCCCACAACTCCCCCGGTGCTGACATAATATCCAGTGAGCTTTACTCTGTGTTCCACCGTCCCTCTATGCTTCCTGAGTGCTAATGTCCTTGTATGACCTGGCTGCTGGACCAAACCCACAGCCTTCCTGCAGAGTTTATTTTCCAATAATTTTTATTATTTTTTCAAAGACATAACAAAATTACAAATGCTTATTTAAACATAGATAAATGTAAATATTTCCATAGCAGAGCAAAAGTGTGTTTTCAAATCTAAAAATGAGAAATAACATTTTAGAGTACACATTGGGAATTTCCAAAACAAAATACAAAAAACAGGTCAGATAAATGAAATCCGGTGTATGTCATCTCTTGTAGATCCCTGAACCGAAGGCCCTATAAATTTCAATGCAAACAAGAACATTTATCTCCACTCTCCAGATAGGAAAAGGCACAAGATGACAAAAGAGAGAAGGAAAAGTGACTGTGCGAACACACCACGCTACCAAAGATGTTAAAGAGCCAAATGGGGTCCCAGGTTTTTTCGAACCATGTCACAAATTTTTCATTACTTATGGCCATGTAGTGGCAAGCGCTAAATACACATCCTATATGTGAGTTGCCACTTTGTTTTTTCATTAAAGATTTGCAAATTTTTGCTACACTCAGTTAGGCACAGACTGGTATTCTTTCATATTTACAGAAATTACTTCAGTCTTGGAGGAGCTGCAATAAGTGTTTAACCCTTTATGGACTGTCCCAGGGAGAGAAAATTTTTGTTATCTTTTTATTGGCTAGACTGTTTGTTTAAAGGCTCTTATCTGTGGTAAGCTAATATCTTACAACCGCATATACAGTATCTCACAAAAGTGAGTACACCCCTAACATTTTTGTAAATATTTTATTATATCTTTTCATGTGACAACACTGAAGAAATGACACTTTGTAAAGTAGTGAGTGTATAGCTTGTATAATGGTGTCAATTTGCTGTCCCCTCAAAATAACTTAACACACAGCCATTAATGTCTAAACCGCTGGCAACAAAAGTGAGTAAACCCCAAGTGAAAATGTCTAAATTGGGCCCAATTAGCCATTTTCCCTCCCCTGTGTCATGTGACTGATTAGTGTTACAAGGTCTCAGGTGTGAATGGGGAGCAGGTGTGTTAAATTTGGTGTTATCGCTCTCTTGCCATAGTTGACCAAAGAAGTTGAGTGCACATGCTCAGCATTGTATGCAGAGGTTGTCTTTGGGAAATAGACGTATGAGTGCTGCCAGCATTACTGCAGAGGTTGAAGGGGTGGGGTTGTCAGTGCTCAGACCATACGCCGCACACTGCAACAAATTGGTCTGCATAGCTGTCGTCCCAGAGGTAAGCCTCTTCTAAAGATGATGCACAAGAAAGCCTGCAAACAGTTTGCTGAAGACAAGCAGACTAAGGTCATGGATTACTGGAACCATGTCCTGTGGTCTGATGAGACCAAGATAAACTTATTTGGTTCAGATGGTGTCAAGCGTGTGTGGCGGCAACCAGGTGAGGAGTACAAAGACAAGTGTGTCTTGCTTAGAGTCAAGCATGGTGGTGGGAGTGTCATGGTCTGGGGCTGCATGTGTGCTGTCGGAACTGGGGAGCTACAGTTCATTGAGGGAACCATGAATGCCGACATGTACTGTCACATACTGAAACAGAGCATAATCCCCTCCCTTTGGAGACTGGGCCGCAGGGCTAATGCTGGCTGATGCTAATGCTGGCAGCATGAGGGGGGCGTCCATCCATCCACTCCTCCATGGCTCTCGCTGCCATCATGGGGGGGGGCATCCATCCACTCCTCCATTGCTCTCGCTGACATCACAAGGGGGGGCATCCATCCACTTGTCCCAGGCTCACTCTGGCAGCATGGGGGGGGGCTTCCATACATCTCTCCTGGGCTCACGCTGGTATCATGGGGGGGGGGCTGTCCACCCACATCTCCAAGGGTCACGCTTGCAGCATGGGGGGGGGGGCTGTCCACCATTCTCCCGGGATCATGCTGACAGCATGAAGGGGGGGCTGTCAGCCTATTTCTCCCGGGGCTACGCTAGCAGCATGGGGTAGCTGTCCACCCACGTCTCCATGGGTCACGCTGGCAGTTTTTTTTCCTTACGATACATGCAATTTGTCACAACATCGTGTCGAAGCGTTTTTTTAGTCTCTGCGTTTCCAGTCTCTGCGTTTCCAGTCTCTGCGTTTTCAGTCTCTGCATTTCTGTCATGACATTTCTGCCTCTGCTCTTCTGTCATGCGTTTCTGCCCCAGCATTTCTGTCATGCGTTTCTGCCCCACTGTTTCTGCCCCAGTGTTTCTGCCCCAGCATTTCGGTCGTGCGTTTCTGTCCCAGCGTTACTGCCCCAGCTTTTCTGTCATAGCGTTTCTGCCCCAGCGTTCAGTCTCAATGTTTCTGTCATAGCGTTGTCTGTCATCGCGTTGTCTGTCATAGCGTTGTCTTCTTCGTTGGTTACCATGTCTCATCGTACTTTCATCCATGTTAGTTAGTCAGTGCTCACATCTCGGGATCTGTCACGTCTACAGATCCATACGGGCTGAGGTTTCGTTTGTTAAATGATTGTTGACCACAATCTTCTCGCCCGTATACCATACGTCATACGATGCACGTTCATTCATTACACCTGTATGACTACCCACCACGGTCCATGGGTACACTAGCCCTGAGTGTTCAGTTTTATTACCTGTCTCTGCGCTGCAGGTTACTTGGGCTCACTTACTACACACGAGGGTGGGGGGGGTGTCATCAGGTTCATTTACGCACGGTGGTCCTGACATTTCTGCTCATGTTCTCATACTTAGGTAGGCACAAAGGGGCGTTGTTGTTCTCATGTCTGGTTGTCAGTCATTTCTCTGGTTTGTGTTCTTTAGGTTGGGCTGTATTGGCATCCGCACCAATATCTACCATGCTTGCACTCACTACCATCAGTCCTGCCATTGATAGGGCAAGTTGTTTGGTGCAGATGTCGTATTGCCACTGGGCTCAACCTTGGGTCGGAAGCGGTCATCATTTTTCTTCAGTTGTCGTCCGGTTGGATTGAGTTACCGCCCAGGGATTCATAGTGTCTCTCAGGGTGTGTGCTGTGCCACGCCCCCTTGACGGCCCTTAAGTGGTAGGTTTGGGCAAACGTCGTCATGATTCCGGGTTCCACTCTCGGCTCTGATCTCTTGTCCAGCATGTTGCCTGGGGAACTGCTCAGGGACATCAGTCAGCACTTAAACTCCTGACAGTTGTCCTTTTGCACTCACCCTCTCACTTCCCCATACCAAGTATGGGTAGGCCAGGGGTTGGGGGCACTTCACTGAGCTACTTCACTGGTATCCGTTTAAAGTATTTCGTTCTTCTCGGCCATCGTTTGCAGGGGCTCCTTGGGCCAGTCCTTGCTCCCTTTCCCCCACGTATCCTCTCGTTCACAGCATTTCATTCTCGTATCTGGGTTGTCTCGGGCATCAGGCTCAATCCAATCTTTCACGGGACGTTTAGTTGGGTTCTGGGTAGCTTTGCAGGTTCTATAGGGGGTTCCTTCTCATCACTAAGCCATGAGTCGATGGGTTTCTCCTGTCATAGCGGATACTTACCGGATACATATACTGTTGCCATCTGGGCGAGCGCTACTCCACTTGTCGGATTGTTACCTTCCCTTCTTCACCTAAATTTGTGTCTTTTTGCCCTCTTTTCAGGCATACTGACCAGCTAGGCCAAGTAACACCTCAGGCCTTGGTTGTTAGGGTTATCGCATTTCACACTTGAAGACTCTGACTACAAGTGTAAGGCTGGGCGGATGCTAGCCTGTGTTTGTGGGAGGAGTCTGAGAGGCTTAAGCCTCCTCCCCTGTTTCCCCCAGCCTTCATACTCATTCATACTCATTGTACTTTTTCTCATTCTTACATTCAGGGTATGCCCTCTTTTCAGGCATACTGACCAGCTAGGCCAAGGCACACCTCAGGCCTTGGTTGTCAGGGTTATCGCATTTCACACTTGAAGACTCTGACTACAATGGTGGCTACACGAAATATTGACACTTTGGGCCCAATTTGGACATTTTTACTTAGGGGTTTACTCACTTTTGTTGCCAGTGGTTTAGACATTAATGGCTGTCTGTTGAGTTATTTTGAGGGGACAGCAAATTTACACTGTTATACAAGCTGTACACTCACTACTTTACATTGTAGCAAAATGCCATTTCTTCAGTGTTGTCACATGAAAAGGTACAATAAAATATTTATAAAAATGTGAGTGGTGTACTCACTTTTGTGAGATACTGTATGACTCATTTCTATTTCCTCAAACCATTTCCTGATCACCTAAACCTCAGCTACATTTCATTAAACATTCTAAAATATTTTTACAAACCCATAAATAACCCTCAGGAGCAAATGTTCACTATAATATTGATTGGTCTTACATTTCCAATCAGAACTCATGTCTGTAACCTTCTGATCAACGTATTAAAGTGAAACTAAAGTTTTATTAATTTTTTGTTTAAAAATAACAAACATGTTATATTTACCTGCTCTGTGCAGTGGTTTTGCACAGAGCAGCCCCGATGCTCCTCTTCTCGCTCCCTCATCGGCGCTCATGGCCACTCCTTCCTGCCAAGTGCCCCCACAGCAAGCAGCTTGCTATGGGGGCACCCGAGCCAAGCTGCTGCTCTGTGTGGCCATTCAGACACGGAGCCCTGGCTTGGCCATGCCCTCTCTCTCTTCATTGGCTCACTTACTTTGATTGACAGCAGTGAAAGCCAATGGTGCCTGCTGTGTGTCTCAGCCAATTGGGAGGAAGCGTCCCAGACAGCTGAGTCTCTCGTGCAACATCACTGGATCGAGATGGGGTTTGGGTAAGTATTAGGGGGGCTGAGGGGAGCTGCTGCACGGAGAAGGTTTTTTTATCTGAATAAGTGAAGAAATTGTTAAAGAAACAACCCAAACCTGCGTAAATGGCGAAGTGATCAACACTACTAATGAATAAAATTTAAAGAAGCAGCTGATTGTAAGTGGAAAATAGTGAAAGAAAGAATCAACTAATAATTAATTGATTTAAACTGTGCTTTCTCTAAATGAAACTTTTTAAAGAGCAAAACGCTCAAAAGAATATTAATAAACTTACATCAAACAGTGCTAACAAAACACAAACATAACATGTGTATAACATATGTAAAGTCTAATAAAGATTATGATATATAAATGTCCAATGATATTGTGAATAATCTATGATCAAACAATAAAATGTATATGGATCTTCCAATTTCTGAAGAGCAATAACGAAGTGACTGTAGATCTTCCACCACCATCACCTGGCACACATCCTACATTATAATGCTGCAGTATAATGACGGCAGCTGGTCAGCAAGTGGTTAATGAAAAAAACTATTACATTTTGTTTTTAATCCTTTGTCATATTTCAGCATGGCTGGCCTCATGTAGTTGCTTTGTAGCCATGTTCAGTCTACACATACTCCACTGATGGCTAAATGGCATTTCCCATGTGGGTTTCCTGATGGAGACAATAGTGGACCTTACCTGTGTTGAAATGGGTGACAATGCAGAAGCATAACTTAAAGACTGAGATGGAGAATCGTCCCCTCATAACAGAAGTGCCAGATAAAAGACTTTCATGGCAGGGTCATCAAATATTTTCATTAAAGCTGCAGATTTAAAATAATTGAAAATTGCTTTCAAATTTACATTAAAGCAAAAACTTTTTTGGGACATTAGCTAGGTTCCAAAAAGATACCTCTAATAATGTGTCCCCCACTGGTGGTTGCTGCTTCTTTCTTGAAAATTGTTAGTTAAATGCAGCCTCCAACAATTATTTCACCGCTGAAGTTCTAATGATGATAATGACAGTTGGGACTGGAGCACAATGATCACAGAAAGTTGTTTGTTGTGCTGTTCTGCCAGTGAAAATTATTTTCAAAGAAGTCAAGGCATGCTATGGAAAGACAAGTATGTACGACTGTATGTATTAGCCCCCTAAAGCCTCACAGAAAACGTCTATTCAGACGAAACGTATGTCGGCAGGGCAGGAAATAGTGGGGATGTCAGTACGCTCGTGAGAGTGCTAGGACGATTTTATTTCCAATGCCTGTGATTACAGTTTTGTTGTAATTAGTTTTTTAATAAATTGCCCGTTTTTAATCTGGACGCTGTGCAATGAGTTTTCCTTTTCTCATATGGTCAATGGTTTTATCCTGTGGCTTTATCTTTGGCTCCTTTTCACCAATGATCCCCCATGAGGAGGCTGGATAAATCAAGATTATCTGCACCTAATGTGAGGGGTAATAAAGCTCACAGATGAGAATATAGACCTTCATAGGTCTTTGGATCTGGTAAGGAAAAAATTATGCCTGACCTATCTAAGCATGGGGTGTTACACTGAATACAATGACTTTGCACAATATCACACTATGGACTTTGATGTTTAATTTATTTAATTATTTTCTAATATTTTTACTATTTTTACTAATTTATTGCATGTTTGATTCACATTTATTCCTTTAGACAGCGCAACACGTTTTTTATATACAAGTATGTATGACTGTTGTGATCTGTCATTGTCTTTATGTTCGTTGGAAATGGCTTTACTTAAATTGTTCTACAGTAATTTCATATAGCAATTTTGATTTTAAAGACAAATTACATATGCATATGTACTTGCACTTGCGCCTGCATTAAATGAGTGAAGTGTATTGCCCTTTAACACATTGCCTTGTTAGGTGTCTAGTAAAAGTGAAACTGCAATTAAGGTGGTGTCTGCCCACAGTGTATATAAGTACGATGAAATCTCAAGTTGCCATCTTCGCTGTTTAGAAAATCCAAAAGCAAGATGCTCCTTTGGATTTCTGCAAGTCTGTTAGCTTCCCTACTGCTTCCAAATGGTAAGTTTGACCTATGAAAGAGAAATCAGTACAGGTAATGAAAGGCATTTTTCTTATCATAAATGCTTAAAGTCATGTTTGCTTTTTAACCACTTGCTTACTGGGCACATATACCCCCTTCCTGCCCAGGCGAAATTTCAGCTTTCGGCACTGTCACGCTTTGAATGACAATTGCGCGGTCGTTCGACGTGGCTCCCAAAAAAAATTGACGTCCTTTTTTTCCCACAAATAGAGCTTTCTTTTGGTGGTGTTTGATCACCTCTGCGGTTTTTATTTTTTGCGCTACAAACAAAGAAATAGCGACAATTTTGAAAAAAAACACAATATTTTTTGATTTTTGCTATAATAAATATCCCAATTTTTTTTTTTTCCTCAGTTTAGGCCGATACGTATTCTTCTACAGATTTTTCGTTAAAAAAATCGCAATCGGCATTTATTGATTGGTTTGCGCAAAAGTTATAGCGTTTACAAAATAGGGGATAGATTTATGGCATTTTTATAAAAAAAACATTTTTTATTAGTGTGGCGGACACAGCGGACACTTTTGACACATTTTTGGGACCATTCACATTTATACAGCGAACAGTGCTATAAATATGCACTGATTACTGTATAAATGTGACTGGC
Source organism: Rana muscosa (assembly GCA_029206835.1). Taxonomy (NCBI): domain Eukaryota; kingdom Metazoa; phylum Chordata; class Amphibia; order Anura; family Ranidae; genus Rana; species Rana muscosa. The sequence goes on from CM055116.1 coordinate 1,151,275,335, forward strand.
AGGGAAGGGGTTAACACTAGGGGGCGAGGAAGGGGTTAAATGTGTTCCCTATGAGTGATTGCTACTGTGGGGGGAGGGGACCGACTCGGGGAGGAGACCGATCTGTGTCCCTATGTACAAGGGACACAGCATCGGTCTCCTCTCCCTGACAGGACATGGATCTGTGTGTTTACACACACAGATCCATGTCCTTGTCTGTGTAACCGCCGATCGCGGGTGCCTGGCGGACATCGCGGCCGCCAGGCACGCGCATCGGCATTACAGTGACGCGCCGCGCACGCCGCCGGCAGCGCTCACGCGCCCCCCAGTGGTCAAAGAAGCGGAGGCCGTAAACAGACGGCCTCCCGGATTTTTAGAGCCACCTCGCGGCCGTATATAGTCGTACGGCCGGCGCGAGGTGGTTAATGTTTAAATAGTTAATCAGCAAATATTGCTTTAATTTTGCAATGAATTTGTTCTATTCTCCTAAATTTAGGTTATTTTTTATGATGCATATTACTTTCTACAAGTGGTGAATTATTTTATATATTAACACCAAGTTGTTGCAGTATTATTCTCATTATTAATCCATCAGAAATAATGAATCTTCATTGTTTTAAAGTTACCTACAAGACAATATATTGGTAACAGTGTTGGGTTTAACTCCTTTAACCTTCCTCAAGCCTATTGTCTGATCCTCAGACCTCTTGTGTTCATTGCTTTAAGATGTACTGTACGTTTCTTAAACTGAAACAAACTGCAATAGTGACTTTTCTCCACTGTGTAGCAGTTTAATAAGCTGCAATGAGAAGTGGAGAGGATGTTCTGCACTTCTTATTGCAGTTTATTGACAAGCTGCCAGTGATTCTTACAAATGGCCAGTTTAATAAGGTGCAATGTAAGCACAAAAGTGGGAAATGGTCACTGGGCAGCCCCGGTAAAAGATAGCCAAGCCAGTCAAGTAAGTCAAATTTTACAGAAGCTGCCAAGTGGTGACAGATAATAGTCCCTATCACATATAAATAATTGTGTTTTAATTTATATCGGGACATTTCAGTGACACTTGTACCCGAGTGCATTTATGGCTTCTGTGTATCTAAATACACTTGGTTACAAATGTCACAGGAATGTCTTGATATAAAAAAATAAAACACACACAATTATTTACTGTATAAGCATTCCCTCTCACATAGGTATTTTGTTAACCTTAAGTTTCTTTTTTAACTGTTAACTTTTACATTGTATTTTCCATTCTGGAATATTTGATCCACTGATCTCATGAGATCATGGGCTCAAATCTTACTTGTACTATCATCACGGCCATTCACTGTGTATTTCATTCACTTCTCTTCTCAGGCAGAGAAGGGAAGTGGAAATATTAACCTTTCCCTGCCTAACTATATTTCTGACATTTGTTGCTTACAAGTTAAAATCAGTATTTTTTGCTAGCAAATTACTTGGACCCTCAAACATTCTATATATGGATATAGATCTATATATATATATATATATATATATATATATATATTGCAGAGACCCTAGAGAATAAAAGGGTGATTGTTGCAATATTTTATGTCACACGGTATTTACGCAGCGATCTTTCAAACATTTTTGGGGAAATAAGATTATTTTCCTGAAAAAACAAAACAGTAAAGTTAGCCCAACTTTTTTGCATAATGTGAAAGATGATGTTACGTTGATACCTAACCTAGATACCTAACATGTCATGCTTTGAATTTGCACACACTCGTGGAATGGTGACAAACTACGGTACCTAAAAATCTCCATAGGTGACATTTAATTTTTTTTAACAGGTACCAGGTTAGAGTTACAGAATAGGTGCTCTCACTCTGACGATCGCAGCGATAACTTAAATGTGTGATTTAAACACCGTTTACATTTGTGTGCGTGACTTATGTATGCGTTTTTTTTTGCTGCGCAAGCATGTGGGGATGGGGGCGCTTTAAATTTTTTTTGTCCTTTTTACATTGTCCCTTAAAAAAAAGAATCTGATCACTTATTTTACTGTCACAAGGAATGTAAACAATGTAATAGGCGGTGACATGTACTCTTTATTGAGGGATCGGGGGTATAAAAGACCTTTGCAGTTAAAAGTATTCAGATCGCCAAAAACGGCGCTTCTGAATACTGTAAATAGTTTTTTAAATCGGCGCCATTGGCACCCGAGTAAACCGAAAGTGACGTTGTGACATCGCTGCCGGGATTTTACATTAGAGACACGATCGGAGCCAAATCCGGCTTCGTACAGATCTCAGCCTAGCCGGCGGATGCGCCAGCTTGTGGCTCGGGTTTCCCGATGGGACAGGAGGCCTGGGAGTAGCGGCAGAAGGTGGCGGAGGGAGGGGGACTCCCCCTCCCGCTCCTTCAGGATAACAGCCGAGCGGCTTTTAGCCGCATCGGTTGTTATTACTAAAGAGCCAACTGCCTGCTCTAAAAAAATGGTAGCGGGGTGATGCCTGTAGCTACAGGTATCCTCCCAGTATAACCGCTTCAAGCCATGAATGCAAATTTGCGTACGGTCGGCGTGAAGGGGTTAATCCAGCTCTCCTCTGAGAACTTCACTTGCGGTGAAGAGATGCAATATGTAAAAGCAAGAAATATCACACTTTAAAGTAGAAGTTCACCCTAACACTAAAATCTCTAAATCTACAGGCATCCAAAATATAAGACTAACCTATCTAGGTCTGTAAAGAAGAAAACACTATACATACATTTTCTGAAGCTGCTCTGGTCCTGTCCTACACTGAGCTGTCAGTGGCGGGTGCAGATGAGGCAGCGACAAATGAAGGCCTATAGTAAGTCTATGGATGATGTCCCTTCCCTGGCATTTCCCAGCCGTTGTCGGCTGTGTCCTGCACAGAGCTTCTGCTGCTGGAGACCAGACCGGAGTAGCTTTAAAAAAAGGTATTATACAGATTTCTTCTCTACAGAGCTAGATAGGTTAGTCTTAGATTGTGGATGCCTGTAGATTTACAAATTTTAGTTTTAGGGTGACCTTGTACTTTAAACGCTATGTTCACATTTTATAAAAATTAAAATACAAAATGTGCAATTAGGTATTACAATGCAGTCTGTAAGGTATTGCCGATCATGGGTGCAATACTTGTATCGTGCAGGCTCTCAGTAAGCTGTTTGCCTGTACCTCATATAGGCAGGAAGAATCAATGAACTATGAAGGTGCTGGCCAGCATTCTCCCAATTCATTGAGGCCTACAAGCTGTTGGCCTTTTGGCCGGCGATCAAGTGTAGTATCTGTTCTTATCAGTTACCTGAGGGTTGCACTGGCGAACTGTCCTGAGTACGGGGAAACCTGGAAAAGGATTACGGTAGCTGGTGTAGCCATCGGTGTGAAAGTGAGCGCTTTCTGATTATGAACAAGATAGACACTTTAAATGCTATTCTAAGATAGTTAATGGACGTGTATTTGAACAGATTTGATAGAAAAAGAAAAAAAAAATCTGTTCTTATCAGTTACCTGATGGTTGCACTGGCGAGCCGTCCTGATTACGGGGTAACCTGGAAAAAGGATTGCGGTGGCTGGTGTAGTTATCGGTGTGAAAGTGAGCGCTTTCTGATCTCGAACAAGATAGACACTTTAATGCTATTCTAAGATAGTTTAATGGACGTGTATTTGAGCAGATTTGATAGAAAAGAAAAAAAAAAAATCTGTTCTTATCAGTTGCCAGAGGGTGCGCTGAAGCACCTCCTATCTGGGGAGGGCTGATGCAAACTCAACGGCGTCATTAGCACCTGGAAGGATGGTTTCGGTAGGGGCCACGCCGTGCTGCCCGACAGTAAACTGGGGGCCGGTAGTGGTTGAGTCTGAGCCGTCTGGAAGGGTGCTCCTGGTGAGGATGGAATGCTGCATTTTGATCTGGTCTTTTTGCCGAGTCTTATTCTGGCCTTCTGGCTGGATGGTGTAAGTGCTGTCCTTGTTGGCGATCCGGTTGGAGGAGCTGGCTAATCCCTGTTTCTGAGCGGGGTGCGGCCATGCAAATCCGCTGGGTTGATGGGAGTCTGGAAGGGCTAGTATCGGTGGAGGCTGTATGCAGGGGCAGCTCTCCCTGAGAAAACCTTGAAGGGCTCTCTATCAGCGGGACAGAGGGCTGCACTGACCAGTCGGGGGGTCGGATAGGAGCCGAAAAGCCCATGGTGCATGTGCCTTTGGAGTGGCAGTCCAAGGGTGTCAGACGATCACATGTGAGTGAGGGTCGCATTGATATATGGCACCGCGGTCACTGCACCATGTCACACCTTTTTAGCACCTGCCTCCTGGGCCGGGCCTTTTGGCTAGGACCGGAGGAATTTTTTATTCCTGGCCAGAGGGCCTGGCCATTGTATAGCACAATGGCCACTTTTCACTCTCCCACCTTCCTTCTCCCCACTTTCTTTTTATTTATCCGCGTGTGTGTCACTTTTTTGTATTTTTTTGTTTGGTGTCCCACGTTTGTCACAGTGTGTTTAGTAGGGTGTAGGTCCTCGGGCCTGCCCTGAACGACTTGGGAGTAGGTGGACATGGTCTTCTGGCCTGGTTCGCCTGCTCTCATGGGGTCTCCCTTCGGGGGAGCCCTACCTAGTACTTGGGTGGGTCTGTTTCGGCAGACCCTCCAGAGAAAGGGGTCCGTCTGGTTTCGGCCAGTCGGACCACGTGATGTACCTCAGTCCCCGTCAGGAGCCTAACGCCCTGGGGGATCAGGGTAAGGTCCTTCCTAGTGGAGGACTAGTGTTGCACGTTTTGTGTTTCACTCTTTATGTGTGTGCACTTTTTTTGGCACCGGGTGGAGTTTTTGGGTGTGTTTCACACGCCATGGGCTTTTCAAAAAAAAAAAAAGCTGTCGGCCACAGAGGCCAATGGTAGCTGTATTTCATGCATTCACAGAACTCTGTGAATGATACACACCCATGTGGATGGTGTCCTGCATCCTCACTTTTTTTAAATTGTGACAGAGGATGCGGGGAGAAGAGCTAAAACGTGTTACTTGTGCCACCCTTAATATGGGTGTAACATGTTCTAAAGGTGAATTTAAACGTATACCTAAATCTGTGTTCTCTGGCTATGACACATCTTTCAAGGAGCAGCTACAGAAGAAACTTCTCACATTTTACATGCTGACATCAAATGTCATATTTCAAACTATTTATAATCTGTTATTTGGATGATTGCAATGATCAATTTTGATATAAGAATAAATGTAGATCAAAACCCACATTTAGCCTCCACTGTTGGAAATTATTTAGATCATGTATCAATTTCACCTCTCTCCTCTGTAATACCAATTCCCTATCTCCACCTTATCCTAATTCAGGGGTTCGTTCATATGATGCCCCTAAAAGCAGCATTTCTAACATTCAGTGTGCATGAGGCCAAAAATATTTGGTGGACGATGACTCGTATAATATAAAAGATTACTCTTATTTGTTTGTTTCGTATATATGTTACTCTCTAATCTACCATTATTAATCATAATTACTGTATCCAAAAAAAATAATCTGCTGTTCACTGTATTGTGTATTCAATTCTAAATTTTCCACCATTACATTTAGCTCATTGAGGAATCAGTCCAGGGCTGATGTGTCTCCACACCATATAGTGAACACGTTATCTATAAAGTGATCCACAAGCAGGCTATGTACTTTAAATAATTCTTGGGAATAAATAAATTTCTCTGCCACCTATGTCATAAATGTGCAGCGCTACCCCCCAGTTAAGAGAGCCGCTGGTTTTGTTTTGGGCCCGCTGTCAACCGCTGGCAATCTGCTCTAACCTCCCGTGGCACAGCTAGTGATAGTGGGATAGGACCGCGTGACCGCAACTGTTGGTGACGCAGTCCTATAACAAACATACACAGAATATACTTTAAAACTCCTATTAAAGTAAGCGAAACTGACACCAAATGTACTTTACCCAGATACTTTACTGATGCTAATGGGCAAGTAATTAAATAACAGTATAACAAGTTGCAGATCCCTGCAATAAACAGTAATAAAGATAAACAGAGTAATCAGTATAATAAAGTATTGCTATGCAACTCTAGCGCTGCCCTTTTGCAGCTACTTACCCTTATGGGCAGACTAACACCCAGCAATGTCTACCTATGCAGTCAGGCCTGACTGATCTAAATGGAAGTTCAGTGAAACAATATTCGCTAGCAATCTTTCGGTGGTGCACTTGAAGAACAACTTTGTAATCCCAACGAATAGTAAAGATAAAGTATCTGTCTTTAAACAGCTCTCACCACCCGGACAAGTCCGTTTCCTCCGCGATTCGTCTAGGAACAGGAATCCACCAACATCCGAGTCTTTAGTCCTCCTGGTGTAGTGCAACAAGGATGAGAAGATGTCTCTAAGGTTCAGCTAGGCTGGCAGAGGGCTCTTTGGAAAAAAAAGCACAAGGCCCAGGCTTCAGGCCTTGTGCACACAGCAGTTCAGCACAGAGATCCTCTTGCTAGGAGAGGGGGTGTCCAAAAGAGACAGAACAAACTCCACCTCCCCTTTATAAAGTCTGCCCCAGCAGTCTCTGTTCCGGAGCAATGCACCCTGGGTGCTGCAAGATGTACTGGGAGATGTAGTCTCTCTGTATTGAAGGGGAATACCCTGCTACAAATGTATTTGCATAAGGAGGAGCTGCATTTGAACCCATCATGGCTCCACAAAGCTGTGCATATTAGTCCTGTTTAAATAAAAAAAAAAATATTTTCCAAAATGGTCCCTAAAGGGTTTTTTCATATTAGTGGTTACCTCCAATTTCAAATCCACTGGAGTGGCTGTGGGAGTGCTGATAGTTCAGCAACCCTGGAGGTAAGTAAGATGGGGAGGGTGTCCGGTGTTAGTGCACCTTTTTATATTTTTTCTGCAATGGTGAACTAACACTATAAAAGGTCCAGAATAAACTGTATTTGTACCCCTGTATACCTCTCTGAAGGTACCAACCAACTTAGATGCTTTAAAAAAAAATATATATATAAATATATATATATAAATATTTTTATAGACAAATAACACGGGGTGTGGTATGGTTATACGTGGACACATAAAGAATACAATAATCACTGAAATAATACTGTTAAGCTTGATTACAGCATATTGCAGCAAACGTGTAAGGCAATAATTTTGCAGGCAGTTTGAGTTTAGAAGTGAGTAGCGGTGCTGTTGTGGAGAAGAGTCCTGAGGGTATGACAGCAGGCAGGATGCGCATGAAATAAATTGACTTTTTTAACTAAAGCAGCCAAGTCTACTAACCTGGCAAATAGCTGACTGAAAATGAAAATAAAACAGTATTTAATATATTTCTGACTCAAAAAGTACAAACACATTTTTTAATATTTTTTATTTAAAAAAAAAAAAAAAAATATTTTAAAAAGTACAGTCTCTGAACGTGGTTTCCTACATACCACTTTCCAAACCTTTCTGATGGTCAGTAAGGCTGCCAAATACATTAAAGGGTGGTTTGGTAAGTTGTGAAGGGTGGAGCCAAGCTGTGATTTTACAGGAAATGTTGAGATTTGCATATAAGTTCAGATGCTGATATATATTGATCCACCCATTGTTTTGACATGGAATTATCAATACCGGGTTACCTTTGAATTTTTATGTAATACTTTGAATTGCCCCTGTATCTTACAGATTTATTTAAAATGTTTTTCATTGCTTTTTGTTTTATTTCATTGTGTGTTCCTATTATTGTACAGGTGAGTGCAGTGACATCATTGGAGGACGGCAAGCTGCTCCTCACTCTAGACCATATATGGCTCTACTGGATACAAATGGATACAAATGTGCTGGAACATTAATAAAAGCTGACTGGGTGTTAACTGCAGCTCACTGTGAAGTGTAAGTGAATATCAGATTCTCTATGCACATTAACACCTTCAGCCCAGGCTATAGCAGAATGACGTCCCTCAGAACAGGGCGCACAGCGAGGCGATCTGTGGTGTAGTGTGTCCCTTGGACACACTGCATCACCGATCTCAGTAAAGAGCCTATGACCTAGGCTCTTTACCACATGATCAGCTGTGTCCAATCACAGCTGATCACAGTGTAAATAGGAAATGACAGTGCATGAGGAGTAGGGATGAGCTTCGAGTTCGAGTCGAACTCATGTTCGACTCGAACATTACCCGTTCGCCGAACAACGAACAATTTGGGGTGTTCGCGGCAAATTCGAAAAGTCTATGGGAGAAATCTAAAGTGCTAATTATAAAGGCTTATATGCAAGTTATTGTCCTAAAAAGTGTTTGGGGACCTGGGTCCTGCCCCAGGGGACATGTATCAATGCAAAAAAAAGTTTTAAAAACGGCCGTTTTTTTAGGAGCAGTGATTTTAATAATGCTTAAAATGAAACAATAAAAGTGAAATATTCCTTTAAATTTCGTACCTGGGGGGTGTGTATGATATGCATGTAAAGTGGCGCATGTTTCCCGTGCTTAGAACTGTCCCTGCATAAAGTGTCATTTTTGAAGGAAAAAAAGTCATTTAAAACACACTCGCGGCTATTAATGAATTGTCGGCTTTTATCAATACATAGAAAAGTCATTGATAAAAAAAAAAAAGCGTGGGGGTCCCCCCAAATTCAATTACCAGGCCCTTTAGGTCTGGAATGGATATTAAGGGGTACCCCGCCGCAAATTTAAAAAAAAATGGCGTGGGGTTCCCCCTAAATTTCCATACCAGGCCCTTGAGATCTGGCATGGATTTTAAGGGGAACTCCACCCCAAATTTTAAAAAAAAATGGCGTGGAGTCCCCCCAAAAATCCATACCAGACCCTTATCCGAGCACGCAACCTGGCCGGCCGCAGGGGAAGAGGGGGGGACGAGAGAGCGCCCCCCCTCCCTCCTGAACCGTACCAGGCCACATGCCCTCAACATGGGGAGGATGTCCCCATGTTGATGGGGACAAGGGCCTCATCCCCACAACCCTTGCCCGGTGGTTGTGGGGGTCTGCGGGCGGGGGGCTTATCGGAATCTGGAAGACCCCTTTAACAAAGGGGACCCCCAGATCCCGGCCCCCCCTATGTGAATTGGTAAGGGGTACATTGTACCCCAACCATTTCACGAAGAAAGTGTCAAAAAATGTAAATAAAAACACACACACCTTGAAAAAGTCCTTTATTAAAAAATAAAAAAATAATAAAAAATAAAAAACATTCCAGCGATGAAATCCAGTGTCCCGCGGCGATCCCGATGTCCAGCGCTGTCCGTCATTGGTTGTGCCTGTGCGGACCTGATGGGGAACTTCCTCCGCTGTGTTTTAAATGTATAGACCCGCCCCTTCTAAAGTTCCACATCAGGTCCGCTCAGCGGACCAGATGTGGAACATGAGAAGGGGCGGGTCTATACATGTATTACACAGCGAACGAAGTTCCCCATCAGGTCCGCCCCCTCGGTATGTCGGACCCCGCCTACGTCATTGGCCTGAGCGGGAAACTTCCTTCACTGTGTAATTTAAATTACACAGTGAAGGAAGTTCCCCACTCAGGCCAATGACGTAGGCGGGGTCCGACATACCGAGGGGGCGGACCTGATGGGGAACTTCTCTCACTGTGGTAATACATGTATAGACCCGCCCCTTGTCATGTTCCGCATCTGGTCCGCTGAGCGGACCTGATGGGGAACTTTAGAAGGGGCGGGTCTATACATTTAAAACACAGCGGAGGAAGTTCCCCATCAGGTCTGCACAGGCACAACCAATGACGGACAGCGCTGGACATCGGGATCGCCGCGGGACACTGGATTTCATCGCTGGAATGTTTTTTTTTATTATTTTTTTTTTTTTTTTTAGTAAAGGACTTTTTCAAGGTGTTTGTGTGTTTTTTTTAAACATTTTTTTACGCTTTTTTCGTGAAATGGTAGGGGTACAATGTACCCCTTACAATTCACATAGGGGGGGGCCGGGATCTGGGGGTCCCCTTTGTTAAAGGGGTCTTCCAGATTCCGATAAGCCCCCCGCCCGCAGACCCCCACAACCACCAGGCAAGGGTTGTGGGGATGAGGCCCTTGTCCCCATCAACATGGGGACATCCTCCCCATGTTGAGGGCATGTGGCCTGGTACGGTTCAGGAGGGAGGGGGGGCCGCTCTCTCGTCCCCCCCTCTTCCCCTGCGGCCGGCCAGGTTGCGTGCTCGGATAAGGGTCTGGTATGGATTTTTGGGGGGACTCCACGCCATTTTTTTTTAAATTTGTGGTGGAGTTCCCCTTAAAATCCACGCCAGATCTCAAGGGCCTGGTATGGATATTTAGGGGGAACCCCACGCCATTTTTTTAAAAATTTGTGGCGGGGTTCCCCTTAATATCCATTCCAGACCTAAAGGGCCTGGTAATTGAATTTGGGGGAACCCCCACGCTTTTTTTTTTTTTTTTATCAATGACTTTTCTATGTATTGATAAAAGCCGACAATTCATTAATAGCCGCGAGTGAGTTTTAAATGACCTTTTTTCCTTCAAAAATGACACTTTGTCCAGGGACAGTTCTAAGCACGGGAAACATGCGCCACTTTACATGCATATCATACACACCCCAGGTACGAAATTTAAAGGAATATTTCACTTTTATTTTTTCATTTTAAGCATTATTAAAATCACCGCTCCCGTAAAAAGTCTATTTTTTAAACCTTTTTTTGCATTGATACATGTCCCCTGGGGCAGGACCCAGGTCCCCAAACACTTTTTAGGACAATACCTTGCATATTAGCCTTTATAATTAGCACTTTAGATTTCGAACGTTCGAGTCTATTGTATTTAATAGGGTTCTAAAGTTCGCGCGAACATTCTGTCTGTTCGCAGGTTCTGGTGCAAACCTAACAGGGGGGTGTTCGGCTCATCCCTGATGAGTAGAGGAGAGCCAATAAGCAGCTTTCCTCTCAGGGGAGATCGTCCCCATCGATATGCCTGTCAGTGCTCTACAGTGATGCCCATCAGTGCTGCCAATCAGTGCCATCTCTCAATGCCCATCAGTGCTGCCTCATCAACGCACTTCAGTGAAGGAGTAAAAATACTTATTTATAAAATTGTATAACAGAAACTAAGAAAAACATTTTTTTTCAAAAATGTCGGTCTTTTTTAGCTTGTTTAGCAAAAAATAAAAAACCCAGTGGTGATTAAATACCACCAAAAGAAAGCTGGGCAGGAAGGTGGTGAAAGTGCTTTTGTATTGAAGTGGTAAAAGCTAACTGTTTCAATTGTTTTTCAAAGCTGAACCCTGGAAAACAAGAAGGTCCTCTACTTCAGTGTTTTATTCTGTTTTGGCATAGCCCTGCATTCGTCCTTATGTCCAATGCAGGGCTATGCTCCATGCATATGACTTCAGAGGACCTTAGATCAGTGTGCAGGGGGGAAGAGGCTGCAGTGACCCATCTAGCATTGTAGAGGGAATAGGTTATAGTTGTATGTTTGTAATTTAGTCCAACCAGTTCTGAGATTTGCACAAATCTGCCAGACAGCACTGCACATTGGTGAACTCACTCAGTTAAAGAAGAATTAAAACATTAAAAGTTTTTTTTTAAATAAGGACCCCCAGGAGCTTTATGCCATAATGTACTAGTAGCACAGCATATTAGCACATAATGACTTAGTCAATCAACCCCCTCCAGTGGTGCAGTGTCAGTGGTCCTGTTGGTCACAGGTGTCACGGGTCTTCGGCCACTTGACTGGTTTAATGTGCACATTAAAGATAAATTCACCTTTTTTTCTAAATTCCAGCTCCCGTATGTACCAGTGTAGCATTAATTAATTAAATTAAATTAGAAAAAGCTTTCTATTTAACCTACACAGCCCTTACATCAGTGTTGTATAAAAAACACTTCTCCATAACTTTTTCATTACACCCAGGACAGACCTTGGGTCATCAAAACTGTTAAGACACTGAAAAGATTTCACAAGCTGACCTGAAGATGCCTCCCACCCACCTCCTTAGGTGCATGGTTTCCTACTGCAATCAATCAGGTATCACCCTTCTCACTTAATACACAAACATAATTTTATTTCCTACCTTAATTTCATCTTACTTAGATGGTTCATTTGACAGAGTGTGCAGGAGCTGAGCAATCAGATAACAGCCTATGTGGATAGCTGTAGTATTGAAAACAGGAGAAGTGTGTCCTGGGTTCTGTAAAGCTCACCATACACTATACGATCTGATTGTACAATCTCCTTTAAACCTATTATTAACTATGTAGTGCAAGGTCCTGCCTGATTGGATACAGAGTGCTTGGATACATAGTGTGTCCTTTTATTATATAAACCTAAAGGAGATTGTACAGTCAGATTGTATATTTCATGGCCACCTTTCTACACCTAAAATTAACTAGTGAAAAAACAAGTGACAAAAGCAATAAAACGCACAGTGCAACCCACAACACTGCAAAATAGGGCTGCCCTATGCCTGTCTCTGGAAAAACGAGCCAAAAAAGTGTGCTCCCACTATGCTAGGTGTGACTGAGGCCTGAAAGTGAAATTGGTTTGTTTACACAAGAACAGTGAGGTTCAATTCATATTTGTGAATTTCCAAATGCATGGCAAACTGCACAGAAAATTCACGCTTTGTCTTGCATTTCAGAAGCGTGCTGCAAACGCAGCAAAAAAGCACAGTAAAAAATGCAACACACTCCGCTCTAAAAAAAAAGTTGTGGAGTTTCTTTGGGAGTGCCCTATTAGACCCCCTCATCTCTCCTTTTGGCTCCAATGCAGCGGATCAGACACAGATTGGTCTAATCGGCTGCTTCACTGGCCAGTGTGCGGCCAGTAAACAAAGAATCGGAACCAGAAGTGACAAAATAATCATTGCTTCCAAAATCAGACATCACACAGTGGGAGGAACAGCTTCAGTTTCTCCTCTCACTGTGGGTCCAGAACTGGATGCTGCCAGACGCATTGTTACTGGGCTTCCCAATCGCTTAGGAGAGCCCAGGATAGGTGATGGCGGCGGCAGAGTACATTTTACATGAAAGAGATGTCCCTTTTAAAAAAAATTATACTGTGATCCCGGTATGACTGGAAAGCAGTATTTTATGGAATTAATATTAAATGTTGTTCAGTTAGGACAATATATACATTAGGATATACATTAATGGTACATAAACCAATTGCTTTGCTCATTTTTAGCAATTATTCAACTACAATCAAACTGGGTGTCCACTCACAGACAGTAGTAAATAAATATGTACAGACGTTCAAGTACTTAAGGAGCAAAAAAATTAACTATACTAAGGAAACATGGAATAATGACTTTGAGATTGTACAGGTAAGAACATCAGGTAAATAATAAAAATCAAAGTGTATTTAAACCCAAGAAAATAACAAAATATATTGCAGCTTGCCAGTACTTAGATGTGGTGGCTGTTTTATGTTTGTCCTGTATCTATGGAGAAATAATGTTGTCACCTAGGACAGAAAGTATATTAAAGTACATGAAAACAACCCATCTAGTTTAAAATAGAAATGAAAGGCTGACCATTTGTGTATATATGAAAAATAAACATTATAAATACCTTTTCTTTCTTTTTTCATAAGTGATCACATAACCTCTGTTCTCATCTGCATCGAGGTGGAGAAACAGCAGGACACTGATCTTCCCTTTGAATGTGCAGGGAAGCCTGTCAGCACAAGTTTTGGCCATTAGAGGACAGGCAGGCTGTGCTCCCACCACAACCAGAAAACTGACTACATTGGGATGTGCTCTCTTGCCTAGCATGGGCAGTTTGAAATAGGAAAGTAAGGGTATTTCACACAAAGGAAGCAATACCAAGAGAACAGGATACTTTTTAACACAAGCACATGGTACAATAGGCACACATCAGGAATATGAAATAGTGGGGTAACATATATTCTTTAACCACTTACGGACCAGCCACCGCAGTTATACTGCGGCAGGTTGGCTCCGCTGCGCGAACCGTCGTAGCTGCACGTCGGTCGCTTTAAGCGGGCTACCAGGTGTGCGCGCGCTGCCGGAGGCACGCCCGCTGCATTGTGGGGTTAAGGATGCTCGTGACCGGCGGTCGTGATCGCTGGCCGTGAGCAATCGCAGGCACGAGAGGCAGAACAGGGACGTGTGTGTGTGTGTGTAAGCACACAAATCCCTGTTCTGCTTTGTGAGGAAAGGCAGATCGTGAGTTCCTAATAGCTAGGAACCACGATCTGTAATCCCCCTAAATAATAATAAAAATGCTATAAATCTATCCCCTATTTTGTAGACGCTATAACTTTTGCGCAAACCAATCAATATACGCTTATTGCAAATTGTATTACCAAAAATATGTAGAAGAATACATATCGGCCTAAACTGAGAAAAATGTAGCTTTTCTAAAAAAAAAATTGGGGATATTTATTATAGCGAAAAGTACAAAATATTGTGTTTTTTTTTCAAAATTGACGCTCTTTTATTGTTTATAGCGCAAAAAAAAAAAAACATTTTGTGGGGGAAAAAAAGGACGTCAATTTTGTTTGGGTACAGTGTTGCACGACCACGCAATTGTCAGTTAAAGCGACGCAGTGTTGAATCGCAAAAAATGGCCTGGTCATTGTTTTTTTCATAATCATACTTACCTAGGAGGATGCAGCATTGGTTTGATGCTGCATCTGTCCCCCACCGTCTCTAACACTGAGAACCAAGCAATCAAACACCGCTGATCACTCGGTTCTCACAGCTCCCCAAGCATGAGCTGCTGACTGTCAGTCACCGGCTCCCAGGTCTGCCTTTTCCTTTCTCACTGGAGATTTGGACTGTGGAGGGGGTAGGAGCAGTCGGCTAAGGCTCTCAGTGGCTCGCTGAGAGGCTGAGCCAGGTGCCAGTCCAGGCATGTGGGCAGATCAAGGCCATATGATTGCAATCTTTCCCGAGCCTGGACCGGCTCTGTGACGTCAGCCGTGGGCGACCCGCTCCCGCTGTGATTGGACACAGCGAGAGGAAATCAGCGGGTCTGGTGGCCACAATGGCCAGCCGGACCTACTGATCATTCTCAGGAGAAGCAGAACGGCGGTCTGCCTATGTAAACAAGGCACACTGCCATTCTGTGAGAGAGGAAGATGGAGATCTTGTGTTTCTGTTAAGCTCAAACCTGGATCTCTGTCTTTCTCCAGTCACAGCATTCCCCCCACAGTTAGAAAACACTCCTTAGGAGCACACTTAACCCTTTGATCAACCCTGATGTTAACCCCATCCCTGCCAGTGTCATTAGTACAGTTACAGTGCATATAATTTAGCACTGATCACTGTATTAGTGTCACTGGTCCCTAAAAAGTGTCAAAAGTGTCAGTTAGGTATTTGATTTGTCTGCCGCAATGTCCCAGTCGTGCTAAAAATCGCTGATCACCACCATTACTAGTAAAAAAAGAATTCATTAAAATATCCCCTAGTTTGTAGAGGCTATAACTTTTGTGCAAACCAATCAATATACGCTTATTGGGATTTTTTTTTACCAAAAATATGTAGCAGAATACATATTGGCCTAAACTGATGAAGAATTTTTTTTTTTTTTTTTTTTTTTTACATTTTATTGGATGTGTTTTATAGCATAAAGTAAAAAAAAAATAGTTTTTTTTTTTTTCAAAATTGACAGTCTTTTTTTGTTCATAGCGCAAAAAATAACAAATATATTCTGCTTACCTGCTCTGTGTAGTGGTTTTGCACAGAGCAGCCCAAATCCTCCTCTTCTCGGGTCCCTCTTCGTCACTCCTGGCCCCTTCCTCCTGTTGAGGGCCCTCACAGCAAGAGGCTTGCTATGGGGGCACTCGAAGCACAGCTCACTGTGTCCATTCAGACACAGTGCCGTGGCCCAGCCCAGCCCCCTTTCCCTCCTCATTGGCTGACTGACTTTGATTGACAGCAGTGGGAGCCAATGGCGCCACACTGCTGTCTCAGCCAATGAGGAGGTAAAGTCCCAGGAAGCCGAGACACTCCTGCACCATCGCTGGATCTAGATAGACCTAAGGCAAGTAATAGGGGAGCTGAGAGGGGCTGCTGCACACAGAAGGCTTTTTATCTTAATGCATAGAGTGAATTAAGATAAAAAAAACCTTCAGCCACCACTTTTGTTGAGAAAAAAAACATTCCTTCTGGGTGATCTATGTACATTGCAGGGATTTTAACAAACTGTTGAAGATTCCTACCTTTTGTTATTCTGAAGAAAACCCTGTGTGTTTCTCTGTCCATGTGGGAAAGTGAGTCTAATGGGAGTGGTTTCAAAATTATAATTCAGTTGCAGCACCTGCAGGGCACTAATAAAAAAAAGCTGCTGGGCCTGTATCCCTTTAGCCGTGATTTCCTATTGGGAGTGTCTTACCAAAAATGTAGTTGCAGGGGATGCCAGAAATCGGATTTCTATCTTAGGGCAGACTTCTGGCAAAATCAGTGAGCCAATCACACAGCGGGAAATTATGTTACTCTTTCGTCCATGGACCGACACAGCTTCTCTATTGACAAAGTGGGTATTATCCGTTAATTAGGAGTGACTAGGCAGAAAACTTGTAAAAAAAGTGTTGCATCGCACCCTCTACAGTACCGCCCAGGGGGCGGACCCTCTGGGTATATCACCTCAGTCTGCATCTCGCAGATCAGTTTTTTTCTGTCTAGCAAGGAGTAGGAGATAGCTCCCTTCTGGCCCATTGGTCCGGGGGAAAAAGATATATTTTTTTGCTACATTTTTTGTTTCCTGCGATCTTCGATCAACTGCCGACTGGATCCTCGATCCTTGTAGTCTCCCCAGTTCGGCCATCGAGTGTGTGCCGACCCTAGCTACGCGCTGGGTTTTCCACGACATGCCCGTTGCTCCATGGGTGGCCGGTGAGCCTACGCTCCAGGGCCTGCATCGGACTGCTCAGCTTCAGCTGACCTTACGGCCGAGTCGCAGCAGCCTAGCCGGTGAGCTTACGCTCCAAGGCTTGCATCAGGCCGCTCAGCTTCGGCTGACCTTACGGCCGAGTCGCAGCGGCCTGTCCGGTGAGCGTCACGCTCCAGGGCATACATATGATCGTCCCTTTTGGATCCAATCACAGCATGCCTGGCCAACAGTCACCTTCCGTGCGCGGACGATGATCTGTTTGGAATGTCTTCCAGCATAATACATGCAGGATAGGTAAGTAAACTCCCCTGCCTCGGCTGGGTGATTTGGCTGGACATTCCTGGAGAGACCAAGTAAGTGGTTGTGGCCCCTTTCTTCCCTCTCTCCCTGCCTTTTCCCTCCTCCCTGGGCTTCTAGCTAAAGGTTGCTGGGTGCTGGGGGTCACCTAAGGGGTTCCACTGGGGCGGGGCTGGCTGTAACTAACATTTAAAAGAAATGTCATTTCTGCTTACCTGTGTGTGTGCTTCCTCCTCTATGCTGTCGGCGGCCATTTTGGGGTGGTCCATGCCGGGTTCGGCCTCTAGTGACTGCCCGGCGGCCATCTTCCTGTGGTTTCGGCGCCATTTTCTTGTAGTCCACACCCACTGGCCCCTATCAACTGATCGGCGGCCATGTTTGTCCACCCTGTATGTATATAATGCCGTTCGGCGGCCATCTTTTTGTGGGCTACGGTTGCTTGGCCTCTATCTTCGGCTCGGCGGCCATTTTCTTAGAGCCCACATTATCTTCCATACAGACGTTTTTGGCGGCCAATTTGCGAGAGTCTCCGGCCTCTAGGGTGTATTACACTGGCGCGAAAATTCCCACAGGAAGTGCTGATAAAAGAAGCAGACTGACACAGCAGCAGTGGGACAGCATCACAGGCGCAGCACACGGCAGCATAGCAGTACCGGTCCAGGGTGGTGAGTCCTCTGGGTAACCCAGCATCTCTGCAGCGCAGGAGGGTGGCCTATTGATATCTTGCCTGGAGCCCTGTGGGTGTCAGCGTGTGGTCAGCATGGCATCTGAGCCAGATGTCTTCTCCCCTGAAACACCAGATTTATAAGCTGGTGTGCCTGAGGTGTCTATGAACGCTATGTCGGCAATCCTAGAGTCGTTTGCTGCCAGGGTGGAAGCAGCACACGGGAATACAGGGGGTAGTAAACTTCCGGGGATAATTCTGATGCAGAGCCAGCTATGGCTCATGGCCCAGATTCGGACGCATCAGAGACTGCAGACCGTGACCGATCAGACAGTGAGGGTGACTCCAAGTCCAGGTCAGTACGCGAGACGGCTTTGGTATCTGACCTTATTACTGCAGTGCGGGATACGCTAAAGTTGGAAAATACTGCAGAAGCAGCAGAAACTCCAGTCCCCTTTGGGTTTCGTAAACCTGTCCGCACTGCTAAGGTGTTCCCTTGTGTGTCTTATTTTGACAAACTCTTATACAAGGAATGGGAGAACCCACTGAGGGTCTTTACAGCCCCAAAGAGGTTTGCGGTACGGTACCCCTTTGAGGAGAGTTTTCTGAAGAAATGGACCTCTCCCCCTATAGTGGACCCTCCGGTGTCCAGACTTAATAGAGCCACCACTATTCCAGTAGAAGGGGCTCCTGTTTTCAAGGACCCTGTGGATAAGAAGGCTGAAGCACTCGCTCGCTACCTATACTCAGTGGTAGGCTCGGCAGTACGCCCGGCATTGGCGGGGGCCCTAGTGTCTCAGACACTTACTGAATGGACAAAAATTGCTACTCCAGGGGTTAAAGGAGCGAGATGCTCCTCCTAATGAGATAACTTTGGCCGACCAGTTGGTCCAGGGCCTTAAGTTTGTCTGTGAGTCAGACATGGATACTATTCCCCTGCTGTCAAAAGTTTTGGTTTATGCAGTAGCAATACGCCGCCTGATCTGGCTAAAGGGCTGGTCTGCAGACCAGACTTCCAAGAAAGCCCTGTTGGATCTGCCTTTTAAGGGCGACAGACTTTTTGGGGCTTCTCTGGATGACATCATCAAGGATGCCACAGGAGGTAAAAGCACTTTGCTTCCCCAAACTAACAAGGGTAAGGGGCCACGCCAAGGGCAAGGGCCCTCCTTTACTGCATGCAAGCGGTTTTTTCGTCCCCCTAGGGCGACAGGGAAAAGACTCCAGGCCGATAAAGCGCCTGCCGAAGGACAAAAGCGTCCTTGGTCCCGCAGACCCAACAAGCCTGCGGACAAATCTGCGTCCGCATGAAGGTCCGCCCCCACCAAGCTTTCGGGTGGGGGGACGTCTTCGCAAATTCGCGACTCAGTGGACAGCTCTAGTCTCCGACAGGTGGGTTTGCGAAGTAATCTCCTCAGGCTACAAGATAGAATTTCTCTCTTGTCCACCGGACAGATTCATCACCTCCAATCTCCAGCTACTACCGACCCGTCGGGAGGCCCTGTATCGGGCGGTCCAGGGTCTACTGGAACGCGGGGTAGTTATTCCAGTTATTCCAGTTCCAGAACAGGAACGGGGTCAGGGTTTTTACTCAAATCTGTTCATTGTGCCGAAGAAGGAGGGGGTTCATCCAATCTTGGATCTCAGAGCCCTCAATTGCTTTGTGAAAGTACAAAGATTTCGGATGGAGTCGGTTCGATCTGTAGTCACGGCTCTCCATCCGGGGGACTTTCTGGCCTCCTTGGACATCAAGGACGCATACCTGCATGTCCCCATATACTCCAGACACCAGAGGTTTCTGCGATTTGCTATCGGGAAGAACCACTACCAGTTTGTGGCCCTCCCGTTTGGCCTTGCCTCAGCACCCAGGTGCTTGCTCCGATTTTGGCACTTCTAAGACAGCGGGGTATCGCTATCATGGGCTACTTGGACAACCTTCTACTGAAGGCCCCTTCAAGCTCAGAATTAAAGGTAAGCGTGTCCATTACCTGTCAGACTCTTCGAGACTGTGGTTGGATACTAAACACGCAAAAGTCAGTATTGGTGCCCACTCAACGCCTAGTGTACCTGGGGTTGATTCTGGATTCCTCAGAGGCAAAGGTATTCCTCCCTTTGGAGAAGTTGCAGACCCTCCGGGCTGCAGTACGGCAGCTGACTTCCAGGAATTGGTCGTCACTCCGTTTTTGCATGCGAGTGTTGGGCCTCATGGTAGCCTCCTTCGAGGCGGTCCCATATGCTCAATACCACACTCGAGTGTTACAGAAGGAAGTTCTGTCCAGATGGAACAGATGCCCTTCATCTCTGGATTATCAAATCCGAGTGAGCCACCTAGTCAGGAGATCCCTGGTATGGTGGCTGACAGCACCGGCTCTAATGGCCGGGAAGTCATTTCTTCCGGTTTACTGGATAGTGATCACGACGGACGCCAGCCTTACAGGTTGGGGTGGAGTCTGGGGTGTTCAGTCGGCGCAAGGTCGCTGGACCCCAGAGGAAGCCCTCCTGCCGATCAATGTCCTGGAAATCCGGGTGATCAGGCTGTGCCTCTTCAAATGGTCTCAGAGGCTGCAAGGGTGTCCAGTCAGGATCCAGTCAGACAATGCCACAGCAGTGGCATATGTCAATCATCCAGGAGGAACAAAAAGCTCAGCTGCAGCATCGGAAGTCGCTTGCATCCTGAAGTGGGCAGAGAGGAGCATACCGGCACTGTCGGCCGTGTACATTCCGGGTGTGGAAAACTGGCAGGCGGACTACCTGAGCCGCCAGATGCTGGACCAGGGTCCTTACACCCAGAGGTGTTCCAACTCCTCTGCCAAAGATGGGGCACACCAGACGTAGATCTTCTGGCTTCCCGACTCAATCGGAAGGTATTGAGGTTTGTGGCCCGGTCAAGAGACTCATGGGCAGACGCAACGGACGCGTTGGTGGCATCGTGGAGTCAGTATCGGCTAATCTTTGCCTTCCCTCCCTTAAGGCTTCTTCCTCTTCTGCTCCGCAGAGTGGAGGCAGAGGGAATTCCAATGATCCTAATCGCTCCAGATTGGCCTCAGCGTCCTTGGTACGCCGATCTAGTACGTCTGGTAGCAGACGTCCCCTGGCGCCTACCACTACGGAAGGACCTGCTATCGCAAGGTCCCATACTCCATCCTGCTTTACAGTCATTGGCTTTAACGGCATGGCTGTTGAGAACCAGGTACTGAGAGACCGGGGCCTGTCAGATTCAGTAATCTCTACGATGAGAAGTGCTCGAAAACCGTCCTCTAGGAAGGTTTATCACCGCACTTGGAAGGCCTACATCTCCATGTGTGAGGAAATGAAATGGCATCCGCGTACCTATTTGGTTTCCAGAATCCTGCTGTTTTTATAGCATGGGGTGGACCAAAGGCTTGCCCTAAGTACGATTAAGGGACAGATATCTGCCCTGGCTGTCTTTTTTCAGCGACCCCCTGGCGGCTCACTCTCTCGAGTACTTTTGTGCAGGGGGTTCGACATGTGGCCCCTCCGGTCCGTCCTCCGCTACCTCCGTGGGACTTGAACCTGGTCCTCTCGGTGCTTCAGAAGGCACCGTTTGAGAATATTAGAGATATTCCCCTGTTGACACTTTCTGAGAAAGTGGTCTTTTTGGTGGCTGTTACGTCAGTTGTCCTCCAAGGCTCCCTATTTGGTTTTCCACAAGGATAAGGTGGTGCTGCGGCCGCAGCCTTCCTTTCTTCCGAAGGTCATTTCGGCTTTTCATCTCAACGAAGACATTGTACTTCCATCCTTGTGTCCTCATCCGTCGAATCCTAAGGAGTTGGCGTTGCATTCCTTTGAGAGTATACCTAGCTGCTACTTCCCTGTTCCGGAAGTCAGACTCACTGTTTGTTTCGGTGGCTGGTCCCAAGAAGGGCCAAGCAGTCTCATCGGCCACCATCTCTAGGTGGATCCGACAGATAGTAATCCAGGCTTACGCCTTAAAGGGTCAAGGGCCCCCCTTTCCTGTCACGGCGCATTCGACCAGGGCAATAGGTGCCTCTTGGGCTTTCCGACATCAAGCGTCTGTTTCCCAATTATGTAAAGCGGCGACTTGGTCGTCCAGTCACACTTTCACAAAATTCTACAAAGTTGATGTAGGTGCATCTTCAGATGCCTCTTTCGGCCGCAAGGTTTTGCAAGCGGCTGTTTAGAGTTGCAACTCCTCCGTTGGAGGAGTGCTGTTTTGTGTTTGGGGTGAAGTTTATTTTTATGCTGTTACCACCCCTCGTTTTTTCTCTGACACTGCTTTGGGACGTCCCACTTTGTCAATAGAGAAGCTGTGTCGGTCCATGGACGAAAGAGTAAATAGGATTTTTTACTCACCGTAAAATCCTTTTCTCTGAGTCCATGGACCGACACAGCACCCACCCCTCCTTTTAAGTTTGTACTGCTTTTTGACAAAATGATCTGCGAGATGCAGACTGAGGTGATATACCCAGAGGGTCCGCCCCCTGGGCGGTACTGTAGAGGGTGTGATGCAACACTTTTTACAAGTTTTCTGCCTAGTCACCAGGGATGAGCCGAACACCCCCCTGTTCGGTTCGCACCAGAACCTGCGAACAGACAAAATGTTCGTGTGAAATTTAGAACCCTATTAAATACAATGGACTCGAACGTTCGAAATCTAAAGTGTTAATTATTAAGGCTAATATGCAAGTTATTGTCCTAAAAAGTGTTTGGGGGCCTGGGTCCTGCCCCAGGGGACATGTATCAATGCAAAAAAAAGTTTTAAAAACTCCCGTTTTTTCGGGAGCAGTGATTTTAATAATGCTTAAAATGAAAAAATAAAAGTGAAATATTCCTTTAAATTTCGTACCTGGGGGGTGTGTATGATATGCATGTGAAGTGGCGCATGTTTCCCGTGCTTAGAACTGTCCCTGCAAAAAATGTCATTTTTGAAAGAAAAAAAGTCATTTAAAACTGACTCGCGGCTATTAATGAATTGTCGGCTCCCGGCAATACATTCAAAAGTCATTGATAAAAAAAAAAAAAAAAGTGTGGGGGTTCCCCAGAATTCAATTACCAGGCCCTTCAGGTCTGGAATGGATATTAAGGGGAACCCCGCCGCAAATTTAAAAAAAAATTGACGTGGGGTTCCCCCAAATATCCATTCCAGGCCCTTCAGATCTGGCATGGATTTTAAGGGGAACTCCACCCCAAATTTTAAAAAAAATGGCGTGGAGTCCCCCTAAAAATCCATACCAGACCCCTTATCCGAGCACGCAACCTGGCCGGCCGCAGGGGAAAAGGGGGGGACGAGAGAGCGGCCCCCCCTCCCTCCTGAACCATACCAGGCCACATGCCCTCAACATGGGGAGGATGTCCCCATGTTGATGGGGACAAGGGCCTCATCCCCACAACCCTTGCCCGGTGGTTGTGGGGTCTGCGGGCGGGGGGCTTATCGGAATCTGGAAGACCCCTTTAACAAAGGGGACCCCCAGATCCCGGCCCCCCTTATGTGAATTGGTAAGGGATACATTGTACCCCTACCATTTCACGAAGAAAGCGTAAAAAAATGTTTAAAAAAAACACACAAACACCTTGAAAAAGTCCTTTATTTAAAAAAAAAACAAAAAAAAACAAAACATTCCAGCGGTGAAATCCAGTGTCCCGCGGCGATCCCGATGTCCAGCGCTGTCCTTCATTGGTTGTGCCTGAGCGGACCTGATGGGGAACTCCCTCTCAGTGTTTTAAATGTATAGACCCGCCCCTTCTAAAGTTCCCCATCAGGTCCGCTCAGCGGACCAGATGCGGAACATGAGAAGGGGCGGGTCTATACATGTATTACCAAAGTGAGAGCAGTTCCCCATCAGGTCTGCCCCCTCGGTATGTCGGACCCGCCTACGTCATTGGCTTGAGCGGGGAACTTCCTTCACTATGTAAATTTAAATTACACAGTGAAGCAAGTTCCCCGCTTTTTTTTTAAATTTGGGGTGGAGTTCCCCTTAAAATCCATGCCAGATCTGAAGGGCCTGGAATGGATATTTGGGGGAACCCCACGTCAATTTTTTTTTTAATTTGCGGCGGGGTTCCCCTTAATATCCATTCCAGACCTGAAGGGCCTGGTAATGGAATTCTGGGGAACCCCCACGCTTTTTTTAATTTTTTTATCAATGACTTTTGTATGTATTGCCGGGAGCCGACAATTCATTAATAGCCGCGAGTCAGTTTTAAATGACTTTTTTTCTTTCAAAAATGACATTTTTTGCAGGGACAGTTCTAAGCACAGGAAACATGCGCCACTTCACATGCATATCATACACACCCCCCAGGTACGAAATTTAAAGGAATATTTCACTTTTATTTTTTCATTTTAAGCATTATTAAAATCACTGCTCCCGAAAAAACGGCCGTTTTTAAAACTTTTTTTTACATTGATACATGTCCCCTGGGGCAGGACCCGGGTCCCCAAACACTTTTTAGGACAATAACTTGCATATAAGCCTTTATAATTAGCACTTTAGATTTTTCCCATAGATTTTTCGAATTTGCCGCGAACACCCCAATTTGTTCGCTGTTCGGCGAACGAGCGAACAGGCAATGTTCGAGTCGAACATGAGTTTGACTCGAACTCGAAGCTCATCCCTACTAGTCACTCCTAATTAACGGATAATACCCACTTTGTCAATAGAGAAGCTGTGTCGGTCCATGGACTCAGAGAAAGGGATTTTACGGTGAGTAAAAAATCCTATTTTCTGGGGGCGTTCTGTACACATTCTGTGTACAGAACACCTTCAGGTAGCCATATTGTATTGCATTTTTAGATAATTACAGAGCTGCACATTGAAAATTAAATTTTCTTTATTTGCTACTTTTTTCCACCCACGCAAGTGGAGTTACCCTTTAAGCTTTAACCACTTAAGCCCCGGACCAATACGCAGCATAAAGACCAGGCCCCTTTTTGCGATTCGGCACTGCGTCGCTTTAACTGACAATTGCTTGGTCGTGCGACGTGGCTCCCAAACAAAATTTATGTCCTTTTTATCCCACAAATAGAGCTTTCTTTTGGTGGTATTTGATCACCTCTGCTGTTTTTATTTTTTGCGCTATAAACAAAAATAGAGCGACAATTTTGAAAAAAATTCAATATTTTTTACTTTTTGCTATAATAAATATCCCCAAAAAATATATAAAAAAACATATTTTTTCCTCAGTTTAGGCCGATATGTATTCTTCTACATATTTTTGGTAAAAAAAAAATCGCAATCGGCGTTTATTGATTGGTTTGCGCAAAAGTTATAGCGTTTACAAAATAGGGGGTAGTTTTATGGCATTTTTATTAATTCTTTTTTTTTTTACTAGTAATGGCGGCGATCAGCGATTTTTTTTTTTTTTGTGACTGCGACATTATGGCGGACACATCGGACACTTTTTTGGGACCATTGTCATTTTCACAGCGATTAGTGCTATAAAAATGCACTGGTTACTGTGAAAATGACACTGGCAGTGAAGGTGTTAACCACTACAGGCGCTGGAGGGGTTAAGTGTGCCTAAGGGAGTGATTACTACTGTGTGGGGGCGTGGCTACGACTGACACGTCACTGATCTCCGCTCTGATTACACAGAGCGGAGATCACTGACATTGTCAGTAGGGAGGCGGACAGATGTTGTGTTTACACTAACATCTCCCCGCTTCATGCCTCCGTGAGACGATCGCGGGAATCCCTGCAGCGATCGAGTCTGCGGGACCCGCGGTCGGACTCACGGGGAAGGCAGGGGGTCGCGAGCGCGGCGGCGGCGGCGGGAAGTTAAAGGGGACGTACAGGTAAGTGATTGTGCCTGTACGAGCCATTTTGCCGACGTATATATACAGTGAGCAGTCCTTAAGTGGTTAAGGGGGTAAGCAGAGAGGCACCTTTTCATCCTAGCCTAGGCTATGTGGCTGTGTGTTCTGTGATGCACACAGTTTAGGGAGATCCAACTCTAGTCCCTGTATGCAAGGGTGGCTCTGTGAGATGCTGTTAGAGAGAGGAGCCACCCTGAAACAGAAAACCTTGGGCAGAGTCATGGTATCAGCTTAACCACCTAAGCCCCGGACCATTTTGGCTAGTTAATGAGCAGGCCCCTTTTTGCGATTCGGCACTGCGTCGGTTTAAATGACAATTGTGCGGTCGTGCGACGTGGCTCCCAAACAAAATTGACGTCCTTTTTTCCCCACAAATAGAGCTTTCTTTTGGTGGTATTTGATCACCTCTGCAGTTTTTATTTTTTGCCCTATAAACAAAAAAAGAACGACAATTTTGAAAAAAATTCTATATTTTTTACTTTTTGCTATAATAAATATCCCCCAAAAATATATAAAAAAAACATTTTTTTTCCTCAGTTTAGGCCGATACGTATTCTTCTACATATTTTTGGTTAAAAAAATGCAAATCGGCGTTTATTGATTGGTTTGCGCAAATGTTATAGCGTTTACAAAATAGGGGATAGTTTTATGGCATTTTTATTAATTTTATTTTTTTACTAGTAATGGCGGCGATCAGTGAGTTTTTTCATGACTGCGACATTATGGCAGACACATCGGACACTTTTGACACATTTTTGGGACCATTGTCATTTTTACAGCGATCAGTGGTATAGAAATGCACTGGTTACTGTAACAATGACACTGGCAGTGTAGGGGTTATCCACTAGGGGCGCTGAAGGAGTTAAGTGTGCCTAAGGGAGTGATTACTACTGTTAGGGGGCGTGGCTATGAGTGACACATCACTGATCTCCGCTCTGATTACACAGATCGGAAATCAGTTACAGTGTCAGTAGGCGAGCGGGGAGATGTTGTGTTTACACTAACATCTCCCTGCTCCATTCCTCCAGCGGCGCGCGCGCGCGCCACCCCCACGTCGGGCAGTTAAAGGGGACGTACAGGTACGTTGATGTGCCTGTACATGCCATTCTGCCGACGTATATCTACTGGGTCCTTAAGTGGTTAAACTGAAACATAGGCAAGGATTTAAAGATGAGGTGGCTACAAACTCAGCAAGTGATTAAATCAGCTACTGGTAGTTCTTTAAATCACTTTATCACTTTTATCTCTTTAAATGCTATTTTTTTTCTTTAAAATAAGAAACGTGTCATTCTTACCTGCTCTATGCAATGGCTTTGCACGAAACAGCCTCAATCCTTCTATTATCCAGTTCCCCACCAGTGCTTCTGGCACCTCCCCTATGCTGAGTGCCACATAGCAGGCTGCTTGCTCTGGGGGCACATGTGAGTGATTTAAAACCATGAAAAAAATGAAAATAAAAAATGCATATAGTAACAATACAAATAAATATTAATGACAGTGACAAAATTACATCAATTGCACCAGTCCCTGACAACATCCTCTGTGACAAAACGCATTGGTTGGAGCTTAGCTTGCTGACATAATCGCGCCTGCAGTACGGGCATAGTGGAGTTTTATGCTTTTATTATTCTCTGGCTTGTGAGTACCCTCTTGATTTAAAGTGGAGCTCCACCCTAAATAGCAACTTTTGCTATTTGGAACCCTCCCCCCCTCCGGTGTCACAATTGACACCTTTCAGGGGGGAGGGGGGTGAAGATACCTGTCTAAGACAGGTATTTTCACCCACATCCGGGAGTCCTGTCTTCACTTCTCTTGGTGTTCTGGGAGACACTCGGCTCCCAGAACACATGAGCACCAATCAGAACGGCGCAGAGCGACTCGCGCATGCGCCGTAGGGAACCGGGCATGAAGCCGCAGGGCTTCACTTCCTGGTTCCCTCAGCGAGGATGGCGGAGGGAGCAGCAGAGCGACGAGCGGTCGCTCGTCCTCTGCTGCGGACGTCGCTGGACTCCAGGACAGGTAAGTGTCCAAATATTAAAAGCCAGCAGCTGCTGTAGCTGTAGCTGCTGGCTTTTAATATTTTTTTTTCCGGCGGAGCTCCGCTTTAAATTAATATAATATTTTGTACTAGATTATGCTATGTGGTTTATTTGTTTCCCCTTCATGATCCTTGCTGCATATGTTTACTTAGGTGAATTGTTGCTTATTGCTGAATCGTTACAGAGGAGACTTACCTGCTACCCAGTAATGTTCTATTGCAGGGGTCTCCAAACTTTCTAAACAGAGGACCAGCTTACTGTCCTTCAGAGTTTAGGGGGGGCCGGACTGTGGCCAGTGAGAGTAGAAAATGCCCCAGCGTCAGATGCCCCATCAATGCCCCATCATTGGTTTTAGTGGGAACATTAGTGCTCCATTGTTGGTATCAGTAGAAGAATTTGTGCCATATTGTTGGTATGAGTGGAAGAAATAGTGCCATATTTTCAGTATCAGTGGGATGAATAGTGCTCCATCATTGGTGTCTGTGGGAGGAATGGTGCCCCATTATTTGTCAGTTGTGGAGGTAAAGGTGCCCCAAGGGCCGGATAGAGGCAGGCAAAGGGCCACATCCGGCCCCAGGGCCGCAGTTTGGAGACCACTGTTCTATAGTATCCATATGTGCTCATGACCTTCGCTTGTAGGGGTCATGTGCTTCCGGAAAGAAGTTTGAATGTGAAGTTCACACATCTGGAAGTGTTTTTTATGAAACATTTACACTGAATATACACTGGATGTGCACTTCAGTTCATGTCATTTTGTCACTGGTATTTGTTCAGTGGCACTGTATGTGTTTTTGATTTGTACACAGTTTTCTTGTGTTGGTTTAAAAGTATAGCCAAAACAAATTTTGCAACATTTAAGTGAAAGTATTACTGGGCACTGTTTGTTTAATGCGTTTTGTTGTTTTTTCCCCCCCACAATTTCATCTTATTTAAAGGGGTAGTGCAACCTAGTTTTTGTCTTCCAATGTGATCCCATAATTTGATTTGGCTTCCCATTTTGAAGATTGGATTGTTATATTTGAGGGTTTTTTTTGCACTTAGCGCAGAGTTTCACATGGTAAAAAATCATATAGGTTTTATGCAGAATTTAAAATGTCTTTCATAAAGGTTAAGGTTGCAGCTCATGTGATCTATTTAAAACCGAATGCAATCTTATGAATTTGTCTTTTCTATGGTGAAATTTTGGCAAAATGTCCCAAATTTTGCCAAAATAGATCTTCCTGTTTATCTTTCAATATGATTTGTGTTTGTTTCTCAAGCTAATTTCCCAGTCAGAGGAGGGGATTATTTGAGTTAAAAAAAAAAAAGATGATTATTTTTAAATCTTTCAGCTGTCTAGAAAAGCAAAGCTAAACAAAGCTGTGAACATTCTGCCATTACCAAAGAAATTTGATTATGTCAAAGATGGGACTGTGTGTAACACAGCAGGATGGGGTACAACCAGAAAGGATATCAGCAAACCAGCAGACAAGCTGATGGAAGTCAGTCTTACAGCAATAAGCAGAGAGAAATGTGTTTCGAAATGGAAATCTGACCATGAGATCACAAAAAACATGATGTGCACCTTTGATGCAAGTGGAAAGAAAGATGTATGCAGAGTAAGTATGGAATAGTTATTGTCAGTCAGGATAAACCTTCCAAGTAGGGTTCAGGGCAATGCAAGTTTGGCCCCAAACTCTAGCTATTTGTGCATTGCAAATTAAATCACCTGTTTGCCCGAGCCTGCATGAAACCTCCAGCTGTGCTGAAAGTCCTTCATTGGTAGCGGAATTACTACCTCCATTGAAGTGGTGGTAAACCCACTCTGACAACTTGCACCTACAGGTAAGCCTAGATTAAGGCTTACCTGTAGGTGCAACAAGGATATGCCATCTACATGTAAAAGGGCCATCCTACAATATATAACACCTGCCACCGCAGTCACAAACTGGTAAACTAAGTGCATAAGACTATAGTGACACATACCAATTTAAAAAATATATATATATTATTATATTATACACGATTTATCTAGTGCCAACAGTTTACGCAGTGCATTACGATGTATAGGGGGGACAACACAATTACAGTACAGTTCAATACAAAAGGTACAGGAGGGCCCTGCTCGTAGAGCGTACATTCTAAAGGGAGGGGTGGTG
Source organism: Rana muscosa (assembly GCA_029206835.1). Lineage (NCBI taxonomy): Eukaryota > Metazoa > Chordata > Amphibia > Anura > Ranidae > Rana > Rana muscosa. The sequence goes on from CM055116.1 coordinate 1,151,305,037, forward strand.
GCACAAAAGGTAATAGCTGCAGAGAATTTGATATATCTAAAAAATATCAACCAATATAGGTACAGGGTTGAGGAGACACATGGCAGATTATATGCTCCCAAATGAGTACCTTTAATCATTTCAAATCTTATTCAATCTCTAGCTATACTGTACAATTAAAAATTGTCCAGCGAGTTATACCAAAAAACTCCATCATTCTCTTCTTCTTCTAGAATCATCCTCATCCCTAGATTCTTATTACACATCTATCCTTATCATCCTCATCTCCAACTTCCTCTCCATAATCATTCCCTTCCCTTTTTAGAATCATCCTCATCCCTCTCTGCTTTGTAACCCAGTCATCATCCTTATCCTTGTATTCTTTATGTGCTCTTTCCTCAGTCATTCCTCTATTATCACCACATGATCCATCTTCAGCCATCTCTCCATCATCATCCTCATTCCTCCTGCAGCCTCTATTCATAATCTATAATCACTTATCCTCATTAGGGATGAGCTTCGAGTTCGAGTCGAACTCATGTTCGACTCGAACATTGCCTGTTCGCCGAACAGCGAACAAATTGGGGTGTTCGCGGCAAATTCGAAAAATCTATGGGAGAAATCTAAAGTGCTAATTATAAAGGCTTATATGCAAGTTATTGTCCTAAAAAGTGTTTGGGGACCCGGGTCCTGCCCCAGGAGACATGTATCAATGCAAAAAGAAGTTTTAAAAACGGCAGTTTTTTCGGGAGCAGTGATTTTAATAATGCTTAAAATGAAGACATAAGAGTGAAATATTCCTTTAAATTTCGTACCTGGGGGGTGTGTATGATATGCATGTGAAGTGGCGCATGTTTCCCGTGCTTAGAACTGTCCCTGCAAAATGTCATTTTTGAAAGAAAAAAATGCATTTAAAACTGACTCGCGGCTATTAATGAATTGTTGGCTCCCGGCAATACATATAAAAGTCATTGATAAAAAAAAAAAAAAAAAAAGCGTGGGGGTTCCCCAGAATTCCATTACCAGGCCCTTCAGGTCTGGAATGGATATTCAGGGGAACCCCGCCGCAAATTAAAAAAAAATTGACGTGGGGTTCCCCCAAATATCCATTCCAGGCCCTTCAGATCTGGCATGGATTTTAAGGGGAACTCCACCCCAAATTTTAAAAAAAAATGGCGTGGAGTCCCCCTAAAAATCCATACCAGACCCCTTATCCGAGCACGCAACCTGGCCGGCCGCAGGGGAAAAGGGGGGGGACGAGAGAGCGCCCCCCCCTCCCTCCTGAACCGTACCAAGCCACATGCCCTCAACATGGGGAGGATGGTATGTTGATGGGGACAAGGGCCTCATCCCCACAACCCTTGCCCGGTGGTTGTGGGGGTCTGCGGGCGGGGGGCTTATCGGAATCTGGAAGACCCCTTTAACAAAGGGGACCCCCAGATCCCGGCCCCCCCCCTATGTGAATTGGTAAGGGGTGCATTGTACCCCTACCATTTCACGAAGAAAGCGTAAAAAAATGTTTAAAAAAACACACAAACACCTTGAAAAAGTCCTTTATTTAAAAAAAAAAAAAACATTCCAGCGGTGAAATCCAGTGTCCCGCGGCGATCCCGATGTCCAGCGCTGTCCTTCATTGGTTGTGCCTGAGCGGACCTGATGGGGAACTCCCTCTCAGTATTTTAAATGTATAGACCCGCCCCTTCTAAAGTTCCCCATCAGGTCCGCTCAGCGGACCAGATGCGGAACATGAGAAGGGGCGGGTCTATACATGTATTACCAAAGTGAGAGCAGTTCCCCATCAGGTCCGCCCCCTCGGTATGTCGGACCCGCCTACGTCATTGTCTTGAGCGGGGAACTTCCTTCACTGTGTAATTTAAATTTACATAGTGAAGGAAGTTCCCCACGCAAGCCAATGACATAGGCGGGTCCGACATACCGAGGGGGCGGACCTGATGGGGAACTGCTCTCACTTTGGTAATACATGTATAGACCCGCCCCTTCTCATGTTCCGCATCTGGTCCGCTGAGCGGACCTGATGGGGAACTTTAGAAGGGGCGGGTCTATACATTTAAAATACTGAGAGGGAGTTCCCCATCAGGTCCGCTCAGGCACAACCAATGAAGGACAGCGCTGGACATCGGGATCGCCGCGGGACACTGGATTTCACCGCTGGAATGTTTGTTTGTTTTTTTTTGTTTTTTAATAAAGGACTTTTTCAAGGTGTTTGTGTGTTTTTTTTAAACATTTTTTTACGCTTTCTTTGTGAAATGGTAGGGGTACAATGTACCCCTTACCAATTCACATAGGGGGGGGCCGGGATCTGGGGGTCCCCTTTGTTAAAGGGGTCTTCCAGATTCCGATAAGCCCCCCGCCCGCAGACCCCCACAACCACCGGGCAAGGGTTGTGGGGATGAGGCCCTTGTCCCCATCAACATGGGGACATCCTCCCCATGTTGAGGGCATGTGGCCTGGTACGGTTCAGGAGGGAGGGGGGGCGCTCTCTCGTCCCCCCCTTTTCCCCTGCAGCCGGCCAGGTTGCGTGCTCGGATAAGGGGTCTGGTATGGATTTTTAGGGGGACTCCACGCCATTTTTTATTTAATTTGGGGTGGAGTTCCCCTTAAAATCCATGCCAGATCTGAAGGGCCTGGAATGGATATTTGGGGAAACCCCACGTCAAATTTTTTTTAATTTGCGGCGGGGTTTCCCTTAATATCCATTCCAGACCTGAAGGGCCTGGTAAATGAATTCTGGGGAACCCCCACGCTTTTTTTTTTTTTTTTTTATCAATGACTTTTGCATGTATTGCCGGGAGCCGACAATTCATTAATAGCCGCGAGTCAGTTTTAAATGCATTTTTTTCTTTCAAAAATGACATTTTTTGCAGGGACAGTTCTAAGCACGGGAAACATGCGCCACTTTACATGCATATCATACACACCCCCCAGGTACGAAATTTAAAGGAATATTTCACTTTTATTTTTTCATTTTAAGCATTATTAAAATCACTGCTCCCGAAAAAACGGCCGTTTTTAAAACTTCTTTTTGCATTGATACATGTCCCCTGGGGCAGGACTCGGGTCCCCAAACACTTTTTAGGACAATAACTTGCATATTAGCCTTTATAATTAACACTTTAGATTTCGAACGTGCGAGTCCATTGTATTTAATAGGGTTCTAAAATTTACACGAACATTTTGTCTGTTCGCAGGTTCTGGTGCGAACCGAACAGGGGGGTGTTCGGCTCATCCCTGATCCTCATCCCCACCATCCTTTTTATCATCATCTTTTTCATCCCTGATCCTGTACCTCCCCCTCATTCCCTATCACAGAAGTGACTCCCCTGATGTCAGGGAAGTGCAGATTAGTACAGGCTACACAGCAAACTCACCTACCTCCTGTTGCTCTCTGGGTGTCTTCATTTCCAAGGCCGGCCGCACCTCCTCCCTGAATGCTGGTCAATCAAAATGCGAGCCTAACAGCAGCCTACGTCATCGGGATGTTCCGAATAGGAGTGAGTGCCGAATCAGCTCCTGGGGGAGAAATCACTATCCCTGGCTTGTGTACCTCTCTCTCTCACTGCGGCCGCACACTGTTCTTTTGTTCTTTTTCGGCGGCTGGCCCATCCTGGCAACCTAACATCTGCCAAAGCTGCCTTATGCTGCTGGCATGGGCAATTGTTTAAAAAAAAAACTCCTACAGACGGGCGCTTCTCTAGGAAGGGTGCCTTCCTATAGTGTCTTTTGGGAAATCTGGCCCTGGTAGCAACTTTGCCTCCTCCCTTCCATATTCCTTTGAGATTAATAAAGATTGCAATAGGCACCGACTGCTTAAATGTATCTATTGTGAAGTGACAAGCAGGTTCACATATTTGATCAATAGTGTTATCTCCCTGGTTTACTGTAGGAGCATGAAGTTTGTAGCTGGACCCTTGCACATTCATCAAGCTCTGGGTTCCTACCTAAGTTGCCTTGTAGATGATCTGGCTCTTCATGTCTACCTAGTCTAGTAGATTTTTGTTTATATTATTTTGTTTTATATATTTCAGGGTGATTCTGGAGGACCTTTAATATGCGAGAAAATGTTTCGGGGAATTGTTTCTTTTGGTCCAAAACTATGTGCGAACCCTGAACTACCAAGTGTCTACACATTCCTCACCAAAGACATTGTCAATTGGATTAAAAAAGAAATAAATTAGAAAACAAATACTATTTACTAGCCCTTTTGTGTTTTGGTATCTACAATTACCGCTAATTCCTCTTCCTTGATCCCTTCTCCCATAGATAATTATTATTTGAAGTCTACTTCCCTTTGCTCAACTATTATACAACACCCCTTTCCTGTTTTCAAAATTCTATAAACTTCCTTCATTTTAAATAGGGATCTCTACGAGTCCTAGAGACTTACACCTACTCTCACCACAGTTCCTAGTTAAGGAATAATATCATACAGCAGACGCATAATTCTTTTGACCATCCTGATCCCACATACAGTGAGGGAAAAAAGTATTTGATCCCCTGCTGTTTTTGTACGTTTGCCCACTGACAATGAAATTATCAGTCTATAATTTTAATGGTAAGTTTATTTTAACAGTGAGAGATGGAATTACAACAAAAATATCCAGAAAAACGCATTTCAAAAAAGTTATAAATTGATTCGTATTTTAATGAGTAAAATATGTATTTGACCCCTTCCCTTCGCAAAACATGACTTAGTACTTGGTGGCAAAACTCTTGTTGGCAATCACAGAGGTCAGACGTTTCTTGTAGTTGGCCACCAGGTTTGCACACATCTCAGGAGAGATTTTGTCCCGCTCCACTTTGCATACCCTCTCCAAGTCGTAAAGTGATACTAAAGCTCTGTTTAAAAAAAAAAAAAAAAAAAAAACACAAAAAACAAAACAAAAACAAACATGTCATACTTGCCTCCACTGTGCAGCTCATTTTGCACAGAGTGGCATCCTCTTCTGGGGGCTCTCACGGCTTCCCCCCCGCATTAGATAACCCCCTAGCAGAAGCGCTCTCCCGAGGGGGTTACTTTGCGGAGGCGCTCCTGAGTCATTAATTTGGCGTCTATAGGCGCCGAGTGTATGACTTGGCCCGGCGCCTGCGTTATTGGATTTGATTGACAGCAGTGGGAGCCAATGGCTGTGCTGCTATTAATCTATCCAATCAAAGCCGGGACTCTGTGGAGAGAAGGACGGCGGGGACTGCCAGGTGTTTTTTCACCTTAAAGCATAGGGAGATTTAAGGTGAAAAAACATGAGCCTTTACAACCCCTTTAAGGTTTGGAGGCTGGTGTTTGTTAACTCGAATTTTAAGCTCCCTCCACATATTTTCTATAGGATTAAGGTCTGGGGACTGGCTAGGCCACTCAAGGACCTTAATGTGCTTCTTTTTAAGCCACTCCTTTGTTGTTTTGGCCGTGTGTTTTGGGTCATTGTCATGCTAGTATACCCATCCATGACCCATTTTCAATGCCCTGGCTGAGGGAAGGAGGTTCTCACCTAAGATTTGACTGGACTTTGCATGTCCATCATCCCTTTGATGCGGTGAAGTTGTCCTGTCCCCTTAGCAGAAAAACACCCCCAACACATAATGTTTCCACCTCCATATTTGACGGTGGGGATGGTGTTCTTGGGGTCATAGGCAGCATTCCTTCTCCTCCAAACATGGCGAGTTTTCAGTCCTTCACAACGTAGTATGTTACCAATTGTTTTCCTGGTGACTATGATCCCAGCTGCCTTGAGATCATTGACAAGATTCTCCCATGTAGTTCAGGGCTGATTTCTCACCATTGTCATGATCATTGAAACTCCGTGAGGTGAGATCTTGCATGGAGCCCAAGACTGAGGGAGATTGACAGTTATTTTGTGTTTCTTCCATTTGTGAATAATCACACCAACTGTTGTCACCCTCTCACCAAGCTGGTTGGTGATGGTCTTGTAGTCCATTCCAGCCTTGTGTAAGTCTACAATCTTGTCCCAGACATCCTTGGACAGCTCTTTAGTATTGGCCATGGTGGAGATATTGTCATCTGATTGATTGTTTGATTCCGTGGACAGGTGTCTTTTATACAGGTAACTTACTGAGATTAGGAGCACTCCCTCTAATCTCAGCTCGTTACCCGTATAGAAGACACCTTGGAGCCTGAAATCTTGCTGATTGACTAGGGAATCAAATACTTACTCCACTCAATAAAATGCAAATCAATTTATAACCCTTTTGAAATGCATTTTTCTGGATATGTTTGTTGTTATTCTGTCTCTCACTGTTAAAATAAATCTACCATTAAAACTAAAGACTGATAATTTCTGTGGGCAACTGTACAAAATCGGCAGGGGATCAAAAACTTTTTTTCCTCACTGTACTCAAGATGACTCTTTGTACTATGGATGCTTTGGTTGTTTTGTATAGCTCTGTACTTGATTTGTTTGTAATTTGTGGAATGTCGAGATTTTATTGCCTTTACAGAGTACCTCTGCCTCTGGAGATCTTTACAATAAAAAAATAAAAACATTATAATTTAAAATTACTGCTAGTATTATTAGATGTATCCTGGTGTTATGTAAAACAGGTAGAGAGAAACTTAGTCACAGCAGCAAATTCCCATAGAAAGAAGACTGTTTGCTGTGTCTCTGATAAATATATTCAGTTTGTGTTTTATTTCAATTTTTATGCATTGTGTTAGACAATAAAGTTTAACTTTATTGTTATCTTAATTTTGTTTATTATTTTTTTCCTAATACCGTAACTGGCTTCTTCAATGAACTAAGAAAAAGTAGCATGCATAGCAAGCTAATAGCATTCATTTCACATCTTTCTGACATGTCTCATTAGTGTAGATTTAAATGATATTTGTCGCAGATGTATAGTAAATTGGGAATTCTAACTCAGTGTTTCTCAACTCCAGTCCTCAAGGCGCCCCAACAGGTCATGTTTTCAGGCTTTCCATTATTTTCCACAGGTGATTTGATCAGTTTCACTGCCTTAGTAATTACCACAGCTGTTTCAACTGAGGGAAATCCTGAAAACATGACCTGTTGGTGCGCCTTGAGGACTGAAGTTGAGAAAGACTGTTCTAACTTATCGAAACCCAGCAGCCAGGAGTAGGAGCATTGATTTGTAAAGGGATTGCAAAGGAAATTATCTCTAGCAGTCTCATATAATGTGTCTCTATTCTCTAAGGCCCCTTTCACACTGAGGCGCTTTGCAGGCGCTATTGCGCTCTAAATAGCGCCTGCAATGCGCCCCAAAAAAGCCTCTCAATACTATCCAATGTGAAAGCCCGAGGGCTTTCACACTGGAGCGTTGCGCTTGCAGGAGGCTCAAAAAACTCCTGCAAGCCGCATCTTTGAGGCGCAATAGGAGCGCTAAAAATAGCGCTCCTATAGCGCCCCTGCCCATTGAAATCAATGGGGTAGCGCCTCTAATACGCCCGCAAAACGCCTCAAAGAGGCGTTATTGCGGGCGTTTTTAACCCTTTTTCGGCCGCTAGCGGTGGTTAAAATACCCCCGGTAGTGCCCGCAAATCGCGGCAAAAAAAACGGTATAGCGGCGCTAAAAATAGCGCCGCTATACCGCCAGCGCATCCAGCGCCTCAGTGTGAAAGTAGCCTAAAACACAGTATTGGAGAAAATCAATAAATAACAATGCAGCGCATCTTACAAAACCAATTCATATACTAATTACAAAAATAAATATCTAATAAACAATAAGGTGTCTCTGTGTTTCAAATTAATATAAAATGAATATCTATTTCATAAACCATAAAGTGTCTTTGTGCTTCAATTGTGTATAAGCAAATCATAAGCCATAAATTGTCTTTGTGCTTCAAAAGTGCATGAACAAACCCTTATGAAGCAAGGTCTCTGGCCTTGTCCAGTCTTATGAGGACCTCCAAGGCCAAAGATAGCTGACATCCTTCAATATGTAGTGGGTGCAAAGATGGTAAAAGTCATTGGGTGGGCGCCAGACACTTCTTGGATGTAAAAGAGTTTTTATTTCTTTTGATAGTCCTTTTTGTATTTTTGGGGAAAGAGAGTTAGGGCCAAGACACCCTTAAGTAGTTGTAGATTCAATTGGCAGACTCCGAGACTTCAATAGGAAGACAGCTGTGCAGAGAAAGGCCCCAGCAAGGTGCCACTTCTGCACATGCAGGAATGCTGTCGCCTCCTATGATAACAGCCTTTAACAGTTCCTAACTCAAACGTAACAGTCCTTTCAGCTTCACTACAACTGCCTCTTGTAGTTCTTAAACACTGAGCTCCCTGTCTTTCACTAGACCCTCTGATTCACTGACTCTGAATCCCTTGAGCTCCTCCAAGGTTTTTGGTGGTATCCCCTCAAGCGGCACCCACGCTTCCCTGCTGGGTCCCTAGCTTGGCACTCCAGATACTTCTCAATAGACATGTGCAATTCGTTTAGTTACGAATTCGTCAAAATTCGTTATATTCGTTGATTCGTAAACATACGAATAAACGAACGGTTTGATAAAATTACAAACGAACAACGAATTATCGAAAAGAACGAATATGGAAAACAACGAAAATATGAATTTATTAAATTTGAAACAGCCAAAATACGAAAAAAGGCAAAAACGAAAACATAAAAACACAGAAAATACCGAACAAAGATCAAAAATAACAAAAATCAAAATGAACGAAAACGCGAAATTACGAATATTCGGAAAACGTAAAACAAAACAACGAAAATAACGAACAAAGATCCATATTAACGAAAATCAAAATGAACGAAAAAAAAATTACGAATCTTCGGAAAACGGAAATCAAAACACCGAAAATTCGAAAAAACGTAAATTCTATTTCGTTAGTTCAGAATTAGTTCTGGACTTTGGCCAATGAATGGCCAATAAGCTTGTCCCTTCCCCTGAAGAGGTTGTCTCCTCCCCCAATGAGCTTGTTTCTTATTTCCTTGTGTGTTTTTCTGTGTTAGACTGCAGTGCATTCCATCCACAGTCCAGATAGGTTGTGGTTGGGTAGGTTGCACTGTTCTGTTGGATTTGTGAGTAAAGTTGTGACTTGTGAGAGAGAAATTCTTTGTTTCTTAAGCATACTCTGTCTAGATTCTAATTTCTATATTTGTATTTTGTAATATCTCTGACATATTTTTGTTTTCTCCTATTCTGACACATTATGTAAAATTATGAATTATGCCCCGATTACTAATCTACCAAAACAATGTTACGAAAGTACGAATGAATGAGCCAGTCAATTTCACGAAAGTACGAATTACAAAATTACGATGAGTAGTGTTTTGAATAAACGGAAAATGTATTCTAACGAAAGTACGAATGTAATTAAATCTACAAAAGTACGATTATCCAATCAACGGAAATTAGACACGAAAATATAAATCATTGCAAATCAACGAAAATATAGTTCTTACGAAAATACGAACGCGGCCGAATATAAAATATAACGTAAATACGAATTTCGAATCAACGAAAATTAGACTAACGGAAAAACGAATCAACAGAAAAATAACCCTTACGGAAATACGAAAGAGTCCGAATACGATAACCCACGTCTTACGAAATTACGAATCGTTACGAATCAACGGAAACGCACAGAAACAAAACCAAACTAAACAAATTTTTATAAACACAGACAAAGAAAACTTACTAATGCGCAACCTAGTTCTCTTTATACCCAGCGCTATGGACCTTATTCCAATTCTGAACACACCTTAGATCTCCTTATAATGACACAGACAAGTTCATCTATGTCACTATTTTTATACTAAGCAGCTACATTCAAAATTATATAAACACATATACTAAAAAGACATATATATTTTACCACCCGTCAGTGACAAACAATTGTCTAATGCAGCGCGCTTATTAATATTAAAATCAATAAGGATCCCTATTGTCCTGAAAATAATAGTGAGAAATCCAGAGCACCCGATAAGGCGAGTAAATCCTGATAGATACAGTTTAATATATCACATCACAGTATTCCTTAGATATTTTCCAATCAACTATGCATCCTCCTCACACGTTACTCCAGAAAGACGTATCACAAGCTCCCCATAGGGATTGCACTCACCAGATCACGGCGGGTAATAAGCCTCCAAAGAAATCCAAACACAGGCTGCAGTGGAGGGATGATTTCTCAAGATATCCGCGGGTCTCGGCTGGTGATAAGCCTCATACGAAATCCCAGTGCAGGATGCAATAGATAAATGATACCTTCTCTGGATATCCTCTTCAATAGAGGTGTAGAGTTTTTCCTCCCGGGATTTATAAAATGGAGAGAAAGGGAAAACTCTGCATAGTGTAAACCGGTTTTCAAAAAACTTTATTTTCCTCTTTTCTAAAAGTCAGTTTCCATAAAATCAACACTAATCCTATTAGCCTATACAGCCTTCGTTCCGTTTTGCTCGTCAACTCGATGCTTATCAGGCAAAGGTTAATACACTGTCAGGGAGCTACAATGTATCGAATCCAGCTCACCGCTCCTCCAAACGCCAGACGATACTTCCGGTTTCCCTGACCAGTTCCCTGGAACGCAAGGCGTCAATCGTCACTTCCGGTATGACGCAAGTTTACGCTCAGACGCGTTTCGTCATCACGACTTTTTCAATGGGCGTGGTCTTACGGCGTAACGTGACCTCTATTTATCTTACGGGCAATTAGACCAGTTTAACTCTTAAACTGATCGCCGCTCAACCTTCTAAATGTGCATAGCAACCGTATTAACTCTAGGTAAATTCTTTATATGTGTTTAAAAATAAACTGGAATGCCGTACATCTGCATCGAGTTGCGATCATTACAATCTTAAAAACACATTATACCTGTTAAGCATATAAAGACTCATATTTCGTCAGTATAAAACAGCATTAATTTACTGAAAAATCAACTGTTCTCTAATCCTCAGCATATCAGATATCCAAAACAGCAAATTTTATTTCATATATTAAACCATAAATGTAAAAAAAGTAAAAAAAGTTCATGTATAAACTCCTGGCCGTCATTAACTCAGAAAACCGGCAGAAGATGGAATACAACTCAAAATAGCTTTCCGCATAATCAATAATTTCCTAACTGTCAAGAAAATAGTATATTCAAATCATTCTCTTTTACAAAATCCTGTCAATATTCACTTAAGGGTAAATAGACATATGAATGTATATCAGAGCCAGTGATACATAATAGGCTACTAATCTGTGCACTATCTGGCATATACATAAACTGCTTCCAATAGCCACCCTTTTTGGGCAGTCATAGGACTATAACATCAATATTATTAGATATAGTTTACAGATCACTAATGAAGCAGTTTATGTCCAATTCTATATTTAACCCCTTCGGAGCGAGAGTGTCAATAAGAAAAATCCACTGGGTCTCTCTTTGTGATAGTTCACATACAATATTTGACCCTCTCCATATACCCATAACCTGACCTTGTGTTGCCCTTCTCATATCTAGTATTAGTACCACCAAGTACCTGGCCACCTAGTGGTAGAAGAAAAAAGTGCAATAAGGCCAAATTTAGGGAGAAATCAATAGATCTGGCAAGTAAATGTGTGATGAGCTCCCTGCCCAAACTACAGAGTGCTACATGCAAAATTTTGGAAATAAATTGAAGTTCTCTATCCTTTAATCATGTGTAGCGGGGGGTTCCAAATTTAGGGACTGCTATACCAAATTTAGGGGTGATTTGAGTGGTAGTTGACCCAAATCTTTCAATTGTTGGACTCCGTCTTGTTGCTATTTCACCTGGTGTGCAGTTCCCCTAAGAAGTATGGGTGGCGCTGTCACTGGTACTCAGGGTTGAACCACAGGTGTTAGGGCAGCGATTTGGTGTCCCTTTTCAGCGGCCGTATAGTGGGCGGGATCTGCCTGCTGTGCGTGCCGGGAGGGGGTAAAAAAGGGGCAGATGCCAGAGGAGGTGTTGGAGTCGAGTTGCCACCCCGGGGACCTGTACCCAGGGGAAGGTATTGTGTGGAGTCCAGTTTCGAGTGCATGGCCCTCCAGGCAATGGGGCCATGCTCCAGGCAATGGGGCCACGTGTGCCTCAGTCCCAGGCACCTTTAGTCTTGCGACTGCAACTTCAGCCCTGGGCCCAGGGTGCCGCACCAGGGGCCTAACATCTGGACCATCAGGAGGTATGGGACACTATAGATTCTGTGGCAGAGAATCTCCTAGACGCATCCATTAGGGAACTAAATTGACGTTCAAGCTACACGCCAGCTGCTAGTGCCATTGGGTGACTATCCGGGTGAGCTGTACCCACTCGGGATCGAGTTGCGACGAAGCCAGGAGTGCCTGAATTCCATCTGTTTTCTGAACACCTTTCTCCTTTCATGCATAAGAAAATAAAGCTCTAGATTGGAGTGATATACTGGTGTGGACCTTGGAGTTACTTGGGGCATAGAGACTTTTGTCCTTACACACTAGGGACAGAAACCAACACTGAGGGGAATTGCTACAAAGACCCGTAAGTGAAACTGAGTGTGCCTAACCTCTGCAACCCAGGGGGTAAGGGCATGGCAGAGACCACACTCCTTCCTTTCTGGTGAACGAGCCAAAGAGTGGAGAAGGAGGGTGGCGTGGGTGCTTCACATGCAAAATCCTGCTCCAAAAATATATTCTGACTGTGTAGATCAGTGCAAAAAAATGCCATAATCCCAAGTGCATGCACTTCATACACCTCACTAAGGCAGGCCATAGACGGTTCAAATTGGGTTGCAGGAAAGAAATTTGTACACAATTTCCCCCATCAACACAGAAAGTGTTGACAGGGGAATCCCTCCTGCTGAGCAGTTGTCTTCACCCGAGGGTCGGGGGGAAGCCGTCCTTGCCAAAAGCAATAATCACAAGCAAGTCCGGCAGGCTGGTACATTCAGTCTGCCCATTAATGGCTAGAATCTTGGCTGGTTCCTGGTGAACAGCCGAAATTCGAACCATCTATGGCCAGCCTAATAGTTAAGGTCAACAATGCGATTCTCCAGCAGGGATTCTAGCCCTCTCTCCAGATGTTTCCAGCAGTCTTCACATAAACTCATAAATGATCATCAAATAGATCCATGTAGTACCTCATAGAAATAAAAAAAAGTTCATAGTGTGTACCATTCATTTATTAAATTAAGCTTATTAGGCATGCGCTCTGAGGAGCAACCCAAAGGCCTAGGCGTGAGGTCTGAAGCAGCAGTGCTGCAAGAGCGTAAGCCAGGAGCCTGAAGGTTTGAACTATATAGTAATGGTGGAACCCCATGTGAGGGAAATTGCTGTTACTTTCTTTGATCTTTGTTTCCTTTAAATAAAAGTGGGCTGCCAAACCTTTAAAATACAGTCTGGACTGACACGTGTTCCTGAAATCGCATACACCACTAGAGCTTATTAACCCCAGAATCTTACACCCTCTACATATATTTCAATATAAATTAGCTTTAAGTGCAACAACGTTTTAGTTGGTAGGTTCACTCCATTATAAAGCTATCCCTGCAGGGGCTGCAAGTGAAAGGGTTCCTCACTGCTGCGCAGTCAGTAACACCGCATTTCCTTCTTTCATCCAGACACAGAAAATCTGTCTTTTGCTTGTTTTAGATGTTTTGTTAGGGGATGATAACTTGGATAAGGTAAGGGATTATGGAAAAATGGGAAGGACACGTATACTGGGAGTGAAAGGCGCTGCGCACCCCGAAAATTTACAGAAGAATAGGAACTCAATTAAGGAATTAAGACACAACATTGCCATACAGTTTTACATTTCACATGCATCTGTATAAATTGCTGACGCGTTTCGATCCCAATGGATCTCTTCAGAGGATGGGTGGTTTGCTGTGGGAAATATATGTATTAAATTTCAATTCTCTACATGGGTGTATGCCCAATAGTAAAAAATATAGAGTATATGATTACCAGTCAACTGTGTGTTAGAACCATGGTTTCTAACCGGAGTTCCATCACTAGCATCTCAAGGGAAATCAGCAGCCTCCCGGACATTTGACACCCAAAGGTAGGGCGCCACCAAGGCGCGTGCGACCTGCAAGGAGTCATATTGGAGAGGGAGAGACCCGAGAGGGGGCGCACACGGATGGACAGCCGGCACCTGTAATAGAACACCATGGGCATCAATGTAGGATGCATCCGTATACACTATGTGGTTGCTAAGTATTAATTATTAAGTGGACAGACTAGAGGACAGCAGTGGTATGTCCTTGAATATATATCTGTATTTATCAATGTACTTCGGTAGTAGTATTTAGCTAATAAAATATATTTGCCATATTCTAGGCATAATGAATAGAATATGATCGATGTGCTTCTATGGTTGGTCATATTCTAAGTAAAATAAATGGAATATAAAGGTTGTGAAAAAAATATAATGAAGGTGATGTGCACTGTGAATGGGATAGTGGAGGACAAAAACGAATGTCACAAAAATAAAAATAAATATAAAAGTGAAAAAAGGTTTAATGAAACGTCAGCAATGTGAAAATTGATAATGGTGGTGTGATGTGTTATGTATGTGAAAAAGTGATATAGTGTGATGCGTGTAAATAGTGAAAATGGATTGAAATGATTGTGTGTGGAATGAATGTGTGTGTTAGTGGGATGACAATGGTGAAAGTAGTGATGAGATTAAACAAAGATGTGATGAAGGTCATTCAAATCAGATGTACTAGATATGTACTGTTACACAGCATGTGCTGGCCACAGTGTTGTGTAAAGAAATATGTGGGTTCCATTGGTCTTGGAGGGTCCCAGGCTCATTTTATGAGCCAAGGAGACTAACCAACACCATGGATAAAGCTGTAATTAGTTGTAAATCAATCAAAAGTAGTGCTAGTCAGGCCTAGTGCATGGTGCTTGAATGGGTCTAAAAGAAAGATGTCAGGCAGCCTGTGTAGGGCTGGTGTACTTACATTTTCCAGGCTGAGTCTAGTCGTCCACATAGAGGAGCTGGGGATCAGAGTGTGAACCACACAGCTCTCAGGTTATATTAGTACTGGCCTTAATTAGGGAGGCCCTCATGTAATCAGCAGGCGCCGCACCTTAGTCCATGCATCATCCTCCAGGGATATCCCCACCGCAGTGAGCGGTCCTCCCTGAGTGGCTCACTCGGCGTTCCGGAAGGACTCAAGGTCTCCCACAGCTGCTGTCTCCTCCGCCGCAAGAGCGCGACGTCCTAGCATCCCACGCACGCGCGGATGGCAAGGACGTCCAGAGGATATCAGGGACGCCGCTGACAAGGAAGGAATGCCCAAAATGGGCAGGCGGAACAACCAGGTCCGCCGCCCAATGAGCATGGTGGGAGCACAATGCTCCCCCTCCCCCCTTGACGGGAGGATGCACGCACCGCCCACACTATGGATGACGGACGCAGGTCAAGGAGGCAGCAATGAAGCCCCGAAATGCACAGATGGAATGGCCCATGGTGGGGAATTATATTAAGTTGACACTTGATGCATGCAAATACCAATTGCATAACACCACAGTGTGAACAAAAAATTATTACATGCGTTTATAATCAGTATTTAGTAAAAGGTAAGGGATTATGGGATGCCCGGTGTGACAACAAATAGAACTTCAGGGCCAACTTCCTCCCTATTTACAGATTCCTCTTCTCACTTCCTCCTGCACGCACTTCCTAATTTTATAGCTTCTGCTGGCTCACTCCTGAGGGAGCAAAGTGTATATCATTAGTTCAGCAAAGGCCCATTACAGGCAGGAACTCTCAGTCCCTTTGTGAACTTAGCACAAATGTAGTGAACAGCACAACACATCTTCTTCTGCTTCCCTGTGGCCACTGATCCTAGTTCTACTTGCCTGCCTGCAGAATGCTAGCCCACCTGGCTGCTTCTCTTCCCAGTCCTCCTGCCTAATTCTCTGCCCCAGTCCTGCCTGAAACCCACATGTAGAGTCCTCAGAATAAGGTTAGATGAAGACTTGTCACACCGCTGTCTTCAAGAGAGACCTGCTACAGCTGGCAGTCTTTCCCCTTGTCTGTGCAAGCACCGTGCTAATCTACTCAGGGACTCTCTGACTGGAATCCCTCCAGAATAGCCTCTTGAGCTCCAGCCCGAGGTACCCCCCCCCACCCCATAGCATCTTGTCCCCATGTTGAGCTCTCATCGGGCTGCTGTGAGAAAGCAGTCAGATTCTCTTCCCATAATACTTAAAGAAGCAAAGTGTTTCCCAGGAATCTCCTAAAAGAAATGGAGGCATGACATGAGAGATGGAAATTTTTAAAGTGCCCGCCCAGATAAAGGAAATTGTTGAAGTGAAAAAATGTATCTAAAATCAATGCATTTTATTTAAACACCATTTTAAAAACGATAAAGATACATAAGTTCTAAAAAGCATATCATATTATGTATTTTCACATACAGTACATGGATTTCATTTGGGTAATCCCAGGAGGTGTATGGGTTGCATGTGTTGACGCATTTCCCCAAATTGAAGGCTTCTTCAAGATCCGTTTTTTAAATATAATATTTATAAACAAGCTAAGACAGCAGGTAAACAATAGAAAATAAATATCAGAACAAAAAAATCAAATAAGAAAATAATCAGATATCAATTTATATATAAAAAATAAAAATAAAAATGCAGCACAGCACAAGAAAATATTGTATCATTATAAAAAGGAGGGGAGGGGAAGAAAACAAGCAAAAAAAAAAAACATTCATAACTAAGAGTGTGGAGGACTGTTCTAGAACCTATTGGGGGGGGGGCATAATGCTGGAAACAAACCTTACCTTGTTAAAGTCAGAAAACAACGTGACAGGTGCAAGATGCATACACCTAATATAGTTTAAAGGTGCTGTAATCCAAAACAGATATACTGGGGGGGGGGGGGGGGTCAAAGAAGACACGAGAAAAACCATCAAGTGGAAGCCATCTAATAAGGAATAAATATAATGGTAGGTAGTAAAGATAAAATTAGATGATCTATTACACAAAAGATCTTATTATGCAACATTAAGACCCCTTTCACACTGGGGCGCTTTTTAGGTGTATTAGCACAAAAAAATAGCGCATGTAAAGTGCCTGAAAAGCGTCTCTCAAGCCTGAGTGCTTTCACACTGGGAAATGCACTTGAAAGACGGGGGGGGGGAAAAAAGTCCTGCAAGCAGCATATTTGGGGCAGTATACACCCCGCTCCCAAAACGCCCTTCTCATTGAAATGAATGGGCAGCACTGCTGAAGCACCAGCAAAGCGGTGAAAATGTGAAAGTTGGACGTCCTTCCCAAGGAAAGTCCCCAGAAATGGGCTGAAAGCCAGCCCAGCCAAACTTCAAGTTCATCCACACCAAAGAAAGAGATGGAGTCTTGAAAAAAAATGTATACAATGAAAAGTAATTTCAAATTTACTAGAGTCTAAGTATAAATGTATTAATAGGCTGGAGTATGTTAGAAAATGAAGCTCACCTTTAGTACTGAACAGAAGATAAGAAAGAGACAACCAGCAGGGGCTCATCCTGGTAGTGATAACACCACATAGAGACAGTATGTGACAATGCACTGTGATAAATACTAGCACTTTATGCATCACAATAAACTCTGTATAAGGTGTGTTTCCAAAAGGTGAATCTACATTGTCATTGGGTCAAACAGCAGTTCAAAGGTAATTTTCTTATGCATTGGCTCTCCCTCTATCTCTGCATTTTCACAGGCAGCCAGGAACACACCCAACAAACAAAAGGAAACATCATAAACTCCATTAAAAGTCAAATCCAGGAGTGCAGTGCAGTGTTATTTCGGCATGTCCAGTACTATTAGCGTGTTGCACACCATCAATGCTGCCAGATCGGATGCTCACACCACACTTATACTTTGTTGGCCCCAGGGAAAAGCCCCAGCTCAACAAACCAAAAAAACACAAACCATCACATCATGCCACAATAGCTCTGATTGAGGCTAGTTGGCCAGCAGGCACCCAGAAAGCCTCTCTATAACCTTGTGGAGGCCGATTCCAACTCAAACTTACCTAACTCTATGCAAATATATGTGCTGGTGCAGTGTAGATAAAAATGAATTATGAAAGTGGCAAAAAAAATTATAAAATTATTTTTTCTAAAACGAAAACAGCCAATTTTATAATACTGAAAATATCAATTATGTGTATTATATTTTTCAATTTTTTTTTTCTGTTTCTGATGTAGTCACCCTAAAATGAAATGGATGTAAACTGAAAGCATAGCACATGTAAAAATCTTACTGATCAATGATGACTGAGCTACAAGCTATGTAAAAAAAATACTTTGAAATATTTTTAGCCTGACAGTACTTAGTCTTTTAAATTTGCTATCGTCGTCGTCGTCGCCGCCGCCACTTTTGAACAGGAAACTGTCTCTAAATGGTAGGCCACCTGGGAAGCCTCTGAAAGGTCTTCATGCACGCCAGGCACGCCAGGGCTATCAAACAGTCTTCCCAGATGACACTGCAGCAGCACATATATTTGCATAGAGGGGGGGGGGGCGGAATTAAGTGTCCATACACAATGCAGCTTTTCTACTGGCAAACGAGGCCCGCTGCGTAGTGATATGGAAGCATGCAGCATAGAAGAGATACACGTGTTGGATCCAGGACAACAAGTGGCTAACGCACTGAACCATCGTAGAAGACCCGCAGAAACACCTGAGAGAGAAAGTAACAGGAGGGCGCAGGAGGGGGGGGGGGGGGGGGGGTGGGGGAAAGAATGCAAAACAAACAAAAAAGCAAAACAAACAAAACTTGTTCGAAAAGAACAAAGGCTGTTCTGTATTCATCAAAGCTGTCTTTTAAACAAGAATAATCAGGGGAAAGCGCGAACGCAGTCCCCCACTACCACAAATTATGCAGTCGAGTTTCCCGCATTTGGGGAAATCGCAGGGGTCAGCACAGCCGGAGTGCAATGGCCGAGCCTCGCCCTGGGAGAACCACCTTCATGATCATGGTGTCTCCCCTGCCAGGTAAGTATGAGTTGGAATCGTCACTCTAGCACCCCCCGGTCAGGGCCACGCCTCCGCCAGGCTATGGAGGGGCTTTCTGGGTGCCTGCTGGCCAACTAGCCTCAATCAGAGCTATTCCACGGGCAAGGCACATCATCCCTGTGAACAGTCAGGCATAGTGGTTTATTTTTGGTAGGCCACCTGGGAAGCCTCTGAAAGGTCTTCATGCACGCCAGGCACGCCAGGGCTATCAAACAGTCTTCCCAGATGACACTGCAGCAGCACATATATTTGCATAGAGGGGGGGGGGGCGGAATTAAGTGTCCCATACACAATGCAGCTTTTCTACTGGCAAACGAGGCCCGCTGCGTAGTGATATGGAAGCATGCAGCATAGAAGAGATACACGTGTTGGATCCAGGACAACAAGTGGCTAACGCACTGAACCATCGTAGAAGACCCGCAGAAACACCTGAGAGAGAAAGTAACAGGAGGGCGCAGGAGGGGGGGGGGGGGGGGGGTGGGGGAAAGAATGCAAAACAAACAAAAAAGCAAAACAAACAAAACTTGTTCGAAAAGAACAAAGGCTGTTCTGTATTCATCAAAGCTGTCTTTTAAACAAGAATAATCAGGGGAAAGCGCGAACGCAGTCCCCCACTACCACAAATTATGCAGTCGAGTTTCCCGCATTTGGGGAAATCGCAGGGGTCAGCACAGCCGGAGTGCAATGGCCGAGCCTCGCCCTGGGAGAACCACCTTCATGATCATGGTGTCTCCCCTGCCAGGTAAGTATGAGTTGGAATCGTCACTCTAGCACCCCCCGGTCAGGGCCACGCCTCCGCCAGGCTATGGAGGGGCTTTCTGGGTGCCTGCTGGCCAACTAGCCTCAATCAGAGCTATTCCACGGGCAAGGCACATCATCCCTGTGAACAGTCAGGCATAGTGGTTTATTTTTGGTAGGCCACCTGGGAAGCCTCTGAAAGGTCTTCATGCACGCCAGGCACGCCAGGGCTATCAAACAGTCTTCCCAGATGACACTGCAGCAGCACATATATTTGCATAGAGGGGGGGGGGCGGAATTAAGTGTCCATACACAATGCAGCTTTTCTACTGGCAAACGAGGCCCGCTGCGTAGTGATATGGAAGCATGCAGCATAGAAGAGATACACGTGTTGGATCCAGGACAACAAGTGGCTAACGCACTGAACCATCGTAGAAGACCCGCAGAAACACCTGAGAGAGAAAGTAACAGGAGGGCGCAGGAGGGGGGGGGGGGGGGGGGGTGGGGGAAAGAATGCAAAACAAACAAAAAAGCAAAACAAACAAAACTTGTTCGAAAAGAACAAAGGCTGTTCTGTATTCATCAAAGCTGTCTTTTAAACAAGAATAATCAGGGGAAAGCGCGAACGCAGTCCCCCACTACCACAAATTATGCAGTCGAGTTTCCCGCATTTGGGGAAATCGCAGGGGTCAGCACAGCCGGAGTGCAATGGCCGAGCCTCGCCCTGGGAGAACCACCTTCATGATCATGGTGTCTCCCCTGCCAGGTAAGTATGAGTTGGAATCGTCACTCTAGCACCCCCCGGTCAGGGCCACGCCTCCGCCAGGCTATGGAGGGGCTTTCTGGGTGCCTGCTGGCCAACTAGCCTCAATCAGAGCTATTCCACGGGCAAGGCACATCATCCCTGTGAACAGTCAGGCATAGTGGTTTATTTTTGGTAGGCCACCTGGGAAGCCTCTGAAAGGTCTTCATGCACGCCAGGCACGCCAGGGCTATCAAACAGTCTTCCCAGATGACACTGCAGCAGCACATATATTTGCATAGAGGGGGGGGGGGCGGAATTAAGTGTCCATACACAATGCAGCTTTTCTACTGGCAAACGAGGCCCGCTGCGTAGTGATATGGAAGCATGCAGCATAGAAGAGATACACGTGTTGGATCCAGGACAACAAGTGGCTAACGCACTGAACCATCGTAGAAGACCCGCAGAAACACCTGAGAGAGAAAGTAACAGGAGGGCGCAGGAGGGGGGGGGGGGGGGGGGTGGGGGAAAGAATGCAAAACAAACAAAAAAGCAAAACAAACAAAACTTGTTCGAAAAGAACAAAGGCTGTTCTGTATTCATCAAAGCTGTCTTTTAAACAAGAATAATCAGGGGAAAGCGCGAACGCAGTCCCCCACTACCACAAATTATGCAGTCGAGTTTCCCGCATTTGGGGAAATCGCAGGGGTCAGCACAGCCGGAGTGCAATGGCCGAGCCTCGCCCTGGGAGAACCACCTTCATGATCATGGTGTCTCCCCTGCCAGGTAAGTATGAGTTGGAATCGTCACTCTAGCACCCCCCGGTCAGGGCCACGCCTCCGCCAGGCTATGGAGGGGCTTTCTGGGTGCCTGCTGGCCAACTAGCCTCAATCAGAGCTATTCCACGGGCAAGGCACATCATCCCTGTGAACAGTCAGGCATAGTGGTTTATTTTTGGTAGGCCACCTGGGAAGCCTCTGAAAGGTCTTCATGCACGCCAGGCACGCCAGGGCTATCAAACAGTCTTCCCAGATGACACTGCAGCAGCACATATATTTGCATAGAGGGGGGGGGGCGGAATTAAGTGTCCATACACAATGCAGCTTTTCTACTGGCAAACGAGGCCCGCTGCGTAGTGATATGGAAGCATGCAGCATAGAAGAGATACACGTGTTGGATCCAGGACAACAAGTGGCTAACGCACTGAACCATCGTAGAAGACCCGCAGAAACACCTGAGAGAGAAAGTAACAGGAGGGCGCAGGAGGGGGGGGGGGGGGGGGGGTGGGGGAAAGAATGCAAAACAAACAAAAAAGCAAAACAAACAAAACTTGTTCGAAAAGAACAAAGGCTGTTCTGTATTCATCAAAGCTGTCTTTTAAACAAGAATAATCAGGGGAAAGCTGCGAACGCAGTCCCCCACTACCACAAATTATGCAGTCGAGTTTCCCGCATTTGGGGAAATCGCAGGGGTCAGCACAGCCGGAGTGCAATGGCCGAGCCTCGCCCTGGGAGAACCACCTTCATGATCATGGTGTCTCCCCTGCCAGGTAAGTATGAGTTGGAATCGTCACTCTAGCACCCCCCGGTCAGGGCCACGCCTCCGCCAGGCTATGGAGGGGCTTTCTGGGTGCCTGCTGGCCAACTAGCCTCAATCAGAGCTATTCCACGGGCAAGGCACATCATCCCTGTGAACAGTCAGGCATAGTGGTTTATTTTTGGTAGGCCACCTGGGAAGCCTCTGAAAGGTCTTCATGCACGCCAGGCACGCCAGGGCTATCAAACAGTCTTCCCAGATGACACTGCAGCAGCACATATATTTGCATAGAGGGGGGGGGGCGGAATTAAGTGTCCATACACAATGCAGCTTTTCTACTGGCAAACGAGGCCCGCTGCGTAGTGATATGGAAGCATGCAGCATAGAAGAGATACACGTGTTGGATCCAGGACAACAAGTGGCTAACGCACTGAACCATCGTAGAAGACCCGCAGAAACACCTGAGAGAGAAAGTAACAGGAGGGCGCAGGAGGGGGGGGGGGGGGGGGGGTGGGGGAAAGAATGCAAAACAAACAAAAAAGCAAAACAAACAAAACTTGTTCGAAAAGAACAAAGGCTGTTCTGTATTCATCAAAGCTGTCTTTTAAACAAGAATAATCAGGGGAAAGCGCGAACGCAGTCCCCCACTACCACAAATTATGCAGTCGAGTTTCCCGCATTTGGGGAAATCGCAGGGGTCAGCACAGCCGGAGTGCAATGGCCGAGCCTCGCCCTGGGAGAACCACCTTCATGATCATGGTGTCTCCCCTGCCAGGTAAGTATGAGTTGGAATCGTCACTCTAGCACCCCCCGGTCAGGGCCACGCCTCCGCCAGGCTATGGAGGGGCTTTCTGGGTGCCTGCTGGCCAACTAGCCTCAATCAGAGCTATTCCACGGGCAAGGCACATCATCCCTGTGAACAGTCAGGCATAGTGGTTTATTTTTGGTAGGCCACCTGGGAAGCCTCTGAAAGGTCTTCATGCACGCCAGGCACGCCAGGGCTATCAAACAGTCTTCCCAGATGACACTGCAGCAGCACATATATTTGCATAGAGGGGGGGGGGCGGAATTAAGTGTCCATACACAATGCAGCTTTTCTACTGGCAAACGAGGCCCGCTGCGTAGTGATATGGAAGCATGCAGCATAGAAGAGATACACGTGTTGGATCCAGGACAACAAGTGGCTAACGCACTGAACCATCGTAGAAGACCCGCAGAAACACCTGAGAGAGAAAGTAACAGGAGGGCGCAGGAGGGGGGGGGGGGGGGGGGTGGGGGAAAGAATGCAAAACAAACAAAAAAGCAAAACAAACAAAACTTGTTCGAAAAGAACAAAGGCTGTTCTGTATTCATCAAAGCTGTCTTTTAAACAAGAATAATCAGGGGAAAGCGCGAACGCAGTCCCCCACTACCACAAATTATGCAGTCGAGTTTCCCGCATTTGGGGAAATCGCAGGGGTCAGCACAGCCGGAGTGCAATGGCCGAGCCTCGCCCTGGGAGAACCACCTTCATGATCATGGTGTCTCCCCTGCCAGGTAAGTATGAGTTGGAATCGTCACTCTAGCACCCCCCGGTCAGGGCCACGCCTCCGCCAGGCTATGGAGGGGCTTTCTGGGTGCCTGCTGGCCAACTAGCCTCAATCAGAGCTATTCCACGGGCAAGGCACATCATCCCTGTGAACAGTCAGGCATAGTGGTTTATTTTTGGTAGGCCACCTGGGAAGCCTCTGAAAGGTCTTCATGCACGCCAGGCACGCCAGGGCTATCAAACAGTCTTCCCAGATGACACTGCAGCAGCACATATATTTGCATAGAGGGGGGGGGGCGGAATTAAGTGTCCATACACAATGCAGCTTTTCTACTGGCAAACGAGGCCCGCTGCGTAGTGATATGGAAGCATGCAGCATAGAAGAGATACACGTGTTGGATCCAGGACAACAAGTGGCTAACGCACTGAACCATCGTAGAAGACCCGCAGAAACACCTGAGAGAGAAAGTAACAGGAGGGCGCAGGAGGGGGGGGGGGGGGGGGGGTGGGGGAAAGAATGCAAAACAAACAAAAAAGCAAAACAAACAAAACTTGTTCGAAAAGAACAAAGGCTGTTCTGTATTCATCAAAGCTGTCTTTTAAACAAGAATAATCAGGGGAAAGCGCGAACGCAGTCCCCCACTACCACAAATTATGCAGTCGAGTTTCCCGCATTTGGGGAAATCGCAGGGGTCAGCACAGCCGGAGTGCAATGGCCGAGCCTCGCCCTGGGAGAACCACCTTCATGATCATGGTGTCTCCCCTGCCAGGTAAGTATGAGTTGGAATCGTCACTCTAGCACCCCCCGGTCAGGGCCACGCCTCCGCCAGGCTATGGAGGGGCTTTCTGGGTGCCTGCTGGCCAACTAGCCTCAATCAGAGCTATTCCACGGGCAAGGCACATCATCCCTGTGAACAGTCAGGCATAGTGGTTTATTTTTGGTAGGCCACCTGGGAAGCCTCTGAAAGGTCTTCATGCACGCCAGGCACGCCAGGGCTATCAAACAGTCTTCCCAGATGACACTGCAGCAGCACATATATTTGCATAGAGGGGGGGGGGCGGAATTAAGTGTCCATACACAATGCAGCTTTTCTACTGGCAAACGAGGCCCGCTGCGTAGTGATATGGAAGCATGCAGCATAGAAGAGATACACGTGTTGGATCCAGGACAACAAGTGGCTAACGCACTGAACCATCGTAGAAGACCCGCAGAAACACCTGAGAGAGAAAGTAACAGGAGGGCGCAGGAGGGGGGGGGGGGGGGGGGGTGGGGGAAAGAATGCAAAACAAACAAAAAAGCAAAACAAACAAAACTTGTTCGAAAAGAACAAAGGCTGTTCTGTATTCATCAAAGCTGTCTTTTAAACAAGAATAATCAGGGGAAAGCGCGAACGCAGTCCCCCACTACCACAAATTATGCAGTCGAGTTTCCCGCATTTGGGGAAATCGCAGGGGTCAGCACAGCCGGAGTGCAATGGCCGAGCCTCGCCCTGGGAGAACCACCTTCATGATCATGGTGTCTCCCCTGCCAGGTAAGTATGAGTTGGAATCGTCACTCTAGCACCCCCCGGTCAGGGCCACGCCTCCGCCAGGCTATGGAGGGGCTTTCTGGGTGCCTGCTGGCCAACTAGCCTCAATCAGAGCTATTCCACGGGCAAGGCACATCATCCCTGTGAACAGTCAGGCATAGTGGTTTATTTTTGGTAGGCCACCTGGGAAGCCTCTGAAAGGTCTTCATGCACGCCAGGCACGCCAGGGCTATCAAACAGTCTTCCCAGATGACACTGCAGCAGCACATATATTTGCATAGAGGGGGGGGGGCGGAATTAAGTGTCCATACACAATGCAGCTTTTCTACTGGCAAACGAGGCCCGCTGCGTAGTGATATGGAAGCATGCAGCATAGAAGAGATACACGTGTTGGATCCAGGACAACAAGTGGCTAACGCACTGAACCATCGTAGAAGACCCGCAGAAACACCTGAGAGAGAAAGTAACAGGAGGGCGCAGGAGGGGGGGGGGGGGGGGGGTGGGGGAAAGAATGCAAAACAAACAAAAAAGCAAAACAAACAAAACTTGTTCGAAAAGAACAAAGGCTGTTCTGTATTCATCAAAGCTGTCTTTTAAACAAGAATAATCAGGGGAAAGCGCGAACGCAGTCCCCCACTACCACAAATTATGCAGTCGAGTTTCCCGCATTTGGGGAAATCGCAGGGGTCAGCACAGCCGGAGTGCAATGGCCGAGCCTCGCCCTGGGAGAACCACCTTCATGATCATGGTGTCTCCCCTGCCAGGTAAGTATGAGTTGGAATCGTCACTCTAGCACCCCCCGGTCAGGGCCACGCCTCCGCCAGGCTATGGAGGGGCTTTCTGGGTGCCTGCTGGCCAACTAGCCTCAATCAGAGCTATTCCACGGGCAAGGCACATCATCCCTGTGAACAGTCAGGCATAGTGGTTTATTTTTGGTAGGCCACCTGGGAAGCCTCTGAAAGGTCTTCATGCACGCCAGGCACGCCAGGGCTATCAAACAGTCTTCCCAGATGACACTGCAGCAGCACATATATTTGCATAGAGGGGGGGGGGCGGAATTAAGTGTCCATACACAATGCAGCTTTTCTACTGGCAAACGAGGCCCGC
This sequence comes from Rana muscosa, assembly GCA_029206835.1. NCBI lineage: Eukaryota > Metazoa > Chordata > Amphibia > Anura > Ranidae > Rana > Rana muscosa. The sequence continues at coordinate 1,151,331,142 of CM055116.1, forward strand.
TGCGTAGTGATATGGAAGCATGCAGCATAGAAGAGATACACGTGTTGGATCCAGGACAACAAGTGGCTAACGCACTGAACCATCGTAGAAGACCCGCAGAAACACCTGAGAGAGAAAGTAACAGGAGGGCGCAGGAGGGGGGGGGGGGGGGGGGGTGGGGGAAAGAATGCAAAACAAACAAAAAAGCAAAACAAACAAAACTTGTTCGAAAAGAACAAAGGCTGTTCTGTATTCATCAAAGCTGTCTTTTAAACAAGAATAATCAGGGGAAAGCGCGAACGCAGTCCCCCACTACCACAAATTATGCAGTCGAGTTTCCCGCATTTGGGGAAATCGCAGGGGTCAGCACAGCCGGAGTGCAATGGCCGAGCCTCGCCCTGGGAGAACCACCTTCATGATCATGGTGTCTCCCCTGCCAGGTAAGTATGAGTTGGAATCGTCACTCTAGCACCCCCCGGTCAGGGCCACGCCTCCGCCAGGCTATGGAGGGGCTTTCTGGGTGCCTGCTGGCCAACTAGCCTCAATCAGAGCTATTCCACGGGCAAGGCACATCATCCCTGTGAACAGTCAGGCATAGTGGTTTATTTTTGGTAGGCCACCTGGGAAGCCTCTGAAAGGTCTTCATGCACGCCAGGCACGCCAGGGCTATCAAACAGTCTTCCCAGATGACACTGCAGCAGCACATATATTTGCATAGAGGGGGGGGGGCGGAATTAAGTGTCCATACACAATGCAGCTTTTCTACTGGCAAACGAGGCCCGCTGCGTAGTGATATGGAAGCATGCAGCATAGAAGAGATACACGTGTTGGATCCAGGACAACAAGTGGCTAACGCACTGAACCATCGTAGAAGACCCGCAGAAACACCTGAGAGAGAAAGTAACAGGAGGGCGCAGGAGGGGGGGGGGGGGGGGGGGTGGGGGAAAGAATGCAAAACAAACAAAAAAGCAAAACAAACAAAACTTGTTCGAAAAGAACAAAGGCTGTTCTGTATTCATCAAAGCTGTCTTTTAAACAAGAATAATCAGGGGAAAGCGCGAACGCAGTCCCCCACTACCACAAATTATGCAGTCGAGTTTCCCGCATTTGGGGAAATCGCAGGGGTCAGCACAGCCGGAGTGCAATGGCCGAGCCTCGCCCTGGGAGAACCACCTTCATGATCATGGTGTCTCCCCTGCCAGGTAAGTATGAGTTGGAATCGTCACTCTAGCACCCCCCGGTCAGGGCCACGCCTCCGCCAGGCTATGGAGGGGCTTTCTGGGTGCCTGCTGGCCAACTAGCCTCAATCAGAGCTATTCCACGGGCAAGGCACATCATCCCTGTGAACAGTCAGGCATAGTGGTTTATTTTTGGTAGGCCACCTGGGAAGCCTCTGAAAGGTCTTCATGCACGCCAGGCACGCCAGGGCTATCAAACAGTCTTCCCAGATGACACTGCAGCAGCACATATATTTGCATAGAGGGGGGGGGGCGGAATTAAGTGTCCATACACAATGCAGCTTTTCTACTGGCAAACGAGGCCCGCTGCGTAGTGATATGGAAGCATGCAGCATAGAAGAGATACACGTGTTGGATCCAGGACAACAAGTGGCTAACGCACTGAACCATCGTAGAAGACCCGCAGAAACACCTGAGAGAGAAAGTAACAGGAGGGCGCAGGAGGGGGGGGGGGGGGGGGGTGGGGGAAAGAATGCAAAACAAACAAAAAAGCAAAACAAACAAAACTTGTTCGAAAAGAACAAAGGCTGTTCTGTATTCATCAAAGCTGTCTTTTAAACAAGAATAATCAGGGGAAAGCGCGAACGCAGTCCCCCACTACCACAAATTATGCAGTCGAGTTTCCCGCATTTGGGGAAATCGCAGGGGTCAGCACAGCCGGAGTGCAATGGCCGAGCCTCGCCCTGGGAGAACCACCTTCATGATCATGGTGTCTCCCCTGCCAGGTAAGTATGAGTTGGAATCGTCACTCTAGCACCCCCCGGTCAGGGCCACGCCTCCGCCAGGCTATGGAGGGGCTTTCTGGGTGCCTGCTGGCCAACTAGCCTCAATCAGAGCTATTCCACGGGCAAGGCACATCATCCCTGTGAACAGTCAGGCATAGTGGTTTATTTTTGGTAGGCCACCTGGGAAGCCTCTGAAAGGTCTTCATGCACGCCAGGCACGCCAGGGCTATCAAACAGTCTTCCCAGATGACACTGCAGCAGCACATATATTTGCATAGAGGGGGGGGGGCGGAATTAAGTGTCCATACACAATGCAGCTTTTCTACTGGCAAACGAGGCCCGCTGCGTAGTGATATGGAAGCATGCAGCATAGAAGAGATACACGTGTTGGATCCAGGACAACAAGTGGCTAACGCACTGAACCATCGTAGAAGACCCGCAGAAACACCTGAGAGAGAAAGTAACAGGAGGGCGCAGGAGGGGGGGGGGGGGGGGGGTGGGGGAAAGAATGCAAAACAAACAAAAAAGCAAAACAAACAAAACTTGTTCGAAAAGAACAAAGGCTGTTCTGTATTCATCAAAGCTGTCTTTTAAACAAGAATAATCAGGGGAAAGCGCGAACGCAGTCCCCCACTACCACAAATTATGCAGTCGAGTTTCCCGCATTTGGGGAAATCGCAGGGGTCAGCACAGCCGGAGTGCAATGGCCGAGCCTCGCCCTGGGAGAACCACCTTCATGATCATGGTGTCTCCCCTGCCAGGTAAGTATGAGTTGGAATCGTCACTCTAGCACCCCCCGGTCAGGGCCACGCCTCCGCCAGGCTATGGAGGGGCTTTCTGGGTGCCTGCTGGCCAACTAGCCTCAATCAGAGCTATTCCACGGGCAAGGCACATCATCCCTGTGAACAGTCAGGCATAGTGGTTTATTTTTGGTAGGCCACCTGGGAAGCCTCTGAAAGGTCTTCATGCACGCCAGGCACGCCAGGGCTATCAAACAGTCTTCCCAGATGACACTGCAGCAGCACATATATTTGCATAGAGGGGGGGGGGCGGAATTAAGTGTCCATACACAATGCAGCTTTTCTACTGGCAAACGAGGCCCGCTGCGTAGTGATATGGAAGCATGCAGCATAGAAGAGATACACGTGTTGGATCCAGGACAACAAGTGGCTAACGCACTGAACCATCGTAGAAGACCCGCAGAAACACCTGAGAGAGAAAGTAACAGGAGGGCGCAGGAGGGGGGGGGGGGGGGGGGGTGGGGGAAAGAATGCAAAACAAACAAAAAAGCAAAACAAACAAAACTTGTTCGAAAAGAACAAAGGCTGTTCTGTATTCATCAAAGCTGTCTTTTAAACAAGAATAATCAGGGGAAAGCGCGAACGCAGTCCCCCACTACCACAAATTATGCAGTCGAGTTTCCCGCATTTGGGGAAATCGCAGGGGTCAGCACAGCCGGAGTGCAATGGCCGAGCCTCGCCCTGGGAGAACCACCTTCATGATCATGGTGTCT